>VZRS01011876.1:0-75929 GCA_013398055.1 Ifrita kowaldi
TGGGAATGGCCACTGGCATCAGCCAGCCCATGCTGGGCACTGCCCCCGCGGTGGCTTTTTTGATCACTTTCTTTGGAGAGGGCTGAAGCTCTGTTGCAAGGACCTGCTGATTGCACTGACACTGCATGTGATTCAACATTGCTTTTTAGTTTCTTGTGAATAAAGATTCCTGGGGTAGAAAGAACCAGGCAAGGTACGAACAGAGGCATTGGCTTTTCCTTGTGGTGTGGAGCCCTGCTCAGCTCAGTCAGAGAGGGAGAAATAATTAGTGCCAGGTTTGCATATTGGCATTACTTCCTACCAAGGACTGTAAAAGACTATGAAGAATTGGATCATAATTCTTGGCCAAAATTCTATCTTCTGGGAGCTCAGATAGTGATAGGACAAGGGGGAACAATTTTAACCTAAAAGAGGAGAGATTTAAACTAGATATCAGGGAGAAATTGTTCCCTGTGAGGGTGGGCAGGCCCGGGCACAGGGTGCCCAGAGCAGCTGTGGCTGCCCCTGGATCCCTGGCAGTGTCCAAGGCCAGGCTGGGCATTGGGGCTTGGAGCACCCTGGGACAGTGGGAGGTGTCCCTGCCCCGATCACATGGGAGCCTGGAAAGGCTTTTTCAAAATCCTCCATCATTTCCTTCAACACAGGTCAGTAATTAAATCCTTCAGTCCTTTACAAAGTCATATACCAACCTATTTCCCACAAAGCTGCATTTGGGTGTAGTTAATTTTTATACAGTTACTGTGTGGGAAGAAAAAGCCACCAAATCCCAATTTTTCTTAAGATCAGTGAAAATAATTGCTACAGTGGTTGCTCAAAAATATTTCTGAAACAGTAATAAATGAGCCACACACAATCGTCTCACCTTGCAATGGTTACCAGAGCTGTTCTAAAAAACCCAAGCAAGTATTTAAATGTTGGTTTTCTCATAACAAAAATGCATAACAAAATCTTTGTCCTGTGCTTTCCATCAGGATCCCGAGTTTCTCACTTGCCAGTGGGCTCTTGACAAAACACAGCCTTGCCAGTACAGCGAGTAGCAAACACGGGGCAATTTTAGAGTGGAACTTTGTAGTGATTTTTCACAGTGAGGTGTGTGTACATGGAAGAATCTCAACAAAAATAGTCATGGGAAATTAAAAAAAAAATATTAAACTGTAGTGTTAACATTAACAGGATATAAATGTATGAGGCAAATAAAAATTTATTTCTCTTTTTTGTTACTCAATACTAATTTTTAAGTGCCTTTTTCTTCTTGAATTATGCTTTATTTCATCACTAGCTAGGAGAAAATCAAAGGAAAAAAACATACACAAAAGGGCTTGAAGAACTCATTAATAAACTGTACCTGTCTGTACAGAATCACATCCTGGCAGTGAAAAGACAGAAGTTGTTTCAAAGAGAAACCATTAGAAACCACAGAAATTGACATCAAAACAAAACTCTGTTTCTTAGCTGTAAAACAGCATCTATTTGTACTAGCTGAGATTTTACTGTCTGTTAACTGAAGAAAACCTTTGTAATAACTGAATAAAGCCTTTCTAAATAATGTCCTGCAGGTTTTGTATTGATAGAGTGAGTAAATATTGAGCATTTCGTACTAAGAGAAGAAAAATCCAGCAGTTGGAGATCAGCCATGGAGAAGCCATTATCAAGTAAGGGATTCTCACAATTCAATATGTTTTAAGTGCAGGTATTGTACATTAGGCACTGAGGGTTTAGTACTTAACATTTTTATTTTTTGGAAGTGTTATAAAGAACTAAGGAAGTTTTCTGCTCACCTCAGGTTATACGGTGTGTGAGCAGCAAAGCCAAACATCTGAGTTTTTAAGGGCTGAGCTTGGGATATGTAAGAACCTCTCATTTTTAAAAGGCTTATTTTTTTTTTTCCTGCAACTTTGTTATATATTTGAATCAGAATTTTGTGGGAAGCTCCAGTGTGATCCCAGTGAAGCTACTGTTTGAGAGTAAGGGCATGCAGCAAACTTCCAGCCTCGAGGTGAGCCGGTTGGCGGCTGGGCTCTGGCTTCCTTAGAACATGAGGATGGCTCAGGAGGTGAGCGGGGCAGACCCCAGCAGCCCAGAGCTGTGAACATTCCTGTGTCCCGTCCTCCCGGCTGCTGTGCCCACGGCATTCCTGCCCGTTTGTGCCGGCAGCGGCTCGTGCCAGCGGCTGGCAGAGCTCCAAGGGATGCTGCTGGGGATCTGTTCCTACAACGAGCTGTAAACTGGGCTGATCTCGTTGGAGGTTCCTGAAGTTTCCTTCCTTTTGTCTCGGGCTCTTTCAGCACCACTGGCGCGTGCGGCTCTCGGAGAACAACCTTGATTGTGCCTTACACCTGCTTGCACTTAGGAAAGGAAACATTTGTCACTCTTATTTATGTAATTGCTTAAATTGCATTTTAATTTTAACAGCTTAAGTACGTTGGTGGAGAAAAATGTTTTCTGAATGGAAGTTTGATCAAATGCCCAGGGAACCTGTGCAAGTCTTTCCATCGACTCAAGAGATTTTGTTTCAGGTATTTTATTTAAACAATACTCCTCTCAGCCATAACTGAGCAAAGTTACATGCTTTTCATAAAAGAAACTGAACAAAAATATTTCAACCAGCAATATTTACGATAACCTTTTAAGGAGAATTATTAAAAATTAAATATTTCCATTTTATAATTTTGATGCAGTTTAAAATAAAAAGAAACCTGGATACAGTTCTTTTAAAAAGTAATATATCTGCTTCAGTGTTACAAAACTGAATTTCTTCTTGCTAAAATGGAAATTGGATTAGATTCTGCTGGAGCAAACTCAACAATTGCTTAAGTTCTTTTGTGTTATTCTTCATTCCCATTAATAGGAATAACATGATACCTATATTCAGCAATTCCCATCACTGTGGGCTCTTAAATAAACATTAGGAAATATTAGTCTCAAAGTTACAGGCTCCATTTAGCACACTGCTCAGCTCTGCATTTTAGATTTGCCAGCAGGACTGGCAGCCCGGATTTCTTTGACCACTAATGCTTGCAGGCTTTCCTGGCAGGGCTCCTCATGGAGCTGAGCAGGTTCAAAATGTATCAGGCGGCCTTATCACTCAGAGTAAACACTCAAAGCATATTTCCCCTTTGCTGAAAGATTCCCATTAGTTCCCTGTTAGGCAGCGTATCAGTTACAGAGCTGCATTTCCTACGTGTCATAGGTGTGAGCTTCCCCTTCCCCGTCACCCCAGCCCGAGGCTGAGGATGATATCAAAGGAGGGTCTGGCTACATTTATTTCACTGAAGTATTTTAAACTGTTTAGCAGAAATCTTGAAGGTGTTAAATCACAGCAGTGTCAACATCTTGCGGTGCAGTCTTTGATGCCCTTGCTTGTGGCAAACAGCACAAAACTCCGAAAACTTTTCCAAGCACTTCCTCGGGGCTACTGTGCAAACAGCCCTCAGCTGATGTGATAAAGCCCATCTGCTCCGTCTGTTCTGAGATACGTGATCCAGAGCTTATCTCGGTGATAATCCTGGCAATTTGTTTACTGATAAGGAAGCGCAGGGAGAAGTTAGGTTTTAAAGGATCGATTTTTCAAAGGGTGAGTTTGGGCAGAACTCCCCGGCTGAGCAGCTCCAGGACACCAGGCTGGGGATGGATCCTCACGCCGCAGGCTCTGTCTGCACAGGGACCTTCAGGGAGCCCCACACGTGGGAAGGGCACGCAGGGATCCCCAGCGCTGCCCACCCGGCACGAACGCTCTGCTCTGCCCGTGAGGCAGGTTTAGGTCGTGGCCGCATCAAACTGAAATCCCTTCCTCAAGTACCATGAGCCATGGAACCACACAGCAGCCCGGGGCGGGACAGACCTCAAAGCTCACCCTGCTCCACCCAAAAGTGGCTCCTGCCAGGCCATGACTGTCTTGTCCCAAGCTCAGTTCCGCAACAAATGTCATTTTTTTTGAGTTTAAAGATATTCCAAATGTGAACAGAGCCCTTTAATTGTACAGCAAATTGAGTTTCTGTATTGTGTGTTTCTGGAGGTTCCTGCTTTTATGGCTTTTGAAATTCTCATTCTCTGTGCTAAGCAAAACTCCAACATATTTTACACAGCTGCTGTTTCAAATTCCAGACATTTGACGTAATATTTTTGCTATGAAATTCCAGAATATCACTGCTAACTGTACTTTATCAAGGAAAGGCTCACTGAGCACTTCAAACCTAATAATTTTGATCTACCTTAATAAAAATTTCTGTCGAATCTGTTCAGCTCTTTGGCAATGGTGTAGCCAGCTATACTGAGATAGATTTATTTATTTATTTATTTATTTATTTATATACACTGTCCTAGCTTAGAATCTTCCATTTTCTGCTTCTTAAATGAGAACAGGTGATTCTCTTTGAAATTCTGGATGAAATGTGAACCTTAGTCCAGTGTATTCCAGTTTGCCAAACAGTGAGGTGACAGTGCAGAGCCTTCAGCAACTCCATGTCCAGTGTCAACAGAATATTCATGGAATCAAGCCAAGTTTGGGCTGAATTCATATTCCATGCCAATAACTATCTGCTACTTGAAAATGTTTCTTTTGTAATAATTCAAAATTTTGTATTTAGCAAAATGTGAGTTAAGAAAACCACAGCATGATGGTTTTGGTTACAAGAATGGTTTGAAAATATTTTTTTAAATTTACTTTTTATTTAGCTCTTTGGACCTCAGGAGCCTGGGCTTAGCAGTGAGTTATCTAATTATTTTGAAAAGGAGCAGGATTTTACCCTTGCAAATAAATTTAGCCTTTCAACAAACACATTTTGAAGATAACCTCTTCATGTTGCCTTGATTTCTAATCTTCCTGATGTTTTTATGGTTGGTGAGAACAACATTTGGCTTGGACATGCAGCAACTAGAAATGCTTTGTTCCAGTGAAGGTATTTTCTACCAAAATTTTGTTTAATCCCTGACAGGCTGATTTACAGAAGGATGTATTTTTTTCATTCTGGATTTTGGTAAAATTCAGTGCTGAGCCGTTGTTTCTTCTATCTGTGTTATTTTTACTGGGACTAACACCTGCCATTGTTTCCTGTAACTCCCCGGACTTGCCTTTTGCTTTGCTGTTTCTTTTCTTCCACAGCAACAGTGACCTTTAAGTGGCAGCTGACAGGGCAGATTTTTTTACTAGAATAACATAATTAGTGTTTGAACCTTATATGAGTACTTCTGTCAGGTGCCACAAATTCCATTTTGGTTAAAATTCCATTTGCAAAAGCCACGTTGCAGGGTATCAGTGATTCCCATACTGTAAACACGGCTCCTGGAGGCAACTGGAGATCTCTGAGCTCTGCCAGCAGTGCTTAGAAAGAAATGTCAGCACACGAAGGGAATATGTGAATTTTCAGCTTCCTGGGTGTATAGCAAAAATGTCCATTCGGAAAGTGCATTTCATTCCGTATAAAACCATCGAGTGTGCTGGGATGGGCAGAAATTCTCTCAAGAGCCTGTTCATTCCCTGTGGCTGAGTGGGTGATTCTGTGAGATACAGCCTTAAGCTGAGTGGGGGAGGATTTTAGGTGAGATATGAGGAAAGAATCCTTCCCTGTGAGGGTGGGCAGGCCCTGGCACAGGGTGCCCAGAGGAGCCGTGGCTGCCCCTGGATCCCTGGCAGTGTCCAAGGCCAGGCTGGACATTGGGGCTTGGAGCAGCCTGGGACAGTGGGAGGTGTCCCTGCCATGGCAGGGGTGGCACTGGGTGGGATTTAAGGTCCCTTCCAACCCAAACCATTCTGTGATTCTGTGATAAGAAAAACATGCTTTGATATTTTATTTACGATCCTATGCATACATACACATGCTCATGTATCTTTGCATACCTGCTTAAAGAATCAGTCTGCAGGAAACATTTCAGGAACCTCACATGCTCGTGTAAAAATGCATCTTGACAAAGATTCTTGCATTTGGTATGGTGCTGGACCACTCTCCCATTTCCAGCTCTGCCATCTTATGCCCACTGTGGTTCTGTGCAGCTTGTGTTTGTACCAAAATCCACATCTAAGCTTAGACGTGCTCGTGCTTTTTCAGAGCCTCAAAACTCTTCCCATTAGCAGCAAAACAAACAATGCTGATACTTTCTTCACAGTGAAGGCTGGGAGAGACTTTAAAATGTGAATTTAGATTAAACAATCAAAACTTTTATAACTTGCTTATGTCATCTGTCATAGCATAAAGGTCAAATGTATCTGTGCTTTAATGGCTTTGAATGTGGCTCCTTGGAACCAGCGATATATTTAGGTCAGTGACCACATAAATGAAAAATCATGGCTATGCAAGTCTTTCCTTTAATTCCTCACGCAAAGTTTTCCTCAATTCCTTTACAGCACATGTCAGCCAATAAAACAGTAATGTAATACATTAAAGTAAAAGAATCTAGTCAGTACTTTGGGCCGGAGCTGGCCTGTCTTAGATCTCACAGAATTTGGGGAAGCTTGTGTTGCTGTTACTGATTTTGCATGTGATAAGCCAAATTTTGCTTGTCTTAATCAGGTAATCATCCTGCAGATTGCAGTTAGGCAGCTCCCCCGAGGGAGCGTAGCCAGGTTTTGGCACATGAAGGACTTTTCTGGTTATCAAAAGCAACAGCCTAAATGTGACACAGCATTGGACTCCAGTTCAGAGAGGAGAGGAAGAGTTGGATGCAATCATACTTGGGTGTCTCAGCAATGCTATTAATAAGTGTTTGAAGATGTGAAAGTGGGAACTTGGAAAGCAGGCCACCACATACTCAAATATAGATGTGGATTTAATACAGCTCATTTATTACTGGTGATTGCTTGGAGGCATCACGGACAAAATCCTTAATGTAAGAGGAAAAAGTGTCGGCTGTCACGTTCGGTTCCAGCTTTAATTTCAATTGCCTGAGCAGGAGCAGCTGCGAGTTGCTATCAGGCATATGAAGTTTTTAGTGCAAAAAAGGCAGCTGGGCTGGAAATACCCCAGAAGTACATATCCATTTGTCTGGTTAACTTCAGCACTTAGACTATCAATCAGGTCAGCCTAAAGAGAAATGAATGACATCAGTCAAAACAATCGGATATCTCTGTGCAGTGATTAGCTCCGTGTAGTACAAAAACTTAAATAATTTGTTCTTTGAAAATGTGATGATTGATTGGCTTCCATTAGGCTTGGATTTTAAAACATTCCATGAACTCTCAGATAAAATGGCACTAAAATGTTATTGCAATAACCAAATAAATCATATTAGACTATAGTGTATATAAGTACTTTAAAACATTATAGATACTAGAATTCTGTGTATAATAAAAAGGTGAAGAATGTAATCCGTGAACTTTTTTTTCCTCATCTCACACCAGCATTATCCATGGCTGCTTTCAACGATAATGTTCCTAAGGAGATTAATTTTAAGTTTTGCTTTAATACATTATACATATATGTATGTAAAAGTTGTGCAGTTTGAACGTGTTTGGCCAAAGGGAGGTATTTTAAACTTATCTCAGTGCAGAACTTATCTGAGCTTTTGATACTGGTGCTGGCTGTTCAATTGGAGCTCAGCCTGGCAGTCATCTCACAGCTGGGGAATGGGCTGTCACCATTCAAGAGTGGTGCCTTTTCCAGTACCAGTTTTGGGGTCCAGTTCATCGTCCTGTTGTTCTGACCAGAAAATCCCTGACATAAAACAATGTTTAGCCTTGAATCTCGTGTAGAGGAATGAAACAAAGCCTTGCTCTGATATGTAGGGTAGCAGTGTGGCTAACACTTGAAATTTATGATCATTTTCCTAATATTTCACTTTTGCCTCATGATCCAGACTCCGCAGGCAAATAATTCTGTGAATCATCTCCTACTTCAAAACAAACCATAGGCCCAATGCATGCGGGATTGCCTAAATATTGGAAGCCTTATGGATCATAAATCAGAAGGCAAGGCAAATAATCCCACCAAAGATGTTTTGCTTCATTATTTTAGGATTCAGTCACGGGTTTGAAGCACTGGTGTTGAGCTTAAGTAACTGTTGCCATTGTAAATCAAAGGCAGCAGCACACATGCAGCACACACGGGGCTGCCTTTGAAGTCACTTGGCAGCACGTGGCTTTTCTACTGGTGACTGATGCTGCTTTGTAATTTATTTTCTAATGAGAGCAAATGGAGTGTATTGACAAGACCCAGACACCTCCCAGAAAGTTTTTGGAGGTTTTACATGTGTGATCCCATCAGCTGTTGTCTAAGTACGATTACCTGTGTTCTAGGGCACTGCTTCGTAGTGGAAGCACTGACATCAACTCGTCCCCTTGGTGCAGTGAGTGACAGACTTCAGAGCGAGTGTCACACTTGGGGCTCGCCTCTCACCTCAGAGCCAAGGAAAGCTTTAGGAAGCTCTGAGGTAGTCACAGCACCTCCAACCCGTATGTATTCATTAATAAATCCGTTATTAATTAATAAATAGGACAATTCAGTTTCTACATTGTAATTCTTGAGACGAGAAGACTGAAGGGAAACTCAGCAGTGTGTGCAAATACCTGCAGGGACAACGAGAGACACAGAGGGAGCCAGAGCCTTCAGTGACAGGACAAGAGGCAGAGGTGGAGGTGCTGGGGATTCACAGGGAGGGTGGTCACACATGGGAACAGGGTGCCCAGAGGGGTCATGGAGGCCCAGTCTTGGAGGTAATCAAAACCTGGACACATCCGTGAGCAATCTGCCCAAGGATTTGGGCTGGATGATCTCCAGAGGGGGCAGGCAGCCTCAGCAATCCGGTGATGCTGAGGCAGAAATTCCACAGCAATGAGATCTTCAGCAAGAGGTGACCAATTACTGTGATTAATGGCTATACACACCTCCTGATATAGACATGTATGACGTGTCCATCATCAAAAGTGAAGATTTCATCTGTGTATCATAAAGCCATGTTCAATATTCATCATTAACTGATGCCTACAAACTGTATTTCTAATTTAAGCTGCCTGTTGGGCTTGGCTTGTCAGCTGGGCATCAGGGTTAGAGCTTGTCCTTAACACACAGAGCACGCACAAAGGCTGTGCTGTGGAATTACGCTGCAGTGGGGTGTAGTTCCTGCACAGCCTCCGTGTTGTACAGCCTTGTATTCTGAATTCATGCTGTTTATGGAAAGGAGCAGATAAAATGTTAGGTCCTGCTTTAGAGCACCAGCTTGTGGTGCAGCTCACGAACCTGCAGTCCTGGCCAGAGAATCTCTGACCTATGGCAATGTTTAGCCTTGAATCTTGCGTAGAGGAATAAAACAAAACAAATCTCCATGTTCTGAAAGTTTGAGGATTTTTGACTCTTTGGGAAACTGTGTATGTGGAAATATGTTTAAATTCCTACAAGTTGATGAGATCAATGCTAGAGCCCTGACGATATTTGCAGATAATATCTACTGCTGCTGGCTTATTTTTTTTTTTTTTCATGGTAGATTATTTGGAATTGGGTGCTTTGAAGGGAAGCAAGGAATTTGCTGTGCATTTATGCAGTGCCCTGCTCAATGGGGCTGCTGTGACAGCAGCAGGGCTCCAGCACAGGGGCTGCAGGTGATCTCACTGCCTGCACCTTGGGCACAAGGTGGACTTTGGCTCCTGCCCGGAACGAGGGAGGGGAATGACTTCTCAGGCGTTGATAATTGAGCTCTCTCCTACCTTTCCCAGCAGATTCTCAACTCCTTCTCTTTGTGGCAAACTTCCACTCTGCGTATCTCACTTATGTCACAGTCAGGAATGCAGTTAAAAGCAGCACTCATTCTTAAAAGCACCAATAAAAACCACTAAAAAACTGGAGAATTTGTGGAATATATGTATGTGAAGCAAATATGTGAAACCCGGTTGTGATGACACCCTGTTGGTATGGAATGCATGTACCAGAAAAGCACCAAAACCTAGAACAGTGTTTTAAAATACAGATTAAATCATGGTTGCAAGTCCTTCTTATGACATCTTTGTAGTTCAGTGCATTTCCAGTGAGTAAGTGAGACATCCTCTTGGGTTGGTCACAAAAATATCTTTGCTTGTCCAGAGGAGATGCTGGTTATGCATCTGTTGGGCAAGAAATAAATATCATCTGAGGTATGTCACTAAATTATAAAGTGGGTTTTTTTTCCTGCATGGGAAGTATTTTTAGCTGTAAAAACTGCTTTTCTACTACTGGGAACCTGATGTTCAGATTCTATTAGCAGCTCTCCTGCTATCTCCAGAATCACTCTACATCGCTGTCGTTTGCCAGAAGGCTGAAGTTCAGGGAAGGTTATATTTGGATTTTCACTACTATCTTTCATTTTCTCATGATTCATCTTTCTTCAAATGCACAACTCCTTTGGAATGAAAACTCTCATTTTTGTTCATGATGCAGGAAGCTTGTGGGAGAGGTTGAGGGAGTAGGGCTGCTTGTTTTCTTCTTTATAATTGCCTTTTACTTTTCCTAAAAGCTCTTTCTCTACTAAATGGATTTGTAAAACGTGTGTCTGTCTTTTCTGGCCTTTAAAACATCTTTAAATAACCTCCTCTTATGATTAGGTAGATATTCAGTCTATTTAAAACTCCAAACAAACAAATTTGATTTTATTTTATTATGTTGAGCCTTTTTTCACTTTTCTTTAATTTATACTCACATTATATTCCACCATTCATTTGTATCCTAAATTTGCGACTGAAAATACATATTTTCCTCTGGCCCCCTTCTGGCCATGCTTTTAATGTTCATTCTCCCCTACATGTTAGGGAAAGTTAGTTGTACTGAGTGATGCACAGTAGACCGGACAGGCTTATGACTGTAAATATTTCTTATTAACCAATCTTTTTATTTCTAAATCTATACCAGTGCAGGAAAATCAGAGCTCTTTTAGAGAACAGATGAGGAAAAGTGCTACCAGTGATTGCACACTTCCTCAAAGCTGTCATGTTCTGCCATGGCTTTGTTCAGGTTACAAAAAGGTTCAGTGCAGGATCCAGTTAATATTTTGGTTGGGATGGACCAAGGCTGTCCATACAAACCACATAATATGTAAGATAGTTGCAAATTCTGTTGAAATGCTTTTTAGGAGTAAAAAGAAAAGTGCTGGCCAAGCTGTTGGGGAGACAGAAAGCAAAGAAGCACGACAGACTCGGGCAAGCACTCCTGCAGGCCTGCACGTAAGAAAATTCCCCTGAGGTATCCACCAATACTGATCTGTTCAGTACCAGTCCTACAACCACCACTTTGAAAGCTTTTCTTCCACTAAAGGCAGGTTCTTTCCTGCTGGGGAAGAGAGATCCAGTTTAAATACTGAACTGTGTCACCACATTTCATCTCAGCTTCGGGAAGGGTTCTCTGGGACTGTGGCACCAACAGGACATGGAATACCTGTCCTGGAATGATACAGGGCAGATGATAACGTGCAGGGCATTATAACTCGAAAGTAAGCACCCTCTATAAAAGCGTTAGTGATGGAAACGACATCGTCTTTCGGTACTTCATGGCTGTCCTTACAGGGTTCGTGTTGGCTTGCAGTGATTTGGGAATATTCTCCATTCCTGTCTGCCACTGGGGGCTGTGTCCTAAAGCTGCCCAACCCTTCTGCTTGGAATTAGCCAGATCTGTTCGTAACAGATCACCGGCAATAGCTCTGGGAGAGGTGATTTTCAGTTCCAATTGTCTGCCAAGTGGCATGAGGTCCGGCGTTTCCACCCGCCTGGTCATTAAGCACATGTCGGACCCCGAGTAGCTGGTAATTTCTGCAATTAAGGCCACCATTATTGTTTCCTTTACTTAAACAGGGAGCCCAAATTACACAGTTAAATATAACCACGGGTTGTTCCCACACACACTGGGGGTCTGCGCTGCAGAACAGTGTTAATCCTGCGAGAGCACACAATTAATGAGATAACAGCGGGTTAGGATTGCTACTGCGAGCTCAAACCTTGAAAGATCCCATCCTCTTGAAGGCAGTTTGGGAAAATCTCAGAGAGCAATCAAAGGAGTGGTGTGGAATGTTAAGGATGGATAAGTTTAAACCTGTTGCTTAAAATCATGTGCATGCTCAGGGATATAGAAATATGATTAAATAATTACGTACACCCAGATTAAACCTTTTATTTTCTGCCTGTTAATACTAAGAACTCAACTTCTTATTTGAAAAAATGAAGAAGAATTCACTAATATGTTCTGTAGGGAATAATAAAAGCTGAGGAGAAGCAGTACAGGATGCTGCTGAACAGGGAAGAGATGAAAACTGAGAATTCCTTGGTCAGTTCTTGAGGTTTTGGTCCAAAGTCCATTGGCTTCTTACAGACGGAATTCCTACTGACTCTTTCAGTAGACTGGAGTTTGTTTCAAGTTCTTAAACCTTACATTTCTGATAGCAGAAGAAGCCTACAGCTGCAGAGGAATTAATCTGAACTGGCCCAGTTCCTCTGTGCTGTTGCACGGGGAGTGAGGGTGGGTGGGAACAGGGTAACTGATATTCCACGTCCACTGCCTGCTGTGGATTACAATGAATTTCGTATTTGCAGACGATTGTTCACCTCAGAGACTGATAACTGTTAAATACCTTCCAAAGCAAGTTTTCTTCTTGTTTCACATCTCCAGGCATGGCAGTTGAATACAATAAACAACTGCATGGGTCTTGGAGCCAAGTGTTTGGGATGCAAAGGCACAGAGGCTCCCAAAGAAACTTGGAAATTGCTTCTCCTTTACAGTGGTGCCCTTCTTTTAATAAACTAGGGCTGGGGAGGAAGGTGGCACCACTGTACCCTTTCCTGCTTGTTGGTTTAAGCCCAGCTGTAACGTTATTTAAATGCTGGTTTCTGGATTTGATTGAATGCACCTTTATTGAGAGAAGCAATGCTCTTACATGAATGTCACACAGTTGTTCTATTTATTTCCAAGGGAAAACAAACTTATTCAAGTCACTTAAAGAAATGTGTAAAAGCTACAGTGAATTTAATTTAATCTGAGTGTGTGTTTAATCACCTTTAAAGCACTTAAGGGATTTTTTTGATTTATGTATTTATTAGCCAGGGTACTTTTGGATCCTGATTCATGAATATACAGCCCCTTCAAATTAAGAGTAGTATTTTGGGTTTATTCTCGTGGGTTTTAGCCAAATCTAGTAATTTCTGGAACAGGCCATACAGCCTATATGAACTGCTGGAGGCCCCACACCCGGCAGAGTTAGAAAACCACCAGCTATGGAAAAATGTGGCAAAATGAAAAAGAGGAGGTGCAGTAAAGGGGAATATTTCATAACGTGACATTTGTCTAGGGAAGTTATACTTCATTATCTCAAAGGTCTTCTCCTACCTAAGTGATTCTATGACTTTACTCTGTACTTACACTGCAGCTTCCTCTTCATAAGGAAAAACCCTAAAACCTTATTACCTTCGACATTTTGGAACCACATCTTGCTCCTGTCCAAACCAGGTGTGCAGTTGAAAGAGTTATTCCAACCTTATCACTTGGAGGAGCTCTGAAGCAGAGGAAAGAGAGCCGAGTGTGCGTGGGGACACCAACACCCTCATGTGCAGCCCGCGCACAGCGTGGTTACTGTGGGCCTGGGGTGGGCCTGGCAGCATCCAGCTCTTCCACTCCTATGCAGGTTTAACAAAATTCAGTTCTTTTATCTGTTAGTTTGATTTTATCATGGAATCATGGAATGGTTTGGGTTGGAACAACCTTAAAGCTCATCTTGTTCCACCCCCTGTCCTGGGCAGGGACACCTTCCACTATCCCAGGCTGCTCCAAGCCCCAATGTCCAGCCTGGCCTTGGGCACTGCCAGGGATCCAGGGAATGCAGCCACAGCTGCTCTGGGCACCCTGTGCCTTTCCTGGCGACCTCCCCTGGTGCTCTGCAACCACCAGCAGTGCCAGGACATGAAAGAGGCTGTTGGGCTCCAGCTTTACAGAGACCTCCCTGAAGGGTTTCTTCTCTGCCTGAGCTGGATGGAGCAAAGCTGCTCCCACTGGAACGGAGAATTTCTTCCTGTGAATTCTGCAGGAACTGAGAAAACTGTCCTTGTGTAGAGGATGGATGAATTGCAGTCCCCTTGGTTTGAGGGGGTTCCCCCTCTTCAGAGCCAAGCCCCCCTCTTCAGAGCCAAGCCTTGTCTCAAGTGGTCAGATGAGATATTGCTCCTGGTGACAGGAGACTCGCCTCCATGGGAGTGAACCAGGCTCTGCCAGGGAATGGACTGGGAAACACTCCCTTCCCTCCCACCACATGCCCCAGCTTCTCCCTGAGAGCCCTGTCACCTCTCTTTATCTGGGGGATAAATGCTGACAGAGCTGCTGTGTCCAGCGAGCCCCGGCCCTGACGAAGGCCAGGCACGGCGCCCACTCAGGCACTTGTCGTGCACATAAACACTTGCTGTGCCGAGATACAACCTAAATCAGAGGGGCTGTGGGACTCTGCTATTTATCATCTCCTAATTAACTGTTAATTTGCTGGTCTTTAGGTTCAAGCACAGCCCTAATTCATCACGGGCTGGCATGTGGTGTCCAGGCTGGGGAAGGTGTTCTGCACAGCACTTCAGCTCTCTTCTCATAACAAGTGAAGTGAATGATCCTCCTACTCAAACCATTCTGTTATTCTAAGATTTCTGGTCGTACCAGGAATTAGGCACTAAAGCAGTCCCTAAAAACTACTACGGAATATTTGGTCCTAGTAGAGGCATGGTGACTTTTTAAATTCTTTGCACACGCATAGAGAATGGTAGAACCAACTTCTACATACCTGTGATCTATCACATCATCCTTAACACACCATCCCAAACGACAGGTTCTTCCCCCAGAGGGTGCTGGGCACTGCCCAGGCTCCACAGGGAATGGGCACGGCCCCGAGGCTGCCAGAGCTCCAGGAGCCTTTGGACACGGCTCTCAGGCCCATGGTGGCGTTGTTGGGGTGTCTGTGCAGGGCCAGGGGCTGGGCTGGGTTGTCCTTGTGGCTCCCTTCCAGCTCAGGTGACTTGTACGGCTCTCTAATCTCACAATCAAAATTCTCTCTCCAGCACATTATCTATTTAAAAATCCCCAATCGAACTCCCCAACAGGCTGCCCTTCTCTCTGCAGAGATGCTCCTCCTGCGATCTAACACAGCCCCTCAGGGCTCCCTGTGCCAGCAGCTGCCTCGGGAAGCGGTGAATGCAGCGATCAGCTCCGCCGGGGTGAGGGGCTCAGGACTGGGTGTGCAGCCCCCAGCCCCACAGGCATCAACCATGGAAACCTGCCCATGGATTTACCAAGGGCATAAAGTCACAAACGAGCCTGACTGTGAGGGTGTGAATGCTGGTGGCAGGAAGCAGGGTTTATGTTGTATCTGAAACACTCGCAGCACTCTGTAAACAGCTTTTAATGGCAATACTCATTTGGGTTTTGTTATCAGGCTATGTACTCTCTCTTCCACCTCAGTGCTGTCATCTGTGCTGCCATCCCCACAAAGCTGCCAGCACACACGCCGCCGAAATTATCATTTTCATTCTTGTTATCAAAATATTTTACAAAGAGCAGCAGCAGAAGGGAAATATTTTACCCAGAGGAGCTGCGATGAGGCAGGTTTTCAACAGAGAGGCCTCATAGAGAGCTCGTGACATTTACACACCTTGTGACACTTCATATCCCCTTGTTATAACACCTAGTTAAGGTTTTCCCTTTATGGTCTTTCAGGCATAGAGCACCTTATTAATGTCAGGCCTCCGGCTGTCCCGGCCAGGCTTGGCTGCTGCTGCTCCAACCAGCCCTGCCTGCCAGGGATAATGATTTTGGGGGTGCCTGGAATTAAAGTCAGGGGGCAACTCACAGTAGCTGAGAGTGGGGTTTGTGCTCTGATAACAGAAAGTGCTTTATTGTTCACACTGAAATTTGGCAGGATGCTCAAGAATTTATGACAACCTTGGGAGCCGGGGTGTGGCTTGGCAAAACTGGCTCCTTGGTTAACACTTGGAAATCACCTCCTGCACAACAGGAGCTTTTCACTGGATTGCAATAAATTCATCTGCATTGAGAGGTGACCTGCAAACCCCACACCTCCCTCTTCTCCCTACTGAGTCTTCGATTTGGGGGAAACGACTCCAAGTCCAAACAGTGCAGCTCATGCCTGCATTTGCAGCTGGACTGACTGAGCCCAAATACAAATGCCTGGATCAAAAGGGCTGTTTCCTCTGGATCAAGAGAGACAAAGGTAAAATTACTGTAGAGCATCCCAGAATTTTTTGGGTTAGAAGGGACCTTACAGATCATCTCATCCCATCCCCTGCCATGGGCAGGGACACCTCCCACTGTCCCAGGCTGCTCCAAGCCCCAATGTCCAGCCCAGCCTTGGACACTGCCAGGGATCCAGGGGCAGCCACGGCTGCTCTGGGCACCCTGTGCCAGGGCCTCAGTAGAACAGGGACAGAACAGAACCTGGGGCTAGTTCAGAAGGAAGGACAGTCAGGGTGTTGTTTCACAAATGCAAATGAACAAATTTAGGATGATTCTGTGATTTACAGAATTGCTTGGAATTATCCGCCTCATCCCCTTGTTAGAGTTTTTGCCTTTGAAGGGTGGATGAATCACATGGAAGGAGCCCAGAGGTGCTGAGGGTTTACAGCCTCATGCATACAGCCTGTTGTTGATTCTGTTGGGCTGGTTAGCATGATAAAAATGCAATCATTACATTTATGCATCTCCTTAGACTGGAATTACACCAATTTTGTTGAATTATTGCTTTTCATGTCATGTTGTTTTTCACAGCGACTAGTAGGTTGCATTCACATTGCAACCCGAAGTCCAAAATTAATTTCATATTACAACTGCATGCAGGAACCCCAGGCAGGTTTGGAGACTTTAAAACAGAGTTGTGATGCTCCAGTATTTTCTGCAACACTCTGGAGCTCCCAGACTGTGCTGCAGAGGTGTCCCAAGCTCTCTGAAGAATGAGGTGGCACCACCAGAGCACCGAGCCCTTGTCATCACAGCTCAGGGGTAACAGATGGACAAGGGCTGTAGGACCAGGACTGACAGAGAAGAATTCCATGCTCTGGGGTGTTTTTCCCTAGGGTGGTGTCAGTGAGCTCAGCCACAAGCTGCTGGACAAGCAATGGCGCCAAGAGATGGGAGTGAGTTAGAGAGAAAAACTGGGAGGGCAGCGCTGGCTTGTTTTTGTGGCAGCAC
The DNA here is from genome assembly GCA_013398055.1 of Ifrita kowaldi. Lineage (NCBI taxonomy): Eukaryota > Metazoa > Chordata > Aves > Passeriformes > Cinclosomatidae > Ifrita > Ifrita kowaldi. Next base: position 17,112 of record VZRS01011876.1, read on the forward strand.
GTGAGACACTTCCACTCAGGCCTTGTCAGAGTTTTGTCTTCAGCTCTCTGAAGGGGAGGTCAGAAGGGTCCGACTGCCCCACTTCCCACCCAGGGAATCCGCGTTTTCAATGCACAACTCGTATTGAGGGAAGTCTGTGGGTGTTTTGTGCTCTCAGGAAAGTGATGAATGGCTTTGCACCTTCCCAGGAAGGAAACCCGTGCCTTGGTGGGATCACGGTCCTGCAGCACAGTGCCAATGAGCTGTGAAGGTGAATACCTGTCCCCTGAGCCTGCACACCTCGCACAGGCCTCTCCCCTCCCGTGCTGGGTGCTGTGATGCTTTACTGATATATTCAGTGATGCTCAGCATTTTGGAAACAAAACAGACAAATACATGCTCATCCAAAAGGCATTTCCCCCTCTTACCTGCCACCCTTCTTTCTTGCTGGTAAAATGTATAAGCACTACAGTTTCTTGACCCCAGAAGACTCCGTAACTGCATAAGATAAATGCCCACATGTAAAGACTACCTTTTTCTATGCTGCATTCTAAAATACTGATTATTCAAGGTTTAAAAATATTAAACTATGCATTCATTTCTTCTAAGTAAGCACCTTTCCTGTGATCTTTCCATGTATTTGGGCATTTAGAGGCCAGATTCAAGGCAGTACAAGGCGGCAGAGAATTTTCTGGTAAACAAGAGCAAGTTTTGGACAGTTTCCTTGGTGTCAGTCACTCACAGGAGGCAGGTAACAGAAGCAGCAGAAGGTGTCAGAGCTGTGGGCAGGGGGATGGACCCCTGGACCCCTGGCAATCCTTCCCCTCCTGTGCTGGCCCCTGTGTGAGCCACACTTGCCATCACTGTTGCACAGCTCTCTTGGGAGCAGCCACGAGGTTTCCTCGTGCTGGTAAGTGCCTGGAAGGGCCCTTGGCAGCGTTTCTCCAGTGAAGCCTGGGAGGTGGGTATTTCTCCAGACTGTACAACACTGCTGCCAGCAAAAACACCAGCAGCATTGGAGAGGTGGGGGCAGACTAAAATCTGACTTATTTGGCTTTTTTCCCTTCCTCCAGAACTAGTGTGTGAAGGGCCAGATCAATTCATATTTGAGCATTGCTATGCCCACTTATTGGTGTTCCAGGTGAATCAGGATTTGTGTCTGTTCTTCAGTGTGAAGTGGACACACGTTTGTTGGCAGTCACAAGTCCATCAGTTAATACTCATTAATTACCTAGCTTTGTGGATGGGATGTTATCTCATAGTCATTAATTATGCTTTCCAAATAATCTTTAGTTAAGATTTAAGATGACAACTGCTCTTTAGTAGTGGGATATATGGAAAGAAAAAAAAAAAAAAAGATGTGTGTTTAAATTGCTGTAAAACCCCACATTATTCCATTATGAAGATGAAAAACAATCTACAAACTTTTTGTTCTTATGCACTAGGGCCCTCTTTTCCCAGCCTACTTTTCATGAGCGTGTGAGGCAGAAAGTGAATTGCCAGGAGGGTATAAAAGGCAGCTATGGCCCAATAAGCCTCTAATTCATTTTACTGACAGCTCTCATCCCTGTAATGGATGCAGCCACTTACTGCAGCTGCTGACAGCAACCATCAGGGAAGTGCAGGGCGATGAGACTTCTGTATCTTCTCAAGGTCTAGGAGATAAGCTCATCACTCCCCCTCTCCCCTCCCAGATGATGTACATGCATCATATTTCCTTGAAATAAATATTTCCATGAAGGCCGAAGATGTTAATGAATTGCTAGTTAATTACCAGTTAGTTATAAGTGAAATGTTATGTTTAATTTCCATACAGCAGTACCTCAGCTCTGTGTGTGTGTCCTGAGGTGAGCATTCACTCCTGAAAAAGCACATGAAAAAGGAAGCTTCTCTTACCCCGTGTTCCCCCGAGCCCTGTGGCCGTGATTTATGTCAGAGGATGTGAAATTCAAACCTCAAACAGAAGAGCACAGTGCATTGTCTGTTCCCTTCATTGCAGTGGCCGGAGCTGGAGCCTGGCCCGAAGGGGTTCTGCGGGCAGGTCCAGCCCTGGCGTGGGACCGAAGCTCCCTGACACGTCCCACGTGCTGCTCCCGTCCCGGCACTGACACCAGCGATGTCAGAGGAGCTCCACTGCTCTTTTCCTGCCCCTCGGCCATCCAGGGGCCTGATCTCCCCTAAAGCATCTCAGACACTCACACACAGCCCTTGTCAGGGCATCAGGGTGCTCAGTTCTCCCCACACCTCAGTGGGAAGCGTCGGGTGCCACCAGGACGGGACTCCAGTGCTGCTGCTGTAACCGAGCCCAGTCTGCTGCTGGAGCCCACAGCCAAACCCTGTCCAGTGGCACAGACCAGGGAAGGACTTTGTTCCCTCGGCAGGGCCACCCCAGTCCCCACAACTGTTTTTGTAGTCCCCTGGTCAAGCAGCACGGCTCCCTCCCTGCCCCTGTGACACCTTCTGCCCGGGGAAAATAAAACACTTTACATGAGACTCCCCTGTGAGAGAAACGAGACAATAAAACTGGATCAATAACTTGATTAAATTAAAGTTCTGTCACTTCAATGAACAATATACGACAGACCTGTTAAAAGTGAAAGGAATTTTGTGCTGTAAGACTACATATGCAACTGACCCATAGTGTCCTCAAATTTGCCTGATTATTTTGGCCGAGACTTTGTTTTCTTCCTCCATCTCTAGATCTTCTTTAGAGTGACATTTAAATACATCACCGTGATTGAAGACCTACTTCATCACCACATTATCCCTTCCCTTTGACCAGAGCTGGAGCCTTCTCTGTTAATTCATTCGTCTGCTGCAGGAGAGGAAGAGTCCCCTTAAGCTTCCTTATCTTTCCTTTCAAGTTGTCCTGGGACTAACCCGGACTTCCCAAGGGCCCTCTCCGTAAATATGTGATCTATCTGCCTCTGTGATGTCCGTGGCTCGTGAATTGCTGAGCACTGTAATTAGCAGACTCAATTAACAGTGGCTTGAAGAAGTTCAACATCCCTACAGGATTGATCACCGAGATCGGGAGCAGAAAGGTGGCTTGTCCTCCATCAGCAAATGCCTGTTTCTTTGAGTGGAGATAAATCCAGGCATTTTCAGCTGTGTTTTGAACAGCAAGCACTTCAGTCTTTGAGAGGCTGTTGGTTAAGACACGAGGTATATCCGTGACCTAAGCTAGATTGATCTGTTTCCCCATTCCTTTTCATGCCCGATTTCTTTCTGTGCCACGATTAGAAGACTTTGATTTCGTTATCAAATTATATTCTGTACTGCTGGCTGGTAAGAAAATCAATATGATAATCACTGCTGATTACTCTGGAATTTGAACCAACAAGTGGGAGCACAGGAACCATAAAGTGAACTTTAGAGAAGGAGGGAGAGGCTTTTTATTTTAATGGCCTAGTTACATCCTCTCCCCAGCCCAAGAAAGTCCTTTTAAATCTGTACCTCATGGGAAAACTGGAGGAGAAAACATAATTTCCCTGTGCCCCACTCCAAAACCAGCAAACCTTCCATGGGAAGGTCCCAAACACCACCCAAGGCATCTGCCAAGCTCTCCTGCCTCCTCTGCGCCACGGCAACCGTGAGCTGGGGGCTCTGCTGCACAGCTCCAGATTTGAGCAAGGCCATCGTGTCTGCATATGTGAAGTGTATTTGAAAACTATTGTTAGTAGGATCAGACCAGCAGTAATTTCGTTTTAATGGGGATGTTTATGCTGAAACATCTACAAGTACAAAGACACACAAATCATATCTGCCTTGAATTAATTCTCTTGATAAATCAGTTTCTCAAACTGCACCAGATTACCTTAATGAGGAAAAATCCTTGTTTATATCAACAACATCTAGCCAAATGTGGAATGTTTATAGCAATAATTCAACAATGTCCTTCAAGGAGCACAAACAACAATGATGAATGCTCAGGTTGTGCTGCTCTTTCTGTTCTCTTCCCTCCCATCAGGCAAATAATGTGTTTGGTTTAAAACTAAATGGAGATGTTTTGGGTAAGCAGTAGTACTGCTGACAGGGAAATGGGATAATTATAGCACTAAATTATTTGCTTGGTAGGTGAAGGTCCCACCTAGCTTGAGACAGCCTCTGCACAGACCCTTTTTAAATCATTCGCCCTGAGGTTTGGCTTTATTTTGGGGATGATTTGATTAATTTGTTACTTTAAAAACAAAGTAAGCTTTAGGTAAAGCTCGATGGGTCTGAGAAATTCCTCCTGTGTTCCAGCACCACTTGAGTGACCTGTTCCCCCTGGATACACCTGCTGGCGTCACGCTGGTTTCTGACACTGGGATCCCACAGCTTGCCACGGGGCCCTGTAGGGATTCAGAAATGTCTGAAGGATTCCACTGGAGTTTAGTGTGTGCAGGTGCCTTTCCCTCCTTGTGCTCAGCTGCCTTTCCTTGCCAGCTGTCCAGGTGGGCTGTGGCCATCCCTCACAGCAGCAGCACCTGGGTGGGCATCACCTGCCAGGAGAGATCATAGAACCATCATGGAATTGTTACAGGTGGAAAAGGCCTCCAAGATGATCAAGTCCAACAATTAACTTAGCCCTGGCATGTTCACCACTGAACTATCCCCAAATGCCACATCCTGGAGCCTCCCGAACGCTTCCAGGGACGGTGACTTCACCACTGCCCTGGGGACCCTGTTCCACCGCCTGACCACCCTTTGAGTGAAGAACTTTTCCCTAATATCCAACCTGAACGTCCCTTGGCACAACTCGAGGCCATTTCCTCTTGTCAGTTTGTTATCCATCGCCCTGGTTACCCACTCCTTCCAGGTGGTTGTGGAGAGCTGTGGGGTGTCCAGGTGGGCTCCTGGAGGTGACCAGCGTGTGACAAACATGACATTCCTGCTGCTGGTGTCCCTGGCAGGGCTCTCAGGAGTGCACAGGTCTGTGGTGGAGACACCCCGCTCCTGGTGCTGAGCACGAGGTTTCACCCGTCTGTGGGCACAGAATTTGCCACCTTCAGTGACAGCTCGGGTCAGGAATGGAGGAGGAGGAGGAGGATGGTTATAAAGAAGATATTGGAAAAAAAACAATGTGGCAAAGAGACTTGTCCAGATTCTGTTTTCTCTGCGAGGAGAGCTCAGTCCTTCCTGGCAGTGTAAGGCTGGGGCCACAGGGTCAGCCCTGATGGAGATCTCACTGCTTTGCTTCATCTCTCATTTCTTGTTTTTAATTAGAGAGAGGGAGCTACGCACAGGTCTGTTTGTGATTAGGGCAGAGCAAGACGTTCTCAGGAAACAGTTTTTTCTAATGAATTTTTTGGTTTTCTCTGAATATTTTAAACTGCTCTTTGCAACACAATTGTCAGGAATTCAATTTCTTAATTTATAAATAAATTTCTAAAGAGTTCACAGCATTTTTCTTTAATCGGAAATCTGACATTTGGGGTTTATACATGTTATGGGCTTTTTGGAGGATGTTTTCACTTGTTTGAGCCTAGCATCCAGCTCAAAACCTTTATGAATATTTGCCTACATTTACAAATCAAAATCTTCTTTCTGCAGATCTTCTCCCAAAATTCACTTTCAGAAAAATTCTTGCCATGGGGTTTACCCCAACAGTTTCTGGAGAATGCAAATATAAAAAGGGTGCTAATATGTATTAGATGGATTGGTTTTAAAAACTTGACCACATGTGCCAAATAAATATCTTCCTTTCAGCCTTGTTCGTCATGTTGAGTAACACTGGTTATCGTCCTCAGAATGTAAATGGGACTCTTGGAGGTGTCTTTCTTTTATCTGTACAGCACAGTCGATTTGGCTTATTTTTGCACATATTTCTGCATAGATGTGAAAATTATATTAATCCTAGTGAGCCATAGAAATTTCACAGCAAAAAGCCCAGGCTTGAAGTAAACATCAGAATCTTTTATGCTCTTGTTGCAAAATTACATGTGTAGGAGAAAAAAATCTCTTTGTGAGAGTGACATTCACCACCACCGAGACATGTCTTTTTCCTTTCATTTCTATTTTCTACCCCTTTCACTTTTCAAAGCAACTCAAATCATTCCTGGGTAGAAAAAAAAAAAAAAGAAGAAAAATTGAGGGTACTTTTTTCTTTAATAAATCAAAATTGAATATAAATAACACTTTGCAATTATGAGTGTTTAAATTCCAAATTTTTTAGGCTAATCACTTTCAGAAACAAACAAGAGATTGAATTTATATCGCCTGCAGTTGTTATTGGAAAGGTATGCCCAGAGATTGCTAAATGAAGTCAGTCCCAGTGCAATTATGATCACTCAAGCATGCTTTCAACGTATCGTGCCAAATTAGGTAGATTTGAGCAATTTGACTTCCTGTAACAAATCTCGAGGGCACTTTTGAGAAAGTACAGACTGTTTACAAACACTCTCAGGTTTCCCGAGGTTCCCGAGGAGCCGGCGCAGCGGCAGCGCCCCAGCACACACCTGTCAAGCCCTGACAGCCACATGTGCTGCAGAGAGACCTCGCTCCCTCTGCTGTGTTACCCTTTATTTGCAATTTAAAAACCAAAAGGCCACCGGAGTTTTAATTGCCTTGGACTCAGTCTTTTGAAAACCAAAATGCTGCAATCTGTTAAATGTAAATATTGTCGGCTTTCTGTATTCAATTTTTTTTTTTTTTTTTTTTTTTTTTTTTTTTTTACAGGACTTGAACTCCCTCTAGCATAAAAAAGTGGAGATTGTGTATCTGGACTATATACCATTGATGTAATAGTTTAGCTAATGCTGTTGCCCTGTTGTTGATCCAATATAGATGGGCTGCACTTCTGAAAACACAGGTTTCAGCAGATCCTTAGCTGGCAGCAACTGCAAAACCAGAGCAGCCCTTTTAAGCCACACATTTTCCACTGAAAACAGACAAAACTTCCTAGAAAGACAAAAGTTCCTCTTGCAGAATCACTAAAATCACTCTAATATCACAGTTCCCAGCTTTGCAGAGTTCTGGGTTTCTAGTAACAGGGATTGAGTTGCTGGAATGCAGTTATTCCACAGCACGTTTTCGGCCTGTTCAGTGACAAGAATTAACTGGAATTAATTAGCAGTAATGACAATTGTTGCTGTTTCAGGGCCTTGTGCCCAATTCTGTACCTGTGCCCATGCAGTGATTGTCTTAGTGCTTGCTCAGGCTGTGGCCAGCATGCCCAGCACCTTGAGGACAGAGCTCTGGAGTGGTGTTTTCTTTGAGTTGGCAATGTGTCATCATTTTCTTCCTTTCTTTTTTAAATATTTGAAATTTTTGTAAGAGCCACCACTTGAAGAGCAGCCTGACTGTCCTTAATAATGATCACAGCATCCCTGTGATACTAATTCCTACTGGTAGGAATTTGTCCCTTCATCTTGTATCTCTCTGGGGCTCCTAAACTTCAGCTCAAGTTGAGCTCACTGTGTATGGTAAATAAGCACTAACAGATAACATCTAGAGTTATTTCCAACTTTGAACATTTTTCCAAGAAATACAAAGGTCAAGTGGAGTGAAATTGTTTTTAAAAACAAACCAGCCAGCAAAGAAAAGAATTAATTGCAGGTTTGAAATAACATGACGACGTCGGAAAATAGCAAAAGGGATTTGTAGCTTGAAATCTTATTCAAATGATTTATGTTCGTCATATTTCTGCTTGTAAACAGAGATTAGAGAATAAACTCCATAAATCTCCCACTAAGGCATAGAAAAGCACATGTGCATTGCTAATGTTTTAAAGATTCCAGTTAAAGCTCTAGGTTTCACTAACAAGCAGACACGTTTTTTGTAATGAAAGACGAGTAGAAAATACTTTCCTGTGAATTAATGAGCTAATTTTTGGATTACACTCACAGCTGTTACTACATGGACTGGCTTTGGTCATTATAATGTGTTCTGATAGTCCCCCTAGTAACAAGGAAAGTGGTCTCACAGGCTAGGAACAGTTCAAAGCCTTTGATTACACGCCGGTCCTTGAAGCTCCCAGCCAGCCTCTCCCCGCCATCCGTGCTCTCCATCTGCCAGAGCATCCACATGGCAGAAGCTCGGAGGAGGCCTGCCCCAGCAATGCGTTCAAGATGTCAGGAATCAGCTAACAGCAGACATTAGCAGCGACTATTACAGCCCTGCCATCCAGGTTGGGGGGTTTCTGTGTTCCTTCAGCAATGATCAAACTTAATCTCAGTAATGTAGAGCACAGCCTCTCCGAAAGAGATCCAGGCTTGTCATGTGTCACACTGTTTTCTCAAGCCAAAAATAAATATATTTCCTCTTTTTCCTTCAACTTCTACGTTTTGCCTGCTGTTATATTTGAAATATAACATGTGCACCGTGCCAGCAAACGAGGCCTGGCTGCCTTTGCTCCAGCAAGGCTTTAAATGGGAATCTCCTCTGAGAAAGGCCTGGAACACTGACCTGGCTTTACATTAACTTTGGGAATAGTCAGCGCTTGCTTTTCTGTTCCAACTTCACTTCTTGGAGCCCTCAGGTCCCCTCACGCCTTGTGCATTATACACTTTCCATTAACAGACGCCACATGTTAACAGCTCTAATAGAACTTATTAGGTTTAATGGGAGGGTGGTGGGGAGGTAGCTGCAGGATGATGGATAGCTGCAATTCATCCATTAAGAAAGCTTACTTTTAACGTCTTTGTCGGTGTTTTACCTGTGTTTAAACATCTCTAAAGTGATCAATTAGCCAAAAACTTTTAAACAAAATTTAAACCTTGGAGCTGACTCGCAGCCTAACAGAAAGCACGAAAGATAAATGGGGCTTGTAACACCCCAGCATTTAAACTAATGTATGTGTGGAGAGTAATTGCATCGGTTTATAGGCTTTCATTTATATAAAAAGGAAATCAGTGCTTGGCATGTAACAAAGTTATGTGAGAAATAACCACAATTTGCTGTTCTGCTCACTCATAAACCCCTGTTTGTTTAAAACGGTTTGTTCATCAGATCCTTGTTTTCACAAACTGATAATATAAGCAAAGGAAAATACTTTATGATTTGGGTTTTTTTACTTGTTTGCTCCAAATGCTGCAGTGCGCTTTACAGTAGAATACTCTGGGCTACATGTCACAAATTAAAAAAAAAAATCAAGTGGCTAAGTAATCTACCTTACAACCAACTTTCTCTACTGTGGAATTACAGGCAAAAGGATCTTGTTACTGGATTTGAATATATAGCACCCCACATTTCTTTTGGAACCATACAACCAGTTATTAAATTGAAATATTTCCCTGTGTTTCAGGTTTCAAATAAGATGTTTTCAAAGCATTTGCCTCCGTTCTTTCTGGTGTTATTTGGAGGTATTGTTGGAGATGTGCAAATGTGCAATAATTCAGCTGCCTCTTGTCCAGTGAACTCGAATATTCACGAGTAACTCTCACTACAGGCTGGGACCCCAGATGCAAAGCAATACCTTCTCACTAGTGCCAGAACACCAGGCCCATTTCTCACTGAGAGAATTATTTCAGTGAGGGTCCATGATCCCTGATCCATGTTCTTTTTTTTTAGCTTAGTTGTTGTTTTGGGGAAATATTTGTGGCCATGTTTCCATGCACTGCATGCTCCTTGCATTCTGAAAGAGGAAAACCCAGAAAGACACAGTGCTGGCACAAATTTAGGCAACACGTGATTTGGTCATGGGGTGGAACAGCACCTTTAGGCAGAGCATCAAAAGTAGAAAAATGGCCTTAGCTTGGATTCCACTCGTCCAATTCAGTCTTCTCCTAACGTGCTGCTTTTGGCTGGGGTAGAATTAATTCCCTTCCCAGTGGCTGGTTTGGGGCTGTGTTTTGGGTTTGTGCTGAACACGGGGTGGATAATACAGAGATGTTTCTGCTGTGGCTGGGCACGGCCAAAACCTTTCCTGCTTTTGTCCGGCCACGCTGGGGAGGAGGCTGGGAGTGCATGGGAAGGTGGGAGGAGACACAGCCAGGACAGGTGACCCAAACTGACCAAAGGGATGTTCCAGACCATGGGACATCATACTCAGACATGTACGCAGGATATAAAGCTGGGGGGAAGAAGAAGGGAAGGAGGGACGTTTGAAGTGATGGCATTTGCTTCCCTAAGTCACCATTGTGTGGGATGGGGCCCGGCTCTCCTGGACATTAACAGATAGTTTTGAACCAAGACAAGTGCAATACACTGACAGCAAGAGTATCAAAGTTTAAGACTCATTCCTCATTGAGATTTCTTCTCAAAACTAATTTTTACCTCTTATTTTTGTGAAAGGTGCATTTGTTACTCATGGTAAGAGTGATTCTGTTATTTAAATCATAGAATATGAGCAAGGATTTATTTATATCCAAGCAGTTCCTTAAATGGGAAACAATGCACTGGTGTTTGTTCTAATGCATTATTAATTTCAGCCTGCTGGATTTCTGTTCTTCTAGACCATGAACCTATTGTCAAGAAACAGCAGAATTTTGTATACATTTGAATATATACAGATTCCCAAAGTTTGAAATTGGATGATTTGTGCTCTTTGCAATGTATTTACCCAGAAAGGTTTGGCTCAGCTGGAGCATCTGGTTCTCAGCGTGTTCCTAGATTTAAACTAAATTTTGATTTTGACATAAGAAGACCAAGTGACAGAAGGTCATACATCGAGCCTCTGACCCAGTTGGAATGGAGAACCAGGATCTTTCTGGCTGTGTTGATCAATGTCCTGCTGGGAGAAAATGCTTGTGCAGGTCACCCCATGGAGACCAGCACAGGAGAATTCCGAGGGAGTGATGCAGACACAGCAGCGTCTGAGACCTTCCCATGCAGGAAAGGCCGTGTGGCAATGGTGAGAAAAAGGAGTGGGAGCCTCTATGAGCTCTGTAGGGTGAATTTCTGTGTGTGCATTCATGGGTATGGTACAGGGAGAGGGAAGGCTTCACAGGTCAAGTTTGGTCTGTCGACAGGATCTGAAGAGCTGCCCATGTGGTTGTAACAAAATCTAGGCCCAGGTGATTAAATCTAATATGGTGACTGCTTCTTATTCCAATTTTAAAGGGGAGCCCAGCATGCTGAGACACTCTTCAGTGCTTTAAGTGCAGCTTGCCTGCAAGGGACTGCAAATGTACAGATTTAAGCAAGTTTGGGCTCTGAGCATTTATTTTTCAGCTAGAATCTTGTAAAGTAAAATCACATTACCTTCCCAAAACAAGCCATCTTGCTTCTATGCCATATCTGCAAACAATTACTCAAAAATGGTACTTATTTGAAGTGCAATCGTCTTAATCTTCCTATGTTAGAAAATTCCCAACCCTTGAGCCAATATTGTGACAGATAGTTTATTATTTGATAACACAGGCATTCTGTACAACAACATCTCTCTGGATGCGGAGTGTGCTTTAATCAAGTGCAGGGCTGGCAATAGAAACCGTGGACGCATCAGTCTCATGAGTGAGGGGAAGTCATCAACGCTGATTTGCTCTGCTGAGAGCACTTGGTGCACATGAAGTGTCTCTTTTGTTCCTCCAGGAACTGCCTCGAGTGCTCAGCAAGGACCTTGCCCTTGCACTGCTGCTTCCTTTCTCCCCTTCTTTCCCTGTCTGAATGAGAGCAGGTTTCCACCATGCCTGATTAAGGTGAGGTTTACAATTGCATCTGGAATTACTAGAAACAGAGATGGTCCTTCAGGAAATACACATGTGGACAGCTTTGTGTTACACATGACAGCTGGGTGTTAACTTTTTGGTGCAGACCATGAAGGAAATTTGGCATGACTCTAAAATAAAACACAATCATTAGGTCAATTGGCTTCTCCACTATTCTGTCTTTCCTAAAATTTGCCCTAACCTCCTGGCACTGCAGAGTTTTAGGTAGATTCTGTTTCCTAACTGTGATACTGATGAGGTTCATTTCTCAGCTTCTCATTTCTTGCCCTGCCTAAAGCTGTTAAACCTTGCAGTTCTCCTGCAGAAAATGGGATCCTCGTGTCCCTCAGCACAACCAAAAGGCTGCAGTGTGCAGGATCTTCACGTTTTGCAGTCATCAACAGGTCTGTAAGCTGGTTGAAATTGCTGTAGGTTTGCTTTTCTCCTTTAAAAATCAATTCAAATTAAATCAGTATTGTTGATGTAAATTCTACCAGTCAGCACATGCAATACTGTCCTCTGACACCTTGTGGTGAGTGAGGTGCTTGAGATTTATTGGGAATGGCTTCCCTGAATTTATCACCGGCACATTTCCAGGCTTTGCAGTAAGGGCTCTCTGGTGGTCGTTCTCAGGGAAGAAGAGGAATGTACAAGCACTGGCAGCCCAAACAAGCCTCAGGTCTTTGGGATGCGAGCTGCAGTCCCTGGCAGTGTCCAAGGCCAGGTTGGACAGGGCTTGGAGCAACCTGGTCTGTGGAAAGTGTCCCTGCCCATGGCACGGGGTGGAATGAGAAGATCTTTAAGGTCCCTTCCAACCCAAGTCATCCTGGGGTTCTGTGATTTCTGCGCATCGTGAGCTTGGTAGGCCTGGAGAAAGTGGGACCTGCACACAGCAATTCCAGGTGGTGCAGTACTGTGCTGACATGAAAATGGTTCATTTGTTTTTTGCAAACCTGGAAATTCCTGCCAATGAATTAAGTTTTGGGTTGCACGAGGGTTTTAGGACATACCTCCACAGACACGCTCTCCAATAATGGACAAGTAACACGCAGTATTTTATACTAATTCAGAAACTGATATTCTGTAGCTTTCACAGCAATGTCTAGAAAAATTATTCACTGCTAAGATCCCTCATAAATTTCTATAGCACATTTATGTTCCAAATCTGCATTTAATTTAGGTTTAATAACACTTTTATAGTCCAGCGTATTCACTAAATGCTAAATGATTATTAAAACCTGTGGAGGATTAACAACTCCATAACTTACACTGGAGATACCTACACCAGCCCTGAGCCTGACTGCAGATATACCACCTCTGCTGAGACCCCAAACCCAACACCTTCCCTTCCAGGAGAGGGGCCCCAGGCCGTTCCCGTTATTTCCCGTTGTGCCCCAGGCCAGAAGAGCCGGTGTGGCAGCCAAGCCCCTCTGGAACAATCCCAGTGTTCCCCCTCACCTGCAGAGGGCCAGGGTTTCACCCCCCATGACATGTCCTCATTTTTCAAGGCACAGTTGGGTTTTAGTTTTGAAGGAGACAGCCCCAGCTGCTGCTCTTACACCGATGTGAGTGTGGTTGCAGCTGGTTAGGAAATATGTTCTGTGTTTTGTACCCTGGGAAGGGGTGGGGGACAGGCAGGGTGGGGCAGAAATACCAGGGATGGTGTGCAGTGCACAGTGGTGTCTGCAGTGAGAGCTTCAGCCACCCCTCCCGAGATCACTGGGGACGTCACAGGTATTTATATGTGACAGTAACACTGAAAATCTGCAAGACGAGGTAGGACACAACTGCAGATTTTTCCAATTCATGACAGTTCTGTTCTTTGTTTCTCCTCATGCCTGGGGAGCAACTGATGAACTTCTGCCAATGGGTGCCCAAGGGTCTGGAATGGCCCTTGGTGTAGCAGGACAACCAAAATTATTACACATAAGTTATATTTTGGGCATGGATACAGGGTCTTGTGTCCTTGATACAGTCTTGAGTCTTGTGGAAAGAGAGGCCTGGAGCTTCCTGGTGTGGTGGGAGGTGTCGGGGATGGGACCAGGTGATCTCTACCCCTTGACATTCTGTGATTCTGTGAAATCTTTATGATACAGCCAGGCTGAGCTGGGTCAGTGGGCACGGCTGGGTCAGTGTCAAGGGTGTGGCTGGCAGACACATCTTTGGTGTTAGAACTTCATTTTTTAAGGGTTTGCATTGAAACATGCAAATATTTTCCTAAACTGGAGTAGAGTTTTAAGGCCTTAAGTGTTGCCTAATAGGAAAATGGAGTGGACACTACATTCTATGTGTCTTGCATGCTGCCTTTGCCTGCACTTCTGTTTTAACCAATCTGCAATACGTTAGACAAAACATGAGAAGTATTAGACGAAATAACAGAGGCAAAACCTAAATTTCCTTGTCAAAATCTCTGTTTATGCAAGCCTGACAACGTTTCCTGGCGTGTGCCATGAGAAAGGGGGATTGTTTCTCTGGGCGCTGAGCAGGGGACACTGCGCCAGGGGATCGGATCTGCCGGGACACGCCGCAGCTCGATAACATCGGGTCATTCAATCCTGCAAAGTACCTGCGAACAAGGCAGCAACAGGAAGCTGCTGAAGTGTGGAAGAAAGAGATAGCGTCATCTCCGCACCGTTCATAAAATAACAGTGCTTTTTTCCTAGGTGACCTGGCCACCACCAGCATTTCCCTGGCCAAGCTGGAAGAGGAGCCACTGGGAAAAAGTGCTTAAATCCCTCACAAAGTATTATCCTACTGTAAGGTATTACCCAGTTTTGACAAGTTTATCTGGCAATACCATTGATATCCTCAGCAGTGGTGTTCCTGCACTGAAAAAAGAGCATTTGCTCCAAGGGTGGATATTTAATTTTTCAAAGCACTAACAGCAGTTCCATGTGATACTCTCATGCTGCCTGCCCTGAACTCTTACCCACATCTGTGCATCTCCTGAGTTACCGAATCTGCCTTGCAGGGGGGCTCAGGTCGCGCTGCATGAGCCAGACAGGCACTGCCGGGGCTGGGATAACAAGAGGCCAAAGGGAAGGGCTGTGCTGCCAGCCGTGCTCTCAGCAGGGCTGCTGTGCTGGGGACAGGACCTGCAGGGAAGGACGTCACTGCCTGTGGGAGCAGCAGGCGGCCCGGTGGGCTCTGCAGCCGGAGTGAGCAGCTTCGGCCCCTCCATCGCTGCCCGGAGCCGCACAGGCTCCTGCTGCTCTGCAGGATCCAGGGGAGTTGGCATCATCCCATCAATGCCGGGGCCAAGCGGCCGGATCGGCCCCCGAGCTCAGCCACTGGCTCCTGCCACGAGCTTGGCTGACTCGCTGTCCTGTCCTTCACTGGCACGTCCGTAAAACACTTCCTTTTTATGTTTATGAAGATATTGTGGTGTAAAGGATCATGCTGGAAGCTAAAAATAACCAGAAGCCAAAAGCCAGGCGGTGCCATGGGGTCAGCACATCCCTGTGCAGGAGTCCTGTGGTGTTTGGCCCTCCTGTGACTGAATGCTGAATTAAATGCTAAACTGACAAGTGAAATATTGACAATTAAAACAGTAGATATGCAACTACTGTTAACCAACGAGTGCTGGAGAACAGAACTGGGATGTGATGACCCAGTGCTGCTTCTGACAGGCTGAAACTCGGCAGGCAGCAAGTTTTTGGTCTCTCTGCTGGGTATCTCAGTTGACACCCAAAACACGGAATTTTGTTTGCAGTGAATTGTGGTTCAAAACTGCACCCACAAAGACATGATAAAAGTGTTTCCATTTCAATCCATCAGAAACACCCTGGTCAGCCGTAACTGAAGACTTAAATCCCCTCCCAGGATAGTGAATGTGAGTAACTCAATGGATTCATCCCCATGAGCTTGGGTGAAAGACTAATATTAAAGAAATTCTGTTTTTTATCAAATCTTTCTAGTCCATTAGGACTTATTCAGGCATTCCACTTTCATTGCAGCCCATGGTTTCTGAAATTTCATCCTGGGATTTTCTGTCAATTGCTTTTGAAGCCCTGGACTGGGGAAGGAAGGCTGTGAGGAGGCATCTTTTAGCCTGTTGAGGTTTTTTCCTCCTCCGTTAAAGAGAAAATTCCCATTGTGTAATAGGCCTGAAGGAGGAAGTCTGGGGGCTCTGGACAAGCCTGTTCAGCCAGTTAACAACAGATTGCTTTCATTGCTTGGGCATGTCAGTGATTACCGTGCTGCTGAGCTCCGGAGGGGCTGGATGAGGCCGAGAGTGCTGGGAGCCGACCCCGGTTCATTACTGGGGGCGAGCACGGAGGTCAAGCGCCCGCGCCCCCTGATTGGGCACCTTGCGCTCGGTGCACGTCCTGGGAGCAGCCCCTGACAGCTTTGATTTTTCCCACACACAAACTGTTGGTACAAGATGTAATCTGGGAATGAAAGGGCTATGGATGGGATGATTGGGGACAGCTGCTCCCCAGAGGCCCCCCCACTAAATACCCTCTGCTTTCCATGGCCCGAGGACAGGAGAGGTGTCAGGCTACAAAGAGGCACAGATGGAAGTGAACAGGATTAAGCAGCACTGATTAACTATAAGTATTTTTTCGGTAATGTAATGGCACTTAAACAAGAAGGGGAGGTGGGGATGAAGGAGGGAGGATGCCCTCAGCAGCTCCCACCCGTCCTGAGGACGAGCAAACTGCGCCTGGGTCGGGTCACCTCTGTGGGCTCCTCCCTGATGGACGTCACTTGGCTTCAAACAAGATGAGTGCCTGTCCCTGCTCTGCCTCCCCTGATTTAATGATTAGAAGAAGACATGTCCTGTTGCCCAAATAGACCTCGAGCCCACTTCTGCGAGCAACGATGGCTCTGGCAGCTTTTGGCTCAAGTTTACGCAGTGCAAGAGATTTCCATTTTTTAACTAGAGTGCACCAGCATTGTTTCATTTCTTCTGCAGGTAGAGGTGATTCCAGCAGCTGTTCATTGATTCCCTGCTGGCTCTCCTCTGGTGGTAAAGGCCACGGGGGGGGAAATTCTGCTGACCTCTAAGTGGAAAGGCTTTGCTGACCACACAGGGTTCTCACTTTTTTTTAAATCAAATCTGAGATATAGTAAAGATGGATGAAGCATAAACACAACTTAGCCATGATTTTCCTCTGATATGAATGGATGGCAATCATTTTTTTTACGACTGGTTACCTTGACACAATAACGAGAGCTCTTAGGAGGTGTAAAGGCACATTGGAAAGGATGAGTTGAAGAATCCATAGTGTTGTGATCAGAGATCCATGGAAGTTCCTGATGTGGAGGATAACTGAGCTGGCTTCTGATGTTTTGATTGTTCTGTGTCACCTAGTGGGCTTTGGCTCAAACCAACAGTTAATTTTACTTGACCTAAAATGCATGTTTTCTGCTGGCTGTTGTTTGTCTGTCCTCCCAACTGCTTTCTCAGAGCTCATGGCATTCTGCAGCGCTCTGACTGTCAGCAAAACCTGATATCAAAGCAGTGATGCTGTGTCTTGTTAAATTTGTGTTGTTTATTTCAATTCTCCTCACCCCCTTGAACACCCAGTTACAGCAGAATCAGCCGACAAGTGCTTTAATCACCCAGCACAGGGAGGTCCGGTGCTTTCCCACCGGGAGTAATGGGAGCAGTGAGGAGATCCAAGAATCCTGGATCAGGCCCCCTCACCATGGATTTTATGCACTCAGTTGCTTCTGCTGCTACCAAACCTTCCTTGCACTTCACCATGTACTCAAGGGCTGCATAAACAAGGCTGAGCTAATCCAAAAGAGAAGGAATTTCCAACTCCATTAACTTTTACTGTAACCTGAGAAAACGCTTTCCAGATTGTTTGTGGGCAAATTGCTTTTGTTAATGGCCAGAGTGGGGCTGGAAATGTTGCCTTTCCTACTGCCGCCAGCCCCCCGCCTGCTCACAGCCAGCCCTCGCCCTGCAGCCCTGATTCCGAGCACAGGAAAAAGGGGAGCCAGAGTTGCAAGTGAGATATTTAAACTTCTGCAAGGAATGGGTTGGCTTTGACCGGGGTTTTCTACTTTATTTCTCCTACGAAAGCAGTGATTCTGTGCCTGGAACAGGGGAGATCTACTTAGCAATAGGACACTTCCAGTCTGATAAAATGTAATTTAGTTTAAAAAGTAATGCAAAGCCACCATAAACATGTGGATGCCAGCACTGCCCCTGAAATACCAGCGAGCTTCTGTCTCGGCCATTTGCCCGACACTCCCAGCTTGTGCAGGTGATTTTGGGGCTGAAGTACCTGGTTAATGGGAGTTAGACTGCCAGTACCTTCCCCTGCCCTCACTGGCAAATAAACACCAGGCAGCAGTGACAGTCCCGCTGCTCTCCTCCGGGCAGGAACGTGGGGCCCGGAGAAGCTGTGGCTGCCCCGTCCCTGGGAGTGTCCCACGGCTTGGAGCACCCTGGGGCAGTGGCAGGGGTCCCTGCCACGGCAGGGGCAGAGATGAGCTCCCAGGTCCCTTCCAGCCCAAATCATTCTGTGATTTTATGACCCACTGGGGCACATTCCTGAGCCCCAAGCTGAATACTGTCAGGGTACAGGCTCCTTTTGCAGCTCTTTTCTGATATCGACTTCATTTTCCTGCCTCGTGGACAGAGCAGGTGGTACTCGTTTTTAACAATTTTTTTTTATTATTATTATCTAATTTTATATTGACATATTGACATGGAAAGTACAATTTTGTAGTCCGTTAATTAACCTCTTTTTTTGGTGTCCATGGAAACAGCTAATCAAGTAAAACTGCAGTATTTTAACAGAGCAGATACGATTTCATTCACATCCTGCAGGCTCTGCTGGCTCTCTGTGGAGGATGACAGCGGTGTGGATCTCTGGCCTCCATTTCCCAGGGTGATATCCCAGCGTGGAGGGCATTTCATTACACTCATTACACGGTAACGTCGTGGTTCTCCAATAAATGCTAACACAGAGAATGAGTTGCTCCCTCGGGGACGGGAATGTACAATGAGAGAAACTTCCAAGAGGAGAAGAGTGCTGTTTTCATGAACTCAAGTGCTGCACTTGGAAATGGGTAATAACGGCTGGTTTGATTCTGGGTTTGTACATGAAGCCGAAACTTCACCCTGAAGCTGTTCAGCCACCACAGGAAATTGGTTTCTTACAACAACTTAATTCAGCTGCATCCTTACTTTAGATGAAATTTTTTAGATAAAGCTGATTTAAAATAGTCTCCATCATCTTTTTTTATAATTACACCTGCAAAAAAAGTCTGAATCCCTAAATCTGCCATGGCTGTGACTATTTCCTAATTCTTTATACTTTTATAGGCTATAGTGGGAAAATGTTGCCCTCACGACATTTAGTCCTGACCTTGCTTCTTCATGCTGTCAACAAGATGAGTAAAGAATTCAGAAATGGTACAACACAGAGTACTTCCATGTCTTGTCCTCTTGGATTATGTCAGTGGGGAACAAGGAGGTTTGATTTACTTCCCTCGGCATCTTTAACTTTTGCCTGCAAAAGAACAGAATTTTGCTTGGAAACCATTTGCACATTGTGACAGTGAAATACAAGTCGGCAAAGTCTCCTGGAGGTGAATCTGCACACATCAGCCATCAGGAATCTGGCACTGTGCCTCAGAACAGGGCTTTTACTTTGCAGGTGGGTGCTGCCCATTTCTCCACAGGTCACGGTGGAGATTATGTTTTAGGTCAGCAGCCTGATGAGGAGTGGCCCTGCCAGGTGAAGGAATGCCAGATGGCCTTTTTCCCCTGCTTGACGCATTATGAAAGCTGAAAGAAAAGCGTTTGGAGCCGTCTTGGATTGAGAGTTCGTGGGGTAAACAGGACTAAACGTGCCACGCAGTCTGTGAACAAACCCCAGCAGAATTAGCTCTGTACCAAGCAATGCCATTTTCCCTCTCTTCTAACAGATTCTGGCAGTTTTTGTTTAACGTAGCTTGGCAGAGTATGAAAAGGTCTGCTCTCTAAACAAGACCCCACCTCATTGTTTACCAGCATCTCCTTTTCTGTCTTGGATAAGCAGAGGCAGCTTCCCCATTTTTTCTGCCAAATGAAGAAAGCATTGAAATAACTCCTATTGATAGGTTTGGCCTCCCAGAGATTTCCACGGAAGTCCTGGACGGTCCCTGTATGTTTTTTGAAATCAAAGGGCTCCAAAAGTGGCGTGCAGGTGGTGAGCACTGCCATGGTAGAGCTACTGAAAGCTGGAAAGTGAGAAGAAACCCGTCTGGTGAGAATCATGGGTGTTTTAGACTGAGCTCAAGTTCATCTGGCAGTACTTGGCAAAAATATCAATGGCCAAAAGTCTTAAAAATTCAGACATTCTTCTTCTTTTCCCTCTTCTTCTTTTCCCTCTTCTTCTTCTTCTTGCAAAACTTTTGTCAAACTTTTTTGGTCCTTATTATATCGGTTTGTGAGCCTGTCCATCTGTTTCCCTCACTTTCTCTTTTTAAGTGGAGGGCTGAGAGGCTGGCAAAGAGATAGACTCCAGATGTCAAGGGAAAAAAAAGACAGGAAAAAAGTCCCGAGAACTGATCCCACCAGTGAATGTTCTGAATCAATGGACTCCATAGTCTAAGAGCCCGCAGAGCCCTGCTCTGTCTAACAAAGGCATTATCTGTGCCAGGAGCAATCCTGCCCCACTGTATTCGTGCTCCAAGCTTATTCATATTCAGAGGAAGTGCCCTGGGTCGGTGAGTGCTCGGCTCCATAACCCCAAGGTCAGGTTTAATTGCTCTAAAAGGTGGCACATGGCAATGAATGAGCTCTAATGATTTAGATAGTATCTATTTCACATCAAGAAGTTTCCACTCTGAGCAGACCCTAATCGAAAGTAATCTGAAAATTAGAGAAAATAAAAACCATGCCCACAATGACCTAAATACCTATTTCCTTGAATTTTATGCCCCAAATAACCTCGTTCCTGGGAAGTTTAATTTTTCCCTTCTGCTAAATGTACAATTGCCAGGGAGAAATGATTGGTCATAATCAAGGTTTTTAAAGCTGCGACTGTTAAAATATTATCGTTCTACGAAGAATTCTGGAGGGGAAAGCAGCCTGTTAGAGGCAGGGAGTGAATATCCCCAGGCTGTCAGAGTGAATGTCCATGGCAACTCTACTTGTGCAGTACCACTTCCACTTTTTTATGTACGTGCAAGTTTAGATTCTATGTATGATTTGCATATTTACATATTTATGTATGTGAGGAGGTTACATGTATATGTGTTTACATACACACATTGTGTGCCTTTACATGTGTCCAGTGTGTGTACGTACATTTAGGTTTATATACTTATATATTAATATATATTTAGGTATGAGACTTGCAGTATCCTTAGTTTCACCTCTTGCTTTCACAAATAAACGATGATTTATTTTTTTAGATGAAAACATGGTTCTTTCTCAGCCTCACAGAGGAGGAGTGAGAAGCGAAGGGGAAGCCAATGCGGAGGTGGTGGCGGTGACCAGGACTGGCCCCATGTGCCCGTCAGCAGTGATGTGCTCACATCCACGGGGCTCTGAGCCATGGCTGTCCCTCCATATGTGCCTGTTCTTCACGCTGCCCCTTTGCCTCTTTAGGCAAAACATGCCTGAACTTCAGGGCTGCAGGAGCTCTGCGGTCAGCACGAGGCTGTCACACATCTGCAGCTGGGTCACAGGACACAGGATGGCTGGGGTTGGAAGAGACCACTGAGGTCGTCCAGTCCAACCCCTGCTCAGGCACTTCCCCAGGGGTGTCACTCAGGGCTGTGTCAGACGGGCCTGGGTACCCGCAGTGAGGGGGACTCCACACCCTCTCTGGCCTCTGCCCCGGTGCTCGGTCACTTGCACAGCAAACGAGACCTTCCTGGTGTGCAGGTGGAGCTTCCCAGGCAAACTTCAGTTTGTGCCCATTCCCTCTTGTCCTGCTGCTGGGTACCCCTGAGCAGAGCCCGGCTCCAGCCCCTGGCACCCTCCCTGCAGTTACTTGCATGCACTAACAAGATCCCCAGGGGATATTGAGATATTATTTACGATTCCCCGATATGGGAAATGAAGAGATGCTGCGGACTTCCCAGGTGTGTTCAGGTCACTGTGGCACATCAGGCATCTCCCACCCAGCCCCCGCCAGCAGGATCAGGACAGCAGCAAGTTTTCCCCAGTGCTTTGTCACATATCAAACACAAACCCAGCCTGACCCGACCCTTCTGGACATGCTGTGCCCTGAGTGACTGGGTGCAGTGCCTAAATTTGGTCAGGGAAATCCCAGGCGGTTCACCCTCAAGTCGGGCACACAATCCTACACCCATCTCTGCAGGGGCCGCGGGATGTGGTTTGCAAGCAATTAACATATTGAAGTATTTGTTTGGAAAAGCGAGTGATTTCTTTATGACCTTGAGCCATCAAAGACTAAGTATGCAATTAGTTTTAGCTGCAGTGAGGTATTTAAAGTCAAGCATGTGTTTTACGGCTTTGATAAATCAGGGCATAGCAGAAACAAATTTGAAAATAAAAAAATATACAGAAAGTGGAGGGGGAAAGTCATTTCAGACTGCGGCCCTGCCGTTTTTACAAGTTACTCACGTTACATAGATCTTATGCTTAACAACACAGACCTCGTGCTTAACATGCCGTGATTGGCTGTGAATGGACAAAGCTGCTCATGCTCTGCCCCGGGGCAGCGCTGGCAGAGCCCAGGCTGCACCAGCCCCTGCTGTGCTCAGCCCGGAGCGGTGCAGGTCGGGGCAGGGGACGCTGCGGAAGAAGAAACCCAGTTTATGTTGCCTTCAGGGGCAGGTGGAGCAATGTCTGGTTTAAATTTGAATATCAGTTTCAGCAGAGGAAAATGAAAACCAAATGACCATTATGAACTGGCACAGGGTGCCCAGAGCAGCTGTGGCTGCCCCTGGATCCCTGGTAGTGTCCAAGGCCAGGCTGGGCATTGGGTCTTGGAGCAGCCTGGGACGGTGGAAGGTGTCACTGCCCATGGCAGGGGTTGAAGGAGATGAGCTTTCAGGTCCTTCCAGCCCAAACCAATCCATGACGATTCTATAATTACAGCCATAAACAGCCTTAGGGGAACAAATAGTGACTTAGAACTTACCAAAGATAATTTCATGTTTATTCATTTTCAAATTACAAGGATTTAAACGTTCAGCAATTTTTCCAGAAGGCTCAGCTGTGGGGAAGAAGGAGGCAGTGGCTTATGTGCTAAACTAGAAAGACCTCGCAAGTCTCCATGGGGACACTGAAGACTCAGAACCGGGAAATGTGTGCACATCCTGGCTGACTTCTGGGGAAAGCCAAAGGGACCCCAGTCCTGCAGTGATCACCCCTATGCCCAGCTGTGTGCTGTGTGCACAGTGGGGAACAGGACAATCCACTTATTTCAGTGGTATTTAGTAATTTTCTCACAGTGTTTTGTCACGATGAATCTTACACTTGTTGCTATTTCTTCCCACCTGTGAAATATCTTGGTATTTTTGCTTATTTCTTTATGGCTCTTCTAGTAAAAAGCCTTAAGGAAACACAAATAGAGGAAAGAGGAACACAACCCCTTACAGGTGAAAGGGTTTTCTTTACAAAAAGATAGAAGCATAGGGGACAATTAAGAGCCTGGAGAGGCACATGCCCTGGTCTGTGTGAAATGGCAATCCTGGGTCTGCGTGTCTTTCCTACAGACCGTGGAGCAGCAGTCCCTGGGTGGGGAGGATGCTGCTGGTGTGTGCAGTGTGAGCCTGTGACGTGTGAAAGATGGGGCTATCCAACCACCCTGCTGTGTTAAATGTCCCTCTCTTCCTTCCCCTGCTGCCACCCAGGCATCTTGTTGCAAAATGGGGACATTTTAAACTATAACTTGCCTTTGCTGAGCTATTGATCCTGACTGTGTCTGAGATTTTGGAGTTTCCCAAATACAATAAGTGTGTTTACATGCAGTAGTCAGGGAGGAAATTACATGTGAAAGCACTCAATAAGGAGATGGTATTTTGTTGCAGTGCTCCATAAACCTTGTGTTTACATGGGGTTTTTAAGGAGAATTCAAAGCATATCTCCTTTTTGTGATGCATCAACAAGCATATCAAATGATTGTTCAAAAAGCTTGTGCTTTGTGCGAAAATAGAAACCAAATGGCTGAGTAATTTCCGAGAGGAAAAAACCCAACCTGCTACAGCAATTCCATGGTCTATTTAAAACTTCTTTATAAAACCTTTTAAATAATAAAACTCTACACTCCCAATTAAAAATCCTACTGGCTTTTTGGGTTCATGTTTCCAAATATTCGACATCATAGGGCCATTACAGGGACAGCATTTTTCCCCACTCCGAAGTCTGCTGCTTTCTCTTCTGCAGTTGTTCCTCAGCCCTGAGCCTTTCCTCGATGTGTTTATGGTGCCATGAGACACCTCATGTCCCATGTCCTCGGCACAGCTTGGAAAAGACAGCAGAGGGGAGGGAATTCAGAGTAGGGGAAGCTGAAGAAGGAAAAACCCAATTTATGTTGCCTTCAGGTACAGGTGGAGCAATCATTTAAGGTAATTAGTTTATATCTTCACCATGAAGATATAAATCAGTTTATTTCTTCAGCAGACCTTGCACTGACAGCTGCTGCAGGCAGATGAGGAGGTCTCACAGGTGTCGCATTCCACCTGAACCTCCACATTCTTAGTTGTCAGTCCCCAAATTTCCAGCCACCTCCCATTTTTGACTTCACCCCTTTGCTTGGACGTACCAGGGTTGTCCAAAACCCCACAGACCCAGTGCTGGTTGTACTAATCAGAGGAAACTTCAGTGATTTCAGTCTGGCATATGGTTCTATGTTTAATGCTGTCTAATGAAAGCTGCTTGTGTACACACACAATTTATGCCATATTTTTCCAATTACTGCCCTACAGCTGATCACTCTCAAACGGAGCTCTGAGTCTGGGTGATGGTAGCTCAAGGCACACAGGCTGCCTGCACACACTTGTGATATGCTAAAATCTGTTACTGACAGAGCTGCCTTGTTGGTAGTTTTCTTTTGCAAGAGGCCTGGCTGCTTAGATAAAGAGGAAGTGCCATGTAGTCCCAGAGACAAACCCACAGTATTTCCCTTGCCGAGCACTGTGTGATTCCCCCTGCCTGTGCAGGGATCTGCCCCAGGGTTCACGGGTGCTCCCTGATGCAGGCACAGCTGACAGTGCAAGCCAAGCCCTGGATGCACCTTAAAAAGTCATCTTTCCCAAGCTCCATCCTCACAAAAAGCACGGACATGACATGCTCCAGCTTTTCACATCCCCCAGTTCCCCAAAACAGTGCCACGAGCCAGGCTCAGGTTGGGTTAACATTTTCCACGTTTCTGGAGCTCCGGGAACATCATTCTGATGGTCAAAGCAAGCTGCTCAGCCCATGCCATGTTTGTCTGCAAGGAAATGGGATGTTTATGTTTATTCCAATTGATCCTGATGGATGACACTTTTGTTCCATTTAGCAGCTGCTTGGCCCATTTAATACCACAGAAGGAGATTAAGATCCAAAGTATGCACGGCTGTGTTATGAGTAACAGCCGCTTAATGGCAATGATAATGAATAACAATCGCAAGTTTGGCTTTTAGCTGTTATTGTCTAAGGTTAGTTTGTTTTGCACACAAATAAATACATACCCATGTATATATTAAATGAGTATACCTAAGCTATATTCATTTAATACATATATGGATATGTATTTATTTGTGGTGTATTTCCAGATAAACCTTCCAACTGTTCTAGATTTCTCAACCAAATCATTCTGGAAAATAATATCTAGGAAGCAGTATAGTGTGTCTTGTGAATCCATAGGTAGAGCCAAGCTGTTAGTGACCGTTTGGGGCCTGAGGGGAGACAGTTTTCAGATGGAAATCTCCCTTGATTTCTGCATAAAAATAAATTACTGCCAACAAGACAGCTGTAATAGTCCAGCCCCTTTCATTACTGACTACACAATGAAGAAGTCCAGCCTGGCCTTGGAACCTTCCAGGGATGGGACATCCTGTGCCAGGGCCTCCCCACCCTCACAGGGAGACAATAAGGACTTTTCTATTGCAAGGATGTCTCAGGTCCGTGTGAGGTCTGTAGGAGTCCAGGGGGTACCTGGCACACACCCAACAGGGCTCTGGAAGGAATAAGAGTGCAAAGCATTAGGGATCACCAGGAGCTCGATGGAAAGAGGACTGCAACAAGGGCAGCGAGACGTGGTGCTTTGAGAAGCATCAGGCATGAGGACTGAGTCACTGCATGAGATAAACATCCCCATCTGATGTTGTTTCCTCCTCATATGCTACTGCACCCAGCAAAAACATACTGAAAACAAACAGCAGTTTCTTCTCTGCAGTTAATTGCTTTGCTTGGGTCTATTTAATTCCCCGCTCAGTTTTAAGCATTGGACAAACAAACTCAAGCCTTAATATTCTTCTTGCTTTAAATAGTAAATCTTATTTAAGAAGCATTTGTACAATGCTCTCAGGCACAGGGTGGGATTGTTGGGGCGTCCTGTGCAGGGACAGGGGTTGGACTCATTGGTCCTTGTGAGTCCCTTCCAGCCCAGGATATTCTGTGATTCCGTGGTTCTTCTGTTACTCAAATCACATTTGTGTCATTGCTCAGAAGATGGAGAATCACAGCGTTCTTGGTGATTTTGTTTTCCCCCTCTGCACATAGCTCGGACAGAAAGCCATGACTCTGAGGGTCACACGTCACTTTCTCTTCTGACCTTTGTGGCTGGTGCTGGAAGCTGGTGGCCCAGAGAGCCATCAGCAACTTCCTGAAGCAGTCCTGGACCAGGGTGGGTTGTTGCTGGAGATTTAGAAAGGCATTAGAAAGAATCACGGAATAAATGTGCAAATAGTCAGTTTAAGGTGGTTTTCAAATGCCTCCATGATAGACAAGCTGAGATGGAAGTGTCTGGCAGGGAAGCAGTGTTTTGGAGAAATGGAGGTGTGTGACTGGGGAAAAAGAAAGGTTCCCTTTGTCTCGAGAGCAGAAAAGTCACCGAATGTGTTGAAGGTTTAATCCCTGCAGATGGTCTTTAGCCACAGCATCTTTATTCACTCCTCACCAGCATCTGTCGAAGAGTTGTCATCACTGCTGATGCCAAAAGCCAGGCAGGGAACGATTTGTGTAAAGCCTGCTCAAGATAACAAGCTGGTTAATGGTGATACTCCCTGTCAGCAGCCACCTACGCTCAGCCTGACAGTTCCCTTTCAGGGGCTGGGGAGCTCTTATCCGCTGTGACAGGGCCCCACGGGTGGAATGTGGGGAACAAAAGCCCCACACAAAGGGAGCACTTTGGGGCTGGAGCGTGTCTGGCTTCCCCAGGCTTCTGAGAGGCCACACAGTGATGGTGGATGACGAGGCTCTAATTAATATTTCATTCTCAGAGTGAGTTATCCCTTGGGGGAAGTTAAAGGTTTGCACATTTTGAGGCAAAGTACCGAGGCTGGTGATCCCGAATTAAGAGAGCATGTTGAAAGGAGCTGCTGCAGTCTCTAACCCTGGGCAAGGGACATGTAAACCATACAGCATTAGTGCACATTTTTAATTGTATAACTTGTTCTAGGTCCTATTTTAAGGTCTGTTCCAATAAATTCATTCATAAATGCTGCTAGAAAACCTTTGCTCCTTCTTCCCTGTCTCCTCTGCATTCAGGCATCTGATATTCCATATTTTGTGGAAGGTTTGTTTTCCAAATCAACCCACCAAATGTGTTTTGTGACAGCAATCAAATGAAGTGGCTGTGGGCTGGAACTGCTGAGTTCAGCAAAGAAAGGGAAAAGAATGACCAGTGGAGGAGAGTTTCTACTGGCAGCCGTATCACTCACCACAGGGGAATGTCTAAGGGAATGGGAAAAGAAAGGCAAAACAGGAAGGAATGGGAAAAGGAAAGGGAAAGGGAAAGTGGGCCAAGAATGGAGGTGTGTGGGAGGGACTACACAAACAGGCTGGTGCTAAAGCCCAGCACACAAGTCTGTGTTGCCTCCCTGACCGAACCAGCACCGACCTCAGGCCCTGCACAGCCACGTGCTCCCCACAGACAGGACAGGGTTTTTGCGAAGTGACTCTGGGTTTTGTGGGACCACGAAGGCAGCACCTGCTAAAGAGCTGTGGCCATAGCAGGGGTCTGGCCCACTGTGCCCACTGCCCAGCTAATGGTGAGAAATGAGTGGGGAGCTCTTCTGCAGTCCAGTCACTAGACCAAAGATGAACCGAGCATGCCCTGGTGACCTCAGGAAGAAAGGGTTTCTCTTGGGCTGCTAAACAGAGCTCATAAATGAAGGAGTAGGGTAAACACAAAGACTTGCAAGATGTGTCACCTAATTGACTCCTAAGCGACTGCTAATTATTTGATTGAGTTGAAGGTGAGAGGAAGACACATGGTCACACATCCTGCAAACACCTGCAGTGTGTGATGGGAGGAGTGAGCCAGGAGCAAGCCCAGTGGGCCAGGGAATGAGCCAGGGAGTAAGCCAGGGAGGTGGACAGCCCCAGGCTGGTCCGTGCCTCTTCCCGAGGAGGGGTGCACCGTGGAGCTCAGTGTTCAGCAAATACAGTGAGCTGGGGCACAGAAGTATGTGAAGTTTGACAGGAGAATGACCTAAAAATGAGTCTCAAAGTGCGCCTTCCCCGCAGGCTGGAATCAGAAGGAAATCTAATTAATTATAATTATCACCCTTTTAAGAGAAGAGGAGAACCAGGCTTTCTCTTGTGATATGCAGAGGAAAACTTCAAAACAGTTTACACAAATGCTGTGAGTTCTGTGGGGCGGGCACTCCGGATCCGTGGCAGATGGCAGTGGAAAGAACGGCGCCTGCAGAGCGGGATGGCATCGGGCCACTGCTGGAAGCAACACACGCTGCCTGCAGCCCAGGCAGAGCCTGCCCCGGCCGGGGGGAAAGATGAATGCGGGGTCTGTGAGACTAAGGTGTGGTTGTGCCAAACGTCTGGGTTTGAGTGATTCTTGTCAGTTTAAAGACAGAAACAGGAGAAACGCAAATGTTGTGAGTAATGGTTCACCAGGAGCAGCCAACAGCCTCTCTGCTTGTGTGTGACAGAAAACACCTCCCTGGCCAGGGCATCCTTTGCATATCGAGCAGCACTTTTGGGAATTCCCAGTTGCCAGTCACTGTGAAAGTAATCCCTAAGGTGAGCCGACTGTCCCACACCGGCGCTCAGCCCCTGTGCCAGCCCCGGGCTCCTGCACAGGGAGGCTGGCACAGCAGCTGTCACCCCTTGTCCCAGGACGGGAGCGGCAGCTCTGCACTGTTTTTCCAGCCCATGGTTCCAACTCCCGGCTCTGAGAGCATCCAGGCTCTGCGGCGTGACTGCCCTGGGTGGGTGCCCCGGGTGGGTGCTCGCTTTCACCCACCACAGCGCATCCTCAGCCGGTGATCCTTGCGGGTCCCGTCCGGCCTCGGGAGGTGCTCGGGTCCCGTTTTCCCGGCTGCGGCTGTTTCTGAACTGTGAACTCCCCCAGCTGGTGATGGCTCGATATCGCCACCAGCCGCCTCAGCCCGCCCGCGCTGTCCCGGCGAGGCCGTGCTGCGAGAGCTCCCCCGAGGAGCCGGGGCTGAGCGCTCGGCCGGGGCTGAGCCGGGGATGAGCCGGGCCGGAGCCGGGGCAGAGCCGGGGCTGAGCCGGGCCGGAGCCGGGCCGGAGCCGGGGATGAGCCGGGGCTGAGCCGGGGGCACTGCGGGGACAGGCGCTGCCCGAGCCACCGCAGCGAGCGGTGCCACCACTGTGGCCTGTGTCACCACTGTGGCCTGTGTGGGACACACCAGCACCTCTCTGCAGGTGTCATGGCTCGGCTGGAACACCGGGATGCTGGACGGGAATGTCGGGAGAGCCAAATCCCCTGTTTCTCTGTCAAAGCGCAATCAATGTCCATGAAGGAATATCACACTCAGACTGCTTTTGACTTGAAGAGGACACAGTCACAAAACCCGGCCTGTGACACACGTTTCAGGTGGCTTGCATCTTCTTTTGGGCTTTGAACATAAGAACGTAGAAAATACATCACTGGCTATCCCTGATGGAGTTGCAAGAGGGCTGGAGAAGGGCTTTGGACAATGGCATGGAGTGACTGGACAGGGGGAATGGCTTCCCACTGCCGGAGGGCAGGGTTAGATGGGATATGGGGAAGGAATTCCTCTCTTTGAGGGTGAGGAGGCCCTGGCACAGGGTGCCCAGAGAAGCTGTGGCTGCCCCTGGATCCCTGGAAGGTTTCAAGGCCAGGTTGGACGGGGCTTGGAGCACCCTGGGACAGTGGAAGGTGTCCCTGCCCGTGGCAGGAAATGGAACAATACAAAATTTAAGGTCCGTCCCATGATTGTATGATTCTATCCCATCGTGTCATTGCCCTCCTGTAAGCAAATACAACCCGGCTGGGGTGCAAGGCCACACCAGGCCTACCCTGAGGAGAGGGCCCTGCCCCTCGGGGCTGCACCCTGGGGCTGCTGGGACCATCAGAGGGGAGCAGGGAACTGAGCAGGCTGCGGCTGGCTCGTGCCACTGCCAGCACAAGGTGTCCGAGAGCAGGGAGCACTGTGGGAGGTGGGAATGGCCTTGCATCAGCAAAGGGAACTGCAGGTTGCACATGACCCCAAGGGTCAGTCAGGAATAAATGGTGGGATGCTGCATGTTCCACTGAGCGCAAAGAAGGGGAAAGGCTGGAGCACCTGGTGACCTCCAAGAGGGAGGAAGCAGAGGGAAGCGGGCATGTATGTGTGTCCATGGGAGGTGGATGATGTGCTGGGCCTGCAGGTGGACACCTTTGGGTGGACCATGGAGTATCTCACTGGGACACTCGAGGCCATGGCCAATTGACCGGGGTTTCTCGTGGTGCTGTGGCAAGCAGAGGTGTGTAAGGGGGTGGGTGACAGATGGGGCACTGGCAGTGGAGCCACCCTCTGTCTGTCCCAGCTGTGGGTCCCTGCTCACTCCTTCACCCACCCTCAGGGACCCCCAGCTGCCTCCCCACCCCTCCTTCACCGACCCCACAAAAAGGCCAGGCCCAGGCGATTGTGTACAAAACCTGAAATAGTTTTACTTTGCTTTCTTTTTTTTTTTTCTTTTTTTCTTCTTTTTTTAAACTTTGCTCTAGGTTTACTTAAGATTTTGTGAAGTCGATACAAGAGCATTTGATATGAATCGGTAAATAAAACACTGTCATAGATAGATAGCCACGATAAACTTTGTTAGAAATGTACATGTCGCGAAAAAATAATAATACTAATAATAATAATCATAATCATAATAAAAAAAGCCGGCGCGACGCCCAAGCCGGCACGGCCCTGGTGGCCCTGGTGGTGGCCCCGGTGGCCCTGGCACACGGCGGCAGGTGGCTCTGGTTCCCCGCAGGCGCCGCGCCCCGGTAATGTGTGTATATAAACAAAGCCCATAAGAAATGTACAAATATAAAAAGCTACAAACATTAATAAATTACATCGTCACAAAACACGGAAACACTCCACAAGGTGCTAGTAAAATAACTGTCTCCCTCCTCGTACAAGAAGTTACGCAAAGAGCTGGTACCGGCGGGCAGCGCCCGGAGAGACCCTCCCCGTATAAAAACCCGGCGGTGGTTATTCCAAAAGCTATGTACAAGCTACATTCTAGGAAAAGGGGCCCGGGAGCGTGGGGCGGCGGGGGGTGCCTGAGAAACGTGCCCGCCACCTCCCCGCCCAACGCCTCGGCCCCGCAGCCGAGTCCTGCAGTCCCCTCCCGCCACGTGGCCTTTGGCCCCTTCCTGCTCCCGGCTTTGCCGCCACACCGGCGGTGGCCGCCCGCTCTGCCCGCTCGCCGGGCAGGAAGAGGGGCCCAAGGCCCGGAGCCGGTGCCGGAGCGGGGGGCCCGACGCTCCTCGGTGGCCGAGATTAGTATTAACTTTTTGCGGCTAGTCGCTCTCAGCACTCTGAGAAAGGACATCTATATTAAAAAATATTTATAGCAGGATTCTGTACAGTCCGACCGCTGAAAGTTAAAGGGATTATTGGTGGTGGCCCAGAGCTGGGTGGCAGTGTTCCTGGGGCCACTAGAGCAGCAGCTTCCCATTCCGGTGGATCTTCAGGATCTTGCCGAGCCGCTGCTTGGCCGTGGCCATCCCCTTCTTCGTGCGCTTCCCTGGAAGGAGAGCAGCGTCGGGGTGAGGACCCACGCCCACCCCGCACCACCCCACAGCACAGACCCTGCAGCTGCCTCCTGCCTCCATGACCCTGCTGCCAGCCCTGCCCAGTGCCTTCAAGGACACCCAGCAGCACTGCTGCCAGCCCTGCCCAGTGCCTTCAAGGACACCCAGCAGCCCCCCTCAGGAACGGGGCTAGTGGCCACAGGACAGGGCTTGGCTGGGAGCACGGCCCCGGGACAGCAAGCCCCGCTGAGCTGGGGGCACAGTGCACAGCCACTCCCAGGGACACATCCACACCTACTCCGGGGAGGCACAGCTCTGCTGGGCACCCTCCTGCCCCTGCAGCTCTGCCAGGCACCCTCCTGCCCGTGCAGTGCGAGCAGACGCGCAGACACAAACACAGACACACACACACAGATACACCAACACCCACACCCACACCCACATACACACACATGCCAGAGACATCACCCATCCTAGAGTTCCCTGATTCTGCTTCATCCCACCATCTCTTTGCACAGTGCCTCCATCGCCCAGCCTGGTGGTCCCCATGCTCAGGACTCCCCTGTGCTCCTCGAGGAGAAGCCCTGCCATCCCCTCAGAGCCTCCAGCTGTCCTAAGACCCTGCGGAGAAAGACCTGATGGTCCCCCACTCCCTGCCCTCGGGGTCAGCCTCTCTCTCCCTTAGCAATGACCCCTTCTCTCCTTTAAGGACTGAGTGACCCCGAGGGCAGCGTGGGATCCAGTGCCTGGCCAGGTTCCCTGTGCGATGCACTGCTGCGCTGCCCAGCTCGCCAGCCACACTGGGGTTTGGCTCCATCAGCATCTGGATCTGATGGATCATCTTCCCATTACATCTTCCACTGCCTTGGACCTGCTTCCCACCATTTTACCACAAAAGCACAATTCCAGGCAAATACGTTCTTTCCACTCCAGCTCTGCAGAGAGCCACAGGTACCACGAGCTGCTGGCAGGACCCCAGCCCCTACCACAGGCTACACACATCCTCCCCTGTGGCCATCCAAGCTGGCAGGGTACCGTGCACTAACTCTAATCCGCTCCACTCGAATACCTGGAATTCAGGAAACATCTGCCACACTGCCTCACTTGTCACCAGGGATCCCAGTTTCCCAGTGGGATCACACACAACTTTCATGCTACGCAGTGCCTGTCCCACACACCTGCCTCAGTTACACTTCCTGAGCCAAGTTCAAGTGCAGAGCAGGAGATCCTAGCCCAGACTCCAGGACAGCCTCAGTTTCTCATGCTTTCCCTATGGCAGACAGCAACCGACCTCTTCCTCTCTCCTGCCTGTGGCTGTGGCTGTGTTACTGCCAAGGTTTGATATTCCTCTGCTCCTTCGCAGCAACTCTCCAGACAGACCTGCAGTGTGCCCTGCACTGCGTGTCCTGAGAGGAACGTCCTCAGCTACAGCCAGCACAGAGCTGGTGAACAACCACCACCACCACAGTGCCTGCCCCAGCCCGGGACAGAACAGCCTTCACGGATGCATCTTCCCCTGGACAAGGCTTCGCTGGAGAGGCTGGGATGTGACCCTGCAGTGCTCCTCACAAGCTCTGGCCGTGCTCGGCACTGCTCCTGCCACGGGATGCCTCACTCCCTGCAACCAACAGCCCAGCAGAAGAACGCCTCTTTGGCCCCCCAGTGCCAGGACAGCTGAGGCCACGGGCCCTGTCTCTGACTGCATCTGACCTGCATCCATACAGCTGCGCTTGTGCGTGCCCACGGCACACACAGCAGGGAAGACCCTGCGGAAGGCACGGGGTACACGAGTGCTTCACCCTTCCCCACTCCTGCACCACAACCCCAGGCGTTTCCTGGTACCTTTGGCGGAGGCATTGTTCTGCGAGGATGATGAGGGTCTCCTCTGTGTGAGGAAAACACCGGGTGCCATCGGCTGCGATCCCCTGTTAGGCTGGGCGACCCCAAAGGTGCTGGCCCCTGCGGTGTACTCGTGATCTGTGAGGCTGCTGGCCTGTGACTCCAGCTTCGGCTCGGGCGAGCTGCCTTCCTGAGCCGCTTTGCTTGCGTTGGGGGCTGACAGCTTCTTTTTGGTATTTTTTTTCTTCTTGCCTTTTTGTTCCTCCTTTAAAATGACAAAGATGAAGCTCAGATTAATCCCCAGGAGACCTTTAGCTAGGGCAAAGGCTGGCGGCGTTGCTTAGGGTCCTGATACAACGACACCCGCGGAGTCGGCCATGGACAAGCGCTCGAGGGCTGCTCCGACACCGTCTCGCTCACAGCTGCACACACACGTTTGCCTCTCGTGCCTCTACGTCCTCGCTCTGTGCAGGGCCTCCTCGTTCCTTAACAGCCAGCCGGGCCCACACCGACACTGCCCTGGCACAGCAGCGTGGTCAGCATGAGCACATCTTTCCGTCTTCCACAAAAACTGGCACCTCCTATCTTCAGGGATCTTCACACCCTTGCACAACAGCATGGAGGACATTGAACATCCCACTGATTCAGCCTCTGCGTCCTGCTAGGACACACACATCATCTCCTGACCTGTAACTGCAGCTGGACATGCACACCGGGACGGCAGCGGTCTGCCACTGTCCTGTGTCCCTTGTCTATTTCAGTTCCTTTCTTCATGAAACCCTGCCACCATCCTTAAAGCTCTTCTACCCAGTAGTCCACATCGTAGAAGCCCAAGGCCACCACAACCTGCATCTCCACCAGCTTGCTGAGGTGCCTCACCAACCTCACTCCAGCAGACCTTGTCACCTTAGCGCCTCACGATGTCACCTTTATGGGGCTTCTCTGACCCCTTCAGAGACCAGACACTTACCAAACATCCAAACTGCCACAGTTCCTTTCCTAAACTTGACCCTTTGCTCAGAGTTCACCAAATCCTTGGAAGCAAACCCTGACATTTGCCAGCAGCCAATCTGCACAGACAGGCAATCACACCAGTCAGCCTCTCAAAT
The DNA here is from genome assembly GCA_013398055.1 of Ifrita kowaldi. Classification (NCBI taxonomy): domain Eukaryota; kingdom Metazoa; phylum Chordata; class Aves; order Passeriformes; family Cinclosomatidae; genus Ifrita; species Ifrita kowaldi. The sequence goes on from VZRS01011876.1 coordinate 51,708, forward strand.
ACATATCAAATACACTCCTTTGGGGCAGCCTTCTCCTGTTCTACCCCAGTAGCCATTCTCACTCCCTCATCCTTCCCTGTGCTTTTGCTCTGTCCCTTGCTGCCTTGTGTTGTGCTCAGGTGTGTTGTGACACTGCTGGGCTTGGATCCCATTTATTTCCCTGAGACTGCAGACCCTCCTGTTACTGGCAGGGCCAAACACTGCTGAGGGCTGGCACAGCGCTACGCTCGGGCACAGCTCTGCTGCTGGGGACAGGGCTCTCCCTTCCTGACAGCTCCTCCTTCCCAAGCAGCCTCTCACCTGCTGTGACAACTTGGCGGCGGCAGCGGCAAGTCCAGTTTCGATGGAGGCGACTCTCGTGCCTTCTCGCACCGGCCTGTCCTGCCGAGGCACCGAGGGGCCAACTCGTGCTGCAAGGAAAGCAAGGCAGGTGAGGGGCAGGAATGTACCCGTGGGAGCAGCACAGCCAGCACAGGGCAGGGGGCTCTGCCCTGCTCAGCCAGGAGAGATGGGGATGGTGCAGCCTCTGCCCTTCCCTTCCTCGGCTGCGAGCGAAGGCACAAGAGCCAGCAGCCTCGGGGCACGGTGGTGCGGGCACAGGCTGCTGATAAAGATGTCACACAGCTGGGCAGCTCCACAGCCACCTGAAGCCAAAGGCACGTGGGTTTGTGCCCACATCCTGGATCATGAGTGTCATTTCCAAAGGGACAATGCTCCCCCACAACGAGGGGAGGACATGCAGGGCCACCAGCTGATGAGACCAAGCATGAGCTGCTTGTCACACACAGCACACACAGAGGGTCCCTGGCTCGTGGGCCACGTCAAAGGGGTCTAGGGGCCCTCTTGCCCCTGGTGAGCTCCAACAAACCCAGGACAGATCAAACCCTTCCAGATCATGAGTTTTGGCTGAGCCTGGAGGAGACTATTGCCACTCATCTCTCACTGTTCCCACAGTCACCTGAAATCCACGGCAACTCAGCTGTCCAGCGATTGATTCACTGTTACACCACTGCTAAGGTGGCAACCAATTGATCTATCACTAGGAGTGTGAGAAAAAGTAAACCAACCAAGGAATGACTTTTTCCTGCCAGCTGATTGAGGCAGGAAGGCTAAAACTGCTTGGCAGCAATCCCCATGCATGGATCACCTCCCACTGTGCTGGAAAGGGTTACTCCTTCACGTGATAAAGAAATCACTAATTGTGTGTTACAGTTTCCACGCTCCTTGAAAAATGGCTGGTTTTAGCGATTTGCATGACTGAGCCTGGGCCTGGGCAGCACGGACCACACGGACTTACCCGTCGGGCTGTAAGGGGCATCGTCTGAACTTTTCCTTTTCTTTGATCGGGATTTGAACACTGGATTATCTTCGTCTGATTCCAGAGAAGGGTAAACTACAGTAGGAAACAAAGGCAATAGTTTCAGTTTAGGAAACAGCTCTGCCCTGCACAGAGGCCCCCTTGCTCTGTCCAGGTGCAGTGACCACAGGCACCACAGCTGGACGGTCCCCAGAAGAGCCACTGAGCACTTCTGTCACAGCTGTGACACTCAGGGGACTTTCCTCAGCTCTCATCCACACATTACTCTTGGGAGCTGCTGTCATTAAACTGTGACTGGCTCTCTATATTTCCTTATAATCACAGAATATTCTGAGCTGGAAGGGAGCCACAAGAATCATCAAGTCCAGCTCCTGGCCCTGGCACAGGGTGCCCAGTGAAGCTATGGCTGCCCCATCCCTGGAAGTGTCCAAGGCCAGGTTGGACAGGGTTTGAATCAACCTGGGATAGTGGAAGGTGTCCCTGCCCACGGCAGAGGGTGGGACTGGATGGCCCTTGAAGGTCCCTTCCAACCCAAACCACTCCACGATTCCATGAAAATTACGGCAGAACTGGGGTAACTGGTGCAAACTGGCTTTGTGCCCATTTCTGCTGCAGATGCTTGCTTTCTCTCCCAAAACTCAAAATAGCATTGGATCCCTTTTCCACGTACAGATTCAACTTCTCATTCCTCTCAGCTGGAGGTTTAATTGCTACTGTGCAGACAAGGACACTTGTGTCACAAGTAGCAGTACCTGACCCACATTTCTGGGACAGTCCCCCGTTTCTGGGTTGACTGCTGCAGTTTCAGGGGCTCTCCATCTTTCTCGAGAGTTTCTCACTGTGCCATGCCTCAAATCCAGCATGGTGGATGGCAGTATGACCCTGGGCTCTGCAGCCAGTCTGCTGTCACATGGCCTTTGCTTCCTTCGGTGTGCAGATCCCGTTCCGTGCGCTGCTCCCGCGCACACCCCCGGCCGCTCGCAGCGGGGCAGAGCAGGAGGAAGCGCCCATGAGCAGAGGGAGTTTGCCAACACTCACAGGTGTGTCCTTGCAGCCCCAGGCACACCCTCACCCTGCTTCCCTCCTACTCACCATAATCTGAGTCCTTAAAACAGGCGTCCAAGTGGTCCTGGTCCTCATCGTAATCCTCAATGTCGATGCTATTCTTTGTGCTTTTCTTCAGTAGCCTCTTCCCAGCATTTTTGTTGCCGCCACCACCTGTTTTTTTCGAGTTTTGTGTGGAGAAGGAGTTGTTCTTGGCCTGATTGGTGCCCCACGACGTCTGAAGGCAGGACTCTGAGGCCTGGAGGTTTGCCATGGAGAGCATGCCCTGGATGGCTTCCTGCGTGCTGGGGGAGGCAGGCGGCTGGCTGTGGGACACAGGGAGAAACACCGGAGCGCTCAGTGATTCCAGAAACACCAAGCCCTCCAGACAGCTCCTCCTTCCATGGCAGCTGTGCTAGGAGAGACCCTGATTCCTCTGAGTAGCTGGACATACCACCAGGGCCAGTGGGGAATTTTATGGAACAGGAGTACCACAGACAGCACCTCAGATGTGGGGGTGTGGGCAGGTCCCTGGGGGCTCTCAGCGCTCTGGGCAGGGCTCAGGGAACTTCCCAAAGCCCACAGCAGAATCCCTAACAGCACAGTGTCTCTACTACCAACTGTCATCATCATCATCCTCCTCCGCCTCCTCATCATCATCTTTTAATATCTATCTATCTACCTACCTATCTTTAATGTCATTTTTCTATACTACCAAATCATCCTCCTCATCATCACCATATTTTAATAGTGTTATTTATAGTCTATACTACCAACTCCTGTCAAAGGAGAGTTTATGCATCAGCTCTGCTGGGGAATGTTGTGGGGAGCTCTGCTCCAAACTGCCTGGAAGTTTTTGGCCCCAGTTCATGCCATGGGCTGCCACCACTGCAGGAGCTGCTGGAAATTAATTCTGAGACTGGCAGAACACATCATCCAGTATTTCCAGAACTTTGGAGTTTGGGGAATTAGTGAAATGCAAAAAAACCTTGTTGTGGCAATAATATTTGTTACACTTGTCATACATTTGTTCTGCAATAGAAGCCACAAACATACAAGAGAATTAACAGCACCATGTCACTTTCTCCTACTTGAGCTTAATCTGGGCTCTGAATAGAGTAATGTACAAGACCTTAAAGGAAGTTTCTGGGCTCTAATGGCATTTATTCATAATCCTGAAAATGTGTTAAGACTAGTGTTAGTTCACGAGTCATCAAATAGAAGAACATCAGAAAACTTATTTAGGAAAGAGCCATTTAAATCCCTCCAATATAATGCCTTCTCCTCTGCCTTCTCCCTGGCAAAGGAATATTTTGCATCATCTACAAGGAATTATCATATTTTCTTCCAATCTTTTTCCCTGAACTGTTTTTCCAAAGGCTGGACTCTCAAAACACTGCAAACAGACCATCAAATACTGACCACTAAACGGGCAGATCAGAGAGGAACTGCCCTAAGCAATACAAACTTCAACAAATAAATGGTGGGATATGATCAAAAACAGTGGTTCTTAGAGTCAAACACCAACCTGAAAAGGGGGAAATGTCTCAGAGACAGAGCAGCACATGGGGCAGAGTGTTTCTCATTAGGGCACGTGCCTGGTGTACTTCCATCAGGAATATTTCAGCTTTCTAAGCCAAAAAAAATTCAAGAAGACTCAGGAAGCAATTTTGAAGCTCTGGAAGAGCCATATCCCCTTTCTGTAGCTTCAGCAATGATTTTTAAAAAAACACATTTATGAAAGTAAACTACCAGAGAGTTACAATTATGGCTTAAAAAAAAACATTTGAGAAGAGCATTGGAGCGGGAACAAAGCAGCCAAAGTGCTCCTGCCCCTGCTCTGTCCCCACAGCCACCTCCAAACACACAGGAGGTGGCACTGGGGGATAGCTCAGACCTGCAGCCCAGCAGTCTTGTTTTGCTGTCCTCAGCTGCTGTTGTGGATGCACGGAGAGGAGGACACTCTAACAGACGCACTGGCAGTGGTTTGTGCCTTTCTCTGGCTTGTGGCAGCCCAGGTGGGGCAGCAGGACCAGGGCAGTGCCCGTCCCCGGCGCTGGCACTGCTGAGGCTGCACCTGGAATCCTGGGGTCAGTCCTGGGCTCCTCATGACAAGAAGGACATTGAAGGGCTGGAGTGTGTCCAGAGAAGGGAGCAGATGTGGGGAAGGGTCTGGAGCACCAGGAGGGGCTGAGGGAGCTGGGGGGCTCAGCCTGGAGAAAAGGAGGCTCAGGGGGACTGTGGTATCAACGAGGTGTGCCAGGAGCATGTGCCAGAGCAGGGGGACCAGGCAAACAACTGTGCTGGGCACAGGCTTCCCCTCCTCAGTGGGCTGGGCACAGGAACCATCCCAACACCCTGCATCATGCAGGATATCGTGTAGGGAGCCGGTGCCTCGCTCTTCACCACCAATTCTACCACTGCCATCTCTCTCCAAGGGTTCAGCCTCTCTAGGCAGATCAGCTCCTTCCTTCCATCTGCAATTACTGAGTCTTCTACCTGTATCCTCATATTTAGAAACTGAATTTATAATATTTCAGCAGAATATTACTGACTGAGTGGTGGCTCTGTGGAAGTCACAGTCGTATAAAAGTATGGAACTCCAATAATTTCAAGTACAAACCCAGGGTTTTCTTCCATTTTTGAATCAGACCTGGACACAAGTAATTTTGCTCCTTTCAAGATCAGGTGATGACCAGCCCTCCAAGCTTTTTCCATATTCCATTTCAGTTCTTCCAGCCTGTTCCCACATTCACAGCAGCCTTTCTGCAGGAGCTCTGTCCTTTCCTCTCCCTGCTTGCTGACGCACGTAGCTGAGCTGCAGCTCCCTAGAGCAATCTAGGTAATGCCATCAGGCCCTCTGCAGTGGCCAGCTGCTAGTGACAGCCCAGTATTTTACAGAATAAATGTTCTCATGACTCAGATAAGATCACTATCACAAAAAGCCCTGACCTGCTTCCCAAGTGACTGCTTGGGATCCAGCAGCTCCAGCACTGGTCTGACAGGGATGCGTGCACAGGCTGCTGGTGTGAGAGGAGATCCCACCTGCACGGCCGCTCCGTGCAGCATCCACAATGTACACATACATATCTGTAAATACACACATTCCCTGTCCTTAATCTGCCTTGCCAGCAGAGAAAGATGGGAATTGTTCCTGAGAGCCAGACGTGACCACACTGGCGTCGTGTTGCCACGCAGTGTGTTTGCATATCGTGTTTCCTCCGTTTTGTTTTTAAAAAGCACGCTACGGCCATTTGAAAAGCCGAGCGTAATTATGAAATGAAACACAGTAATTACATTTACCAGGGGCTTTTTCCAATCATGATGCAGCACATGCTGCCAAAACCCAGTGTTTATCCCAGAGTCAGCATTGATATGACACATTCCCACTGAACCACCCCACACGGTGCAGTAACCCAGCTGAGTCTGGTGACGGGACCATGTGTGTGCCTTTGATTTCAGAAACCACAGAGCCTTCAAACACCCTGGGTACAGTGCCCAGGCTGAGGGGGGAAAGCAAAGGCCTGAGTCCTGCTCCATTCTGGCAGTTTAACCCCTTGCAGACAGCAAAATCGGCAGAGAATTGTCAAGGATAATTTCAAAGCACGCAGGGAGCTGTGTTATCCACAGAATGGGCAGCAGTGTACTCATGGCCAAGGAAGATTTCTTTGAGTTCTTATAATAGTTGGTAAATTTTCTTTTTTTATACCAAACTTCCAGCATGGGAGTTTTATTAACCTGGCAACTTTATTACAGCATCACTCATGCCTAACTATTTTTTGATGTGTCTAGTGACCTGCCGAAATGTAACTGTAAAATCAACATAAACACTCATCCCATTATGAACCACAGTGCAGAATGGAAAAGAAATTCACAGGGATGGTGAAACAGACAAGCGTTAATGTGATCATTTCTTTTCAAGAGCAGGAGCAGAGCTGGGGCCAAATTTGAAGAGATCAGGAAAAACCAGAACCACTGACCCAGTCGAGCTCAGACAACAAAAAGTACTCAATTTCCTAAATGCTGCAGACATGGACACCTCTCCCCATGCTCTCCAGCACCACAGGAGGTGACTGTTTGGTCAACCCCTCCTTGCCAGGGAAGGGGCAGCAAGAGAGGCAAACCAGGACTAAATGGGGATCAGATCTCGTCTCCAGAAACAGCAGCTGTGTCAAGAGAAGCCTTCTGCAGAGGTGCAGGGATTATGTGCCTTGATCGCAAAATCACCGGCCTTTTTCATCACCACTAGAGATAAAAAGAGACCTGAGAGGAGATTCCATGTGCCCCCCATCTGTAGGAAAGCAGAGCTGTTGGCCCAAGCACATCCCACTGCCTTATTTCTTGATGGGAAGAAGAATGATAACCAGAGATGGGAGGGAGGGTAGACACTTTCCTATATCCTTCTTTCAAACACCTGGAATTTGTGGCACCTTAGAATGCCTCATGGGAGAAATGCTGGCCATTTAGATTACTTTACTCTCACTACATTAAAAACCATAATTCCCACCCTCAAGCTGCAGTCACTGAACTCTCTCCTCCTTCTGAATGATTCATCTATTACAGCATCATTGCTAAAACTGATGCTCAGCATCTACAGATGTGAAATCCTCTATTTGTTCAAATTATGCCACCAAAATCTTTCCTACCTCTCCCTCCAGACCACAGGAAAAAGGAAGAGTTCACTTACTGGAGAAAAAGCAGTTACCAAGCTGCTCAACTCATTCTCACTCACACACAACCACAAAAGAGCAATTTTGTTCACAGGCAAGAGGGGAAAGCATCCCTTGGTGCATACCTGTTGGTGTTATACTCTAAACCCCCAACTTCCTTGCTTGCCTGCAAAAGATCAAGAATTCCTGCTGAACTTCCACTCTCTTTCTTTACTTTGGAATTGCGTCCTGGCTTTGCCTCTGTGTCAATGTGAAGCAAATCTTCATCTGATGAGTCCTCGCTCTGCAAAAACAAGGAAAGGGCTCAAAAAAGGTGGAAACTCACTGAGCTGGTCCACAAGAACAGCACAATCATTCCTGCAGCCTGCTGCTCCTCCAAGGACACAGGCCTAGCCTTTGGAGTTTGCTTTCTTTAAACAAAAAAAGAGAAAAAACCAAGTACATGGTAAAAGTCCATTTCCTTGCAGCCTGTAGGCATGGTAGGTTTTTCTTTCCCCTTCCAAAGCTCTGAGATCTGATCCTGTTCATGGGGTCAATCCCCTTTAACAGTGGTGTTTGCAGGGGCTGTGTTGCCTTCCCAGCCCTGCTCCTGCCCTGCAGACAGTGACCCTCTAGGGGAGGAAGGGGCTCTGCCAGCCCGGACCTGCAGCAGGCACAGGACATCAATGCTGACAGCCCAGACACGGGGACAGACCCACCCTGCACCCCCACAGCTGCAGGCTGGGAAGATCAAACAGAGGGATGGGACAGATCCGCAGGGACAGTGTCGTGTGAGCCCCTGGAAGGAGCTGCCTACATCCCACTGTCTCCCTGGGGCTGAGATCTCTGTAGTCTGGTGTCTAACAAAACAAGCTTTTCCCTCCTTCCTGCCCTGCTTTCAGGCTGCTACAGCACCAGCCCTTACTGCCTGGATGTCAGTCTGTTGTCTCCAGGGACTCCCTCCTTAGGCTCCTGTACCACCGGCCCCGGACCACAGGCACTGACCCAAAGAGGTCTGCACTTCCTCCAGATTGTCCCAGAGACAACCCAGGGTGGAAAGAATTCCTTACTACTTAGGGCCAAGCATTTTGGTCATCTTTGGTTCTGTCTTAACAAACTATTTGCTTTTTCTGACTTACTCAGGTGTTACAATATGAATTTGTATTAACCACAGCTGGGCAAAACGTTTAATTTTAATGTCATTTTATTTCCAGCATTGAGCTTCAGTGCTAACACAGAGCAAACTCACCCCTGGGCTGTCCCACTGCTGCAGGTGAGCTACACCCAGACTCACTGACACTGCAGGGGCTGGGCTGGGCTCACCTTGCTCAGCAGTGTTCTATATTTCAGCCCATGATGGGCAGAGCGACTCTGCCAAGGGACAGAAAACAAACACTTCAGGTGCTACATCACAGGAACAGAATCTCAGAACGGTTTGGGTTGGAAAGGACCTCAAAGAGCCTCATGTTCTAGGAGTGCCTCCTTGTGAAGGTACAACAACCTCATACCTTGTATGGTACCGACTCCACCTTTGGCTTCTTAACAGGAGCGTGCTGCAAGGCTTCCTTTTTATCTGATAAAACTGAGTAAATAAAAAGAAATAAAAAAGTCATGTTTTTTTCCCTTCAAAAACCAGCCCTCCTATTCCACTTGCATTTGACTGACAGGTAAGACACGGCTTGCTTTATTATAAATCACGCAGATTTTAAAGACTATGTTGATTGTTCTGGACAGTCATCACTGAAGACTTTGTTGAGCAGATAAAGACAAACCAGGAAATATCCTTACAGGGCAGTTCTCTTTTTGCAGTGTTTTTCTTTCTTCTGATTGGAAACTCGTCGATTTTTAGTTCACCGTCGTCTGACACGTATTCATATTCATCCCGCACAGGTTTGGCCTTGTCCTCTTTAAAATTCTGCAGTGACCCGAACACGCTGGTGTTCAGATGGGTTTTGACACCCTTTGAACTGAAAAAAACATATTTACAAATCAGCAACAACACTCTGAGTAGAAAACAGCTTGTGACTTGACAGACAATGAGTATCTCTATGCAGAAATCTCAGTGAAATTGAATTCTTTCAGGGGTGCCAAAGCAATTGGAATAATTTTACAGACACATTTCTGACCCTACAATTTATATCTCAGAATAGGATTCTGACCAGAGCACTAGAAGTAGTTTAGTGATAGGGTATTTTCTACATTGACCAGAAAGGCAGATCTTCATCTTCTTGTAGAAAAACTGTAAATAATGACCTTTCAATTTCCTTTTTTAGTTAATGTATGTTCTCATATTTTTACTTACCCAAGCAATTTCTTATTAGAGAAAGAGAATGTGAATTTATTGTCCTTATTTCCTGATAAAGGTGTCTTTTCTGATTTGTGTTCCTCTTCCATTTTTAGAAGTGAATCAGGTTTACTGTTCTGAAAGGCAAAAGACCAAAACAAAATAAACAAATCAGTTAAATGAGTCATTTATGTTTCAGCTTCCCAAGTATCCTCAGAATCTGTTCATCTTTTAGCAGACAGAAATAGAATCTTGGAATCCCAGAATAGTTTGGGGTGGAAGGGACCTCAAAGCCCATTCAGTGCCACCCCTGCCATGGGCAGGGACACCTCCCACTGTCCCAGGCTGCTCCAAGCCCCAATGTCCAGCCTGGCCTTGGGCACTGCCAGGGATCCAGGGGCAGCCACAGCTGCTCTGGGCACCCTGTGCCAGGGCCTGCCCACCCTCACTATTCCAATGTTTCTCAATATTTCTTCCCAATATCCAAATAAGTTACCCCAAGCATAGCAAGCAACAGAGGATTTTGTAACAGGAGAATTTGTTTGCGCCTTTCCCACTAGAAGTTCACAATGAACAGCTGTTTCAGTGAGAAAGCCTCTTAAATTTTCCCTTCTCAAAAACCCCGTTAAATTTTCCCTGCAGACAAAATGTTCTATTTTTTGAGTGAATTTCACTCACCCTGCATTAGCCCTCAAGAAAGGCAAGGTTTTAATCCATGGGGCATAATTCCGATTTCATTAATTCTAATTGTATGCCATTGAAATTAGTTCTTGGTTATTAGCTATTAGTTAATTATTGATTAGTTATTGATTTTTCATTAGTTATTGATTTCAGACTTAAAGTAGTGGGACTGTGTGAGAGCAAGGATCACAAAAGGGACCAACACTGAACCATCTCACTGCTACCAGTGTGGTGTCACTACAGACAAATGGACAATTCAGCACAAGAATCCATCCACCCCCTCTTCCTGTATCAGTGATTAATTGATTATTTTCTGCTTAATTTTCTTTTCTTTGGGAATTGAAAGTTGGTGCCTCGTTCTCTCTGCTTAGGCAGAGCCACAAACAATTCTCCACCCTTGACTTGTCCCTGTGTGGCAGAATTTAACAGGAGGCATTACCTTGTATTTCCATTTGGCTTCTGTTTTGCTTTTATTTTGCTCTCGAACTTCAAATTTCTCCACCTCATTCTGCTTGCTTGCAGATTCCTTATTGGGAACACTTAAAACATTCTTTGCAGCCTGGGAAAAAAAGTCAGGAAAAAGTCCTCTGAATGAGGATGGAGTGTTGGCATGTCAGAAGCATGGGCTTTACATGGAAAATAATGTGATCTATTTGGGAAACTCCCATTTATTGAACTTTTTGAACCCCAAACTGAGCTTCAATCAAATATTGCTCCTTCAGAGTGTGCAGAAGAGCAGCTGCACTTCTCCCTGATCCACCAACACGCTCCTCTCCTTGTCTGTCACCCCATGACAGGTTTCACAAACTGCACACAAACTGTTACAACTTCAGAAACATTTCAGGAAAGGTTTATGGATATTTCTCCACGAACAGCGTACACCATTCCTCCATCAGTGCCTTGATGCATCCTGGCCCCTGCTGAAATCACTAGCAAAATTCATGCTGAATTAAAGGGCACCAGAACTAAAGGACATCAAAAAGAAACTCGTCCTACATGGGCAAAAGTGGAAGAAAACAATAGTTCTATTTTCAGTCACTCATTCTAGAGCAACATCTCAGGCAAATGAGACACTCTAGAAACAAGTCCTTTCATCACTGACACCTCTTGATACCAGTGGGTTTCTGGGAGGCTCCATATCAGGGAATAACCAAGCAAACACTCAAATCAAATCCAAAGCTGGGTGGAAGGAGGGCAATGAGCCAGCAGTTACAAACCCTCCCTTTGCTTCTGCAGAGCCAGGGTTTCACAACGTGCTGCACACATTACTCTCTGCATGAAACTTATGGAGTGATTTTATCTCTCTGAGGCTGGGAGAAGAGGGAGAGGTTAAAACATGACCCACCTTCCCCTTCTTTGGCGTCTCGATCTTGGTCAGAGCCTCCTTCGTGTGTGCTTCCAGCAGATCGAGGTTGGGGATGGCTGGTGGTGGGCTCTCCTTCACCTTCTTTCCTTTCTTTTTGCCTTCTCCCTTCACTTTCGGTGTTTTGGGAGGTTTTGGGGGCTTGGGAGGCTTCGGGGGTTTGGATGGCTTGAGTTGTTTGGGGGTTTTCACAGTTTTGGGAGTCTTTTTTTTAGGGAGCTTTTCTACAGGTGGGGTTGGAGGGGTGACCTGGACGGGCGACGGAGCCTCCTCCTTCTCCACAGGACAGATCTCCTCGGCCGTGCTGTTGGCACTCGTGTCTGCCTTGCTGGCTTTTGAAGCATTCTGTGGGTTGGCACAAAACAGAAGGTGTTCAGACACATCTGTCCCATTTTGGGTATTCACCTGCACCCTCCGTGAGATGGGGAAACAAACCCCAAAGGCCCCCAAAGATGTGGTGGAGGGGGATCTGCAGCACAGGTCAGTCTGCCCAAGGCCACAGTAATGCTCTGCTCACCAATTCCCACCCCCAGCTCCCACCCCCACGTTCCTCAAGCCTGGCCTGGAGTAACTCCAGAGGCTTGGTGGGGAATGTAATTCTCACTGGGCTGTACCATCACATGGGACTGTTCAGTGGCCTGTCCACACAGCACGGATAAAATGAGCGGTCTTCTGCTTAAAATGCTGATCAGCTTGAGCAAAAACCCTTTCCATTTAATTCTGATGTGATAAATATAGCAGAACCACATTTCATGCCCTGGGGAAAAATTAGCAGCAAAATAGCTGCCCAATTAAAATTAACACTGACTAATTAAAAAGAAATTAGTTTCTGCTTAACTTGCCATTCTGACAATCAGAAAACTTAAATACTGCATCAAAGAGGATCAAAGGACAAGATAGATTTTAGTTTTGAGGTCTCTGGATGTGGTTAGAAACAGGGTGGAATGTACTACAATGTCTTCCTAAAGGAGCTGACCCAGCTGTGGTCACCTCTGGCTGTCACACATCTCCGCCCAGGGGGATGTGGTACCACACTCGAAGGATGATGCCTCCATGCATTTCATAGCCTAGACCCCCAATACAGGAAATATTATAAAAACAGCACAAACCTCACTTAATCTTATTTCTTTGGCAAGGTCCTTGATAAGTTGTGCTGGTTTGAAGTTTTCTGGTAGTTCATCTTCATGCTCTGCTAAAGCCTAAAACACAACAAAGCCAAACTGCTCTTTCTGTGCATGTTTTCTTCAAAAACAAAAAAACCCCCTCTTGAAGTGACTAATCCATTTCTTTTTTCCTATGTATTGAAATCAATCTTGACTGCATTAAATGTTCAAATACAAAAAACCTTTTTTTTTCCCCCCGTTCTGGATGTTATTGTAACTAATTGTCCTGAGAGATCAACGAAGTCAATAATCTTTTTTCAGATATTACTGCATTTTCACAACTGCAACATCACTTTGCTCACCCCCAGTTCTCCCAATTCCTTCTCTTTGACATCTTAGAACTGGATGTTTTGCAATGCAGATGTTACGTGTTCCAGAATCTCTTCTCTGCTCCAGCAACTGACAAACACAGAATATTAGTCCAGGCTGCTTCTCCTACCTGTTTTTTAGTCCACGACCTGAAAGCACCATTGAGAATCTTTGCTCCTTGAAGGAGATGAGCAGGAGGTTGTTGTCCAGCTTTATGCAAACCTAAGCAGAGAAAAAACCCAGCGTCATTCAAACACTGACAGCTACAGTTGTTTACAGAAAGCATTTAATGTGAAAACTGTAACTGGGAAAGCTGAAGTTAACTCTTTGAGAGTTGGTCCCCACAAATGAATCCCTGCTGCAACCTGATGGTAATAAGCAGTATTTTCACTGTGTCCCAGATCCAGCTGAGCCTTCCCACCCTGTGCTCCTGTCAGTTCTGGCTACCCTGGCAGGGCTTTGGCTCCCCCCGCTCCCATTCCCAAGCTAACTTCCATGGGCACCCATCCCAGGCTCCGGGAGCAAAAAGGAACCATCAGCGGTTCTGTGACTCTGAATTCTGAAAAAGCACCTTGTGGATTAGTTACACACATTTTTCTAGGTATAGAAGGATCTGGTGGGTGTCTCTGGACACATTTTATAGTAGGAAAAATGGAGGCAAAGAGCAAAGCCAGGCCGAATCTGTAAAGAATATTTACACATGGATGTTTGGATCAACTCTGCAGGAATCAGATTTGGAAGCATTTGAACTTCACAGAAAACCTGGGTTTAATTCCCAGTGCTCCCGCTGGCCACGTGCCCGGTGCTCCTGTGGCCCCTGCACACGAGAGCTGCCCTCGTACTCCAGGGAGAGGGGAGGGCTGGCACAGCCCGCGGCTCATTCGGCTGAAACACGGAATGAATCCCGACTGACAACTCCAAACTAAAGTGAACTTCCAGCATCATTTTATAAAGCAGTTTAAAGCTTCCCTTCGGCACTGGTAAGAGGGGCAGCTTGGGTCCCTCCCATGATGGCAGGAGGTTCAGGGTGAGCTGGGCCAGAGCAGCATGTTCTGCTGCTATGCTCAAAGCAGTTTCCAAACACTTACAAGACCAGTTTTGGCCACCTGTTCACCCTTTATGTGGACACCAGCATAAATTCAGGGTAACTGTCCTCAGACCCCAAAGCTGAGCCATCAAGGTAGGCAAGGAAATGCAGTTTTACCTTTGAACTTCTCCAGTAGATGCTTCCCCATATACCAACACGCCGTTTCAAAGTTTGGAAACTGGGTCAGACTGACGATTTTCAGTCGCCTTTCTACTTCATATGCCCTGCAAGACAAAGCCACAGGAACCTGAGCATGGCAGGGCAGGGATGTATCCCAGAAGTCCCACGGTCACTTTGCAGTGCATCCCCTCTTTGTCCTGCTGCCACGTAGGCTGGTGTCAGGCCAAAAGCAAAACATGACAGCACTAGTAAAATACTGAGATACAGATGTACAATGGTTTTATTGCATTATTTGCCCAGAGTCAGTAAAGAACTGCTTGTATTGTCTGACACTGGGTAGAGAGCCCAGCTGAGCAGGTGGGGGCTTATCCAGCAATGAATGGCAGGTGCCAGGGTAAAACTCCAGGCAGTTTGCAACAGCTCTTCCCTCAGGATGTGGCCATATCGAATCAGGCACCCCAGGTATCTTCCCCTGCATTGTGCACCAGATGTAAGGACAGCTCAGGAGAGCTCAGCACGGGGGAACACGGCCAGAGGGGACAAAGGTGGGTGCACCATCCAAAACTGCCCAAGGGCCACACCAATGTTACTGTCACTGATTCATTATTACTGATTTATTAAAAACTGAGCCTCTACATAACTTCAGATTTTAAAGACAGATTACCTCATCTGCATTTCCACGCTTAGACTGTGTAGAAAATGTCCTGCAAAGGCCAGGCAGTCTACTGGTGTTAGAGTTGCATAAATCCAACCTAAAAGAGAGAGAAAAGTCCTCAAGACAAAATCTCGAAGGCCAGTACCACAGACTTTAATCCCAACATGACGTCTGTACTTCACTGAGCACCTTACTCCATAGATACCCACACAGCCCAGCCCCAGAACCACACACACTTTGAACAGAGCTGCCTCTGGTCCCTTCTTTGTTTTGCTACGTAATGGCAGCTGCTTTCCTGTCTCCACAAAACCCTGTAACAGCTCCTGACATGTGCTTTATCTCAGTGTCAGGATCAGGTGTTTTCCAAACACGTATTTTCATACAAAAATCTACTCAAGTAGTGACTCTCTATAAATTGCTCTGTGTTTGTTGCACCATCTGCTCCACAGATGGTCATAAGAGAAACACCTACTTTCCACTTCTTACACTCAGGGTAAAATTCGAGTGTGTAAACATTTGGTGCAAGAATCTACTCACACACTGCGAGTCACTACCAGTGCTCCTGAGCACTGGTCCCAGTTGCTGTCACTGCCTGCACTGTTTTCTGATTAACTCTCTATCCTCATGGAGATCCTCCTAGGAACCAAGAAAAACAAAATGCACCATCCCCAATATCCAGTGAAAGCCTGAGTCTATCAACTAACCCATAAAAATCTGAAACCAAGGTCTTTGGCTTCATGTGCAACATCAAATGCATGTTCACACTCGTGCAGGCACCTGTAGTTCCTGAGTGTCACGGGGGATTATTGTCTATGACAAGGATTTGGGGGTGCCATGGTCAGAAGGTAAATTCATTCAATGTAAATTGTCTGTTATGTGTCAGAAAGCACCAATGTCATGGTGGATACAGAAGGAGAACTCATGAGTTACTACAAGCCAGCTAGACCCTGAGTGGAACACTCTACCTATTTGTTTTACTATTAAAAGGCTGCTAAAATATTAATAGAAAGCAGTAAAAGTTCTGGTTTGGTTTGGTTTGTTTGTAAGCACATGAAATAAAACCTCTACTGAGAATTAGACTTGTACTTTGTCAGAGAAAGTTGTCAAATCCCAGCCCTCTGGCATTTTGGATGTGCTACTCTAAAGGATGAGGAAAGCCTCCTGCCCCAGCCTGCTCACCTGATGGGATGAAGAGTGTCTGGCCTTGTTTAACGGTGCATTTGTAGCATTTATCTACTTGGTCTGCAAAGAACATCTCACTGTGATTTGCTGCTGACTGCCAGCGTTCATACAGAGAAATATTTGCAGAGGCTGGTTTGATGAGATAAAAGATCTTTTCTCCCTGAATCAGAAATATAAAATTACCAACGAGCAGCCAAACCAAACAACACTGCACTGGCACACACACATATAGAGACACACACACACAAATATTTATCCAAGTATACATGTAACATTGTGTATCTGGGCAGTATTTAAACAAAAGTAATTAGTCAGCTTTGTACAGAAGGGCTGAAATAATTAAATCACAGCTGACCACATCTGCTCAGATTTGTGGGAGTGATGGTGCAAAAGGTTTGCAGTGCCAGGTTCCATCACAATGCAAAAACAGGATGTGGTGTCTTTATGGCCTGGGGCATTGTATGTGCAAAAGGCACTAAACGAGTATTAAAATCCTAATAGAGAGAAAATACACAAAGGACTTCCACACTCCAAGTGCTCCCTCACTCAAGAGACCCTGGCACTGCTGGGAGTGCACCCACTTAGAGTAGTGAAGGCTCAGATACAACAGGACGATGACAAAAAAACCTGGGAGCTGAATTTCGGAGAGAATTTTATGGTGGTCTTTGTGTATAAAACTGAGTTTGGTACTAGACACACCCAAAAGCCGGGCTCCCTCACCTTCAGCACGTGGTACCAGGCAGAAGCCCCCCCAGAGTCTATGTGGAAGTCGGTGTAGCTGTCCTTCACGCAGATCAGGCAGTACTTGGTCACTTTGGGCTTAGCCAGCAGAGCATCATCAGGCCAATAATTTTCCACCCAGGACAGCTTCTTAACGATATCAGGAGGCTCTACAAAGCTGGACATCCTTACAGAGAGAATGGAGAGCACACAGGCAGCTTTTAAAACAGAGCACAAGGAGCCCGGTGCGGCAAGAGGCGAGTGTGACTAATGCTTGCATGGCAAACGGGAGCAGCTCCTCTCGTGGCACGGGAACTGCTCTTCATTCAGAAAATTAGGGAAAACTGTTCACAGACAGAGGTTTTAGGGTTTTTAAGTGTGATGACTTAACAACAATCCTTTGTCTTCTTTCAGCAGTATCATCTACAGTCAAATATTTGCTGTTTGTAGTTTTCCAGCCCCTGCCTCTTGCTACGTAGGCTCAGGTACCAGCACTGCTGTTACCAGAGTCACCTTTCCAGCCCCCTTCAGAAGAGAAAGTGAAATGTGTGCCCTTTGACAGAAACCATCTGGTAAACCTAAAAATTAGCAAGTTAAGCTTAATATTAATCATCCAAATAACAATAACACTAATGCTTATGGATAAATAAGCCCTGATCTGATGCTGAAAATCAGAGATCTTATTTAGATTGACTAAATTACATTAAAAGCTCAGAGGAAGGAAAACGTCTAATTTGGGTTGATAATGTGAATATATTTAAAGTTCAAGATATATTTTATATATTCTATCATTTATATGAATGAATATATTTATTTACATTAAGAACATACTCTTATTAGATATGTATCTAAATATATACAAATTGTTATCTTCATTCACATTGAACATATGTTCCTATTTATTTATTTATATAATTCATACATTATGTTTTTATCAAATATATACCATAGTCACAGCTAAGACAATGCAGCAGCATGACAACAAGGTATTAAGTGTTTCATCCTAGAATGTGCTAAATTTTAGATTCAAATAGTCCAAACTTTGGGCTGATAGTGCAGGAGGTGAAGATTCACTGCTAGACACTCTGAAACACCCCACCAGTAGGAGCATCTGCACTTCAAACCGATATTAAATGCTCCCACATGTCATCTGTGCTCAGTGTCAAGCCCCGATGACAATAGCTCCATTTCCATGGCAGGGAAGATGGAGCTGTGCATTCAATTAAACTGTCACTGTCTATGCTAAGAAATAAAATATTTGCTATTAATGTCTAGATTAGCAGTGTGTGAACGACAGCTCCAGCAGTCCTTCAGGAGAAAAGACATCCCATTATTTGGGGATAATGGCAGAAAGCCGAAAAAATCTCTGCCGAGGATCCCGGTGGTCTCAAACCTGCAGTGAGTAGAGCTGCTCTCTGCAGCCATGGGTGTGCGCCACTAAATCCCAGCTACAGGGATCAGGGGAATGCCTGGGAAAATGAGCTCGTCATTATCCACCAGCCTTCATTTTTAAGCCTTCGTGCTGAAGCAGAATGCTCCCCAAAACAGCCATTCTTTGTTTTTCTGACATTCATTATTGCCTGTGCAGTGTGTTTGTATGCAAAAGGATCTTTTCCTTTTCCTGGCGCTTCCCCTCTGGAAGCCTCAGCTACCCCAGAGGACGACAGGGGCTGTGAAAACAACCTGCACAGTTTTGATGTTCCATATCTCACAGATGCCCCTGCCCACTGCTGCAAGGAAAGCACGGCACAGTTTTGGCAGCACAGCTACAGAGAGCACCAGGCAGTGCCCTCAGCACTGACATCAGCTAATCATGGACTCACAGGATGGCTTGGGCTGGAAGGGACCCTAAAATCGCCTCATTCTCATCTAGTCCATGGGCAGGGACACCTTCCCCTGTCCCAGGCTGCTCCAAGCCCTGTCCAGCCTGGCCTGGGACACTGCCAGGGATCCAGGGGCAGCCACAGCTGCTCTGGGCACCCTGTGCCAGGGCCTCCCCACCCTCACAGAGAGGAATTTCTTCCTAATATCCAATCCCTCTGATCTGCACCATCACCCCAGCCTGCCATCAGGGAGCCAGCATCACCCTGGCCCTGAGCTGCTGCCAGGCAGATCACAGGTTACCTGGCAAAAGCACTGAAACCAGAACTATAACACGTGCTGTAGGATTGCAGAATTATAACTAAATTCCAAAGTTATTCTCCTCAAAGGACACCCAGTGACATATTACCCTACACTTAAAGTCAGAGCAACCAGAAGCTGCTACCCCATGGTTAAACAACGTTCCCTAAAGAAGAAGAGCACTGGGGAAGGCAGAGGCTGAACCCAACCATGTATCCCAGATACAATGTGGGGTTCAGCAATTTAAAATTATAATTTATATATAATTCTATGTAAGTAGTAGTAATATAATTCAAAAGTAAACACATAGTATAGTATACAGCTATATTATTGTATAGACATATGTTATATACAAAATAATAAATTAAATACAGATTATAAACCAAAATAAATCTGTAGTAATTACCGTGCAACAGGCTGGGCCCTTACCTGGTATCAGAGAACTCCAGGTTTGTGACGTTTAAGACCCTTTTCCTGTTTGTGCTGTAGTAGTAATCCACAAACTCCTTGAGCTTCATCTTGCAATCCTTCTGCTTGGTGACATCGGTGACATCCACGCTGCGCTCTGGCCCTGCACATGAATGCAGTGAAGAAGAGAGGTTGATGGACAGCCTGTCTTGCCCCCTTTTCTGTTCTTGGGGGTGAGTTAACCTGTCCAGAAACACCTCAATCTTCTGATTTTCTGACCTCTTCAGCCCTTGGATCCTCCCTGTTGCTTGTGTGTGTACCCACATAAACACACACACATGAAAGATGTGTATGTACATAAACACCCATCAAATGGTGCTTTTGCAGTCACCTCCCTGGGAAAACCATTCCTTGGGATACTTTGGCTGCTGCCTCTCGTGCAGAGCTGTGGAAAGCACTGAGGGCTGGCTCAGCCTCACTGCCAAGCTGCTACACACGAGAGTGACTTAATTTCTAACTACAAGCTCCCACTACATAACAAACACCAAAACCAGCACAGCTCACGGCACAGACAATATTTTACAATATACTTTACAATTTTCTATACAACTAATTAATTCTAAAAAGCAGCTGAGCTGGGGGCAGTCCAATGCCAGCTGCTTGCTGGGTACCCACCAACGTAGTTTTCGACGTCGCTGACGTAGAAGGTGGGGGCAGGCACAGCCAGGCCCAGCCCGTCCTTCTTGGGCACCAGGATGGGCTCTGCGAAGCCGTTCTCCTCCAGATACTCCGCTGTCAGCTGGCTGCCCGGCACTTTCACCACTATGTCCTCAGCACTGCGAAAGCAAACACAGGTTCAGTGGTGAGGGGCTTCCACACCGAGTTCGGAATGTTCTGTGCCTCGCTGCTGAGAGGAAGGCACTGTGACAAAGGAATTGTGTGCAAATTAGGTACACAAGCCAAAACCCCATCTATTCCAAAGCATGAAGGGCACAACAGAATCATGCAACATCAATCACTCAAGCCTCATGCTCCAACTACTGGGAAGTCCTGAAATAACATCTTGCAGTACAAGACCATTTTCCTCAGCTGTAGGATCACTCGAGCTACCAGGGATCAATGTTAAAGGAATTAGTGTTAAACGTTTCACTCTAGAGAAGGTAAGATTAAAGTCATTACCCAATCTCAAATAAATGGCCCTAGGAATGCTCTGGAAGTCATTTTAAAGCAGTCAAATGAGGTGCTCAGGAAATATTCTGCAGATCATTTCGAAGTGGCAGGGACACCTTCCACTACCCCAGGGTGCTCCAGCCTGGCCTTGGACACTTCCAGGGATCCAGGGGCAGCCAGAGCTTCTCTGGGCAGCCTGTGCCAGGGCCTCCCCACCCTCACAGGGAAGAATCAATTTAATTGTCATCACTGCCACTCTTGCCACTCCGGTGCTATTTTGGTAATAAACATTTTAGGACAGAATGACACAAATGATATTTTTTGCCTTTTTGCTCTCTTTAGTGCTCCTTTTGACCTGAGACCCTCCCAAGGCCTCACTGGGGCTGTCATTCACTGCCCTGTGCTGGGAGCCAGCAGTGATGCTCCAGGTCCAAGCCCTTTTCCCCCCAGCACACTCTGGGTGACGAGTGCTGGGCCTGGCCTGACACATCTGCACATCTCCTTCATTTGCCTTGGAGGAGAAAACTTCTCCACAAGACTTTGTGTCCGAGGCCCCGACCTTGCAGGCATATCTTTGTGCTACAGACCCTTCTGTCTCAGGAGATTTCATCTGGCAGCAGGATTTTCTTACACACACATTCATGAGAAACAAAGAGAAAAAACGGGGGCTGCATTATTTATAACAATTTTGGAGTGACTCAGAGATCCTGTATGTGTGACTGCAGTCTCAGAGGCCACCCAAGGTTACTGAAATCAGTCTGCCTGGGCCATAAATCCTTTGTAAAATGAGCTGTGCAACCTGTCAAATCAAAAATTACCAAAAAAAAAAAAAAAAAAAAAGATAAACGCTCAAGATAAAAAACCTTGCAGGCCCCAATAAAAATACCCAGGAAAGTAGAAATGCTGGATCCTGAGCTCAGCAAAACACACCTGTAAAAGCTGCAAAACACCTTCCAGAATTATTCAGTTTTTACCTTAAGCCTAAGACTAGTATCTTAAATTAAATGTGAAATTAAATTCTCCATAAAAAGGAAGAAGTTCTGTGTTTACTTTGCCAGTCTCCAAGGATTCTTCTAAAATAATTAGTTATTAATAATTAAGGATTTATTTGGCTACAGCCTACATTAAAGAGCCAAAAGAAAATGATCACCCTCGCAAATGGCTGTGGAGCAGCCTAATACCATGTGGGACATGTCACCTAACAATTAGCACCATTCATTACCCCAGAGAGAGATTGTCACCCAGCCACTGAGCATGTCCTTGTTCTGTCCAAGATGGGGACAGACTTCAGTGAAGTCATTAGAATGTTGAGAACTGGAGAATTCTATGCAATAAGTGAGTTAGTTTCTTATAAAAGTGGAGGTTCCAGGAGCCAAACACACTCTGGCTCAGCCTGGAGAAGAGAAGGCTCTGGGGAAACCTTAGAGCCACTTTCAGTGCCTAAAGGGGGGTTATGAAAAACAGCAAGAGTGACTTCCTACAGAGGCAGATAGTGGTAGGACAAGGGAGAAGAGTTTTAAACTAGGAGAGATTTAGATTGGATGTTTGGAAGGAATTGTTCCCTGTGAGGCTGGGCAGGCCCTGGCTCGCTGGTGTCCAGGGAAGCTGTGGCTGCCCCATCCTTGGAAGTGTTCCAGGTCAGGTTGGATGGGGTTTGGGGCAGCCTGGGACAGTGGAAGGTGTCTCTGCCCACGGCAGGGGTGGGATGAGATGGGCCTTAACGTCCCTTCCCACCCAGCCCATTCCATGGTTCCATGATCCTTGCCTTTCCAAATTTGTGGAAATCCGTAGGAACTGGGCTCAGCTGAGAGATCCAAATACAGCTGCACAAATGCAAAAAAGGGAAGAACCTGGGACATGTGCGATGAACCAGCACTGATTTAACCATCGGTACTGTGCAATGCTTCCAGCACAGCCCATCCCCAGCCTCACAGGACCCCAGCAGCTCCAGCTCCACCCCACCCACACCAAAAACCCACCTGGGGAACGTCCGACTTCGAAGCTCTTTTATAAACACCTGGCTCCCGTTCTGTACAGGCTTGACCTCCGTTGTCTGGCCGGTATCATGCTTGTGCCAATTTCTTTTCTTTTTCACTGAGAAAGAATGAATTGGACAGCTATGTTAAGTTGAAGATAATTATTAAGACATTGGCAGGAAGGACAAATCTTCATTTAATTTCTCACAAGAGCAGAGTGGAGGGAACTCCCCCTATGGTGCCCTGCAGATTTTAATATTGCTCTCAATGCCCCATTAGACAATTGTGGTGCAGCTGAAGATGCATTACAGATCGAGCAGTGAGCGTTTGGGAGCACGAGGGCAGCAGTCGGGTAATTGCTGAGCTGCACAGCCTCACACAAACACCGGCTCTGGACACCCTGGGCTCGCCACACCGAGCCTCATCCTCGGCAGAAAACTGCCAGGAAGCCCCTTGGCACAGCCTGCAGAACAGATCTGGGGGAGTGCACTTGGCAGGAATTGCCTCAGCCCAAAGCTCTGTCCAGCAGCGCCAGATTTGACCATTGTTTGATGGGATTTTAGCTGTGCCCTGCACACGGCATGGACAGGGAAGGGGAGGGGAGGGGAGGGGAAGGGGAAGAGGAAAGGGAAAGGAAAAGGAAAAGGAAAAGGAAAAGGAAAAGGAAAAGGAAAAGGAAAAGGAAAAGGAAAAGGAAAAGGAAAAGGAAAAGGAAAAGGAAGGAAAGTAGTTAGTTGCTAGAACTGCAGGGAAGGGAATTTATTGCTGCTCAGACCTGGAGCTGATGACAGATTGAGGCCCTTGACTGTGCTCCCAGTGAGGGGTGGACACACAGGACAGTCCATCAGGGATAAAGGGCCAGCAGCAAGGAGCACACGTGAGTCAGTCAGGTTTCAGTGTGGTTTTGCCCTGCCTCTGACAGCCGGATAACACAAAGCAAGAAAAACTGGTCCCGCTTTTTCCCTGAGTCAGCACTATCTCCCTCAGCTGTTCCTGCTTCCAGAGTGTGTCCAGAGAAACTCACTTTGGTAGGAACCTGGTTTTTTCCATATTTGTATCCTCTAAAGCCTCTGTTAATAGAATTTTCATATGTCACATCGTACTTTCATTTTCCACCCTTGTTTTACATCATGAAACTCAGTATTTCACCCCAAGTCCAGACCTCTTATCAAACAGTGAGGGAAGGCAGCAGATTCCTCACGAATGGCACCCTCTCCTCACTCTTTGCACACACACAGATCCACACACTTTTCCATCAGGAAAGGAATTTGGAGGCCAGAGCTATAATACATGAGATTTGGAAAGAGCAAACTTTGCTTTCCCGACCACAACCCTGGAATAACTCAAAGAAAGACATCTCCCAGTGAGTCCATCCCAGGTTTTGCACAAAGCATGTTGGGTTTATTAGTTCCATGCAGGCTCCAGCCTAGCTGGAGATATTCATTAAAGCTGCTAGTTCTTTATCTTAATGACTCTCAGGCTTAGTGTATTAATTCAATGCTCCTGGTAACAAAGGAAACAAGCCCGGCTTGAATGCCAAACCTTCCTCCTCTCCCTCCCTTTCCAGCCTCCGCCTCCTCTCCCTCTCAGCACATCCGAATCAACACCACGAGTGTGCTGATTGCACTTCCACTCTGAGTGCAAGTCCCAGGGAAAGAGGTGTCACTTGCCACAGGAAAATTAAAAAGCTTATCCTCTAAGCACGTTCCTTTATTACCCTTCAGATAGCACGGAGCGTCAGGAAGGAATGGCGACAGATCAGTGCTGAATTAACAAATTCACTGCAACTCTCCCAAAACCCCCAGGGACCTGTTTGCCTCAGCACCAGGTGCTGGCAGGTGTCCAGCTCTGCCATGAACCCCCATCCAGCTCTGCCATGAACCTCCCCATCCAGCTCTGCCATGAACCTCCCAATCCAACTCTGCCATGGAACTCCCCATCCAGCTCTGCCATGGACCTCCCCATCCAGCTC
>VZRS01011876.1:76180-104171 GCA_013398055.1 Ifrita kowaldi
CCCATAACCCCCCACCCAGCCCTGCCATAACCCCCCATCCAGCTCTGCCATAAACCCCCCCATCCAGCTCTGCCATGAACCTCCCCATCCAGCTCTGCCATGAACCTCCCAATCCAACTCTGCCATGGACCTCCCCATCCAGCTCTGCCATGGACCTCCCCATCCAGCTCCCCCATGAACCTCCACAATCCAGCTCCCCCATGAACCTCCCCATCCAGCTCTGCCATGGACCTCCCCATCCAGCTCTGCCATGGAGCCCCATCCAGCTCCCTGATGGACCTCTCCATCCAGCTCTCCTGCAGAGGCAGCCTGCATTCCTTGCAGCCAGAGCGTTCCCCAGGAGGGGCTGTCTCCTGGGTGGCAGCTGCTGTCCATTACACCACATCAAACACTGGACCCTTGGCCGTTTCCAGCCATGCTTTCTATATTTTATCTTTACCACAAACACCACAGTGAGGACTCAAGGCCCATTCCCATGCACAACAGATCCCAGCTTTGGCCAGAAAAGCTACTTTTTTTGTAATTTGTCACAGATTTCTTTTTCTGCACATCATTCTGATCCAAATTTAACCTCTGAGAAGTCCAACAGTGGAAAAAGGAAATGTATTTTTATGAAAACTGTACCCCAAAATTAATAATTCACAGGTATATTATATGTATCTTATTCCAAACATATTTGTGCAGAAGGGATCGTCAGCCTGAATGCTCAGGAAGAATGAAAGGGTGGTCAAGCATGGGAAGAGGCTGCCCAGGGAGCTGGTGGAGTCCCCATCCCTGGAAGTGTTCATGGAACAGCTGGACATGGCACTCAGTGCTCTCACCCTGACAAGCTGGTGATCAGTCACAGGCTGGACTCCGTGACCTTGGAGTTTTTCCAACCTAAATGACTGAGTTGGAAGGGACTTTAAAGCCCATCTTGTTCCAACCATGACCAGGGTGCTTCCACCAGAGCAGGGACACCCAGAAGCACCTGGTGAGCTCTCCACTGATCCACACTAAAGGTTGTAACTCCTTAAAGCCAGCCACAGCCTTTGGTTCACTTGCAGCTTTGTAATTCCACTGATTCCAAAGGATTTCTCCTGATTTTCACTGCTGCAAACGAGGCAGCAATCAAACCGAGCATTTCAGATTCTGTTATGAAAATGAGCCAAGCCTGCCCAAATGAAGCCCTTGCATTTTATTGAAATGATGTCAGAAAATGTTGGATGAATATGGATGATTTTTGCCAAAGAGGAGTCCCTACACATTTCATTAAACAGGAATGGCTTAAAATGCCATGTGACAGGAAGCAATCTTCTGAGAGCAGCCAC
The DNA here is from genome assembly GCA_013398055.1 of Ifrita kowaldi. Classification (NCBI taxonomy): domain Eukaryota; kingdom Metazoa; phylum Chordata; class Aves; order Passeriformes; family Cinclosomatidae; genus Ifrita; species Ifrita kowaldi. The sequence continues at coordinate 77,491 of VZRS01011876.1, forward strand.
TCACCACAGTGGTAATGTGGAAAAATGTAAGGAGAGGAAAATGATTTTTAAATTTGACATCTGGAAAACATATCTGGTGGAAGGCGAGCTCCAGAAATACATGTATATTTTTAAATCCAGACAAGTTGCATAACAGACAATTGGTGTCTGTGTTTCCCTTTGCTAATCTCACAATAATTAAATCCTGTCAGTGAACTACTGGCGCTGGAACAGCTCTTACTCCTTTATTACAAAGCTGATAATGCTGGATAACGGGTCTGAACAGGTCCTGGATCAGTTCACAAGCAAAGGAAGCGACGTCCCTGCAGACAGCCCAGCAGCGCCCGGGCCCTGAGCACGGACCCTCCACCCAAACTCCCAGCAGATGGAATTCACAAGCCAAGCCGCTCCCGCCTTCACTTCATCCGTCTTTTAACTTCCCTGGCCTGCTGTACCCTGCGAGGAGGGGCTGCAGCGTGACAGCCTCCTTTTCCCACAGGATCCCTGATTCCACACATTAGTGGGGAAAACTACCGTGCGGTTTGTGACCTTGCCACCAAAACTCAAGGTAAGGACAGCAATGATTTTTGTTTGAATAAAATTTTTGCACTTCACTTCTTTGATGATTGGTCTTGTACGTCATTAAACTGTCTTTGATGTGGTCAGAGGGAGAAAATGAAGTGTCCCTGCTGTCCTACAGAATGGGATGTCAGCCTGTATTCCCACCATGCTGCATCCCCAGAGGGAAGAGGGACAAGGGACACCTCCTGAGGCCCCACTGCACAGCTGCCTCCAGAAGTGATCCAGAGGAGGCCCCGGAGCTGCTCCCAGGGCTGGAGCCCCTCTGCTCTGGAGCCAGGCTGGGCGAGCTGGGGGTGCTCACCTGGAGGAGACAAAGCTCCAGGGAGAGCTCAGAACCCCTTGCAGGGCCTAAAGGAGCTCCAGGAGAGCTGGAGAGGGACTGGGGACAAGGGCTGGAGGGACAGGACACAGGGAATGGCTTCCCACTGCCAGAGGGCAGGGATGGATGGGATATTGGGAAGGAATTGTCCCCTGGGAGGGTGGGTAGGCCCTGGCACAGGGTGCCCAGAGCAGCTGTGGCTGCCCCTGGATCCCTGGCAGTGTCCCAGGCCAGGCTGGACAGGGCTTGGAGCACCCTGGGGCAGTGGAAGGTGTCCCTGCCCACGGCAGGATGTTGGAACTGTGCTCCAGCAGCACTTTCTGCTGGGCTGCATGACCCAGGCTCTGGGACACGGCAGTGGATTTTTATTTGGATAAAAATAACGGGATAGACAGAAACCTTTTTAAAAGCATCAGAATATTGTTGTCAATTCAACTCTCCTCATCATAACTGATATATTAAACTTGCAATCTTTTTATCAAAACTGCCATGTCTTGAATTCCAGGATGACGTACCCCAGTTTTCATAGAATTGACATTCAATTCCTGATTATAGGCTTTTGCTGCTTCTGTCTGGGTTTTTTCCCCTTGCGCTGAAAAGTAGGTGCCTTTCATCATTTATAATTCAAAACAAAGTGAAAGAAATCAAAGTATCAGACCCATCTCAATGTTGTACACGGAGACCCTCAGAGGCCAGAGATCCCGTGCTGCTGCTTCTGTCCTGGGTTAGGAACAGTCTGGGAGAGTCTGCAGCCACCCCCCTTCCCAATCCCAAATCATTCACTTCAACAGGATTTGTGGTTATTTGTGTAACCAAGAATCTTCCAACAAAACACAAGAAAGGCTGATTCTTTTAAACTAGAACCTTTTGTAGGGACATACTGATTTTGTTAAGTCTTTCAGAACCAGCCCCACAGCAGGGATTTTGCCGACTTCTCAGTTGGACCCTCTGGGAGACAGGAACAGCTGCATGTCATTCAGGTTTCCAGTTCACATCTGATTTTTAAAAAAATCACAGTGGAAAAATGATTCCCTTTTTTGCCCACAAAACAGACACTTCAGACTCCTCCCCTTTCCCACTGGAAATTTTTTAAACTTTAACAATGAAGGCAATACAGAAATAATTGCTTGGGTTAAAAATTCTGAATTTTAACTCAACAGGAGTCACTTTCCAGTCGCCCCTTATTTCACACTACATAAAAGGTCATCAGGATTCCTTCAGCTCCTGCAGATGAGCACAGTGCTCTTCCTCTACAGGATGCCCTGAGGTTGCAGAGCAGCAGGATCCTCCCTAGCACTGTTGCTTATTTAGAATAACTGGTTTTCAAGCAAAGCATTTAATCTTTCATGGGGATTGGTTTCTTTTCTTTTTTTTTTTTCTCCATTGTATAATAGAAAGAATTTGTGAATTAATCTGACCAAAGCAAACACATCCCACGATTCCTTCCCAGACAAAACTCCCACTGAGATCAACTGTCACTTTTGCTCAGGAGAACCTTTTTCCTGTGAAAGAGCTGAAGAATTGGCACCCTCAGTGTATCCTACAATTTTGACTGACACAGAAATCGCTGCAATCCTATACCCAGGCCAAGCACAACAAGCTGTTTCTTACTCTTCTCATCTGCAGTCAGAAAACACCACGTAGGTTCCAAAACTCCCTGTATTAGCACTTAGCTGCCTCCAAAGGGCTTTTCTAGCCCACGTTACTGAGTGTGGGCACAATTCATGCAAGGAAGGACACTCTTTTTTTACAGGGCTGGGGGCTGCAGTTGTCCCGGTAAGTGCCCTGCCTGAGCTCACACACGTGCCTAAGGCTGCAGCCAAAGCTCCAGGATCCAACCCCCAGCTTCCTCCCACTGACATCTTCCTTCATGCTCTGGTTTGAATTCCAGTGTTTATGGCACACGGTGCCTAGGTGTGCCTTCTGTAATGACCAAAATAAAAGGCTCCTGTTGCTCAAACGCCCCGACCCCGCCGTGTGTGGGGAGCTGGCTGCACGTGGGTACTTACAGGTCGACTTCCCGTGGGTTTTCTCACAATTTGGACAATGATAGATGTCAATGTCTGGTGCCTCTTCTTCTTCCACACCAACACAGCTGGAACACAAGAAGGTGAATCTGACATTAGCCTGACCATCTCCAAGCACACAATGAATAATGAAAGCCCTGTGCAGCTGCACTGGCCAGCAGCAGCCCTGTCCAAACCAGGTTTGGGGGCCTTGCACGCTGGTACAGACTGGGTTTTTGTAGCCACAAACCTGAGGTGTTTTGTAGCTGGCAGCTACAAAAGCTGCCAGCCAGAAGCCCACTAGTAGCCCACTGTGGAACTCTATGAAAATGTGGCAGTCCCACAGAATGGTTTTTTGCCAGGGAGACCATTTTGCACCCACACAGAGCTCTCCCAGTACCATCCCATGGACACCTGATTAACAACACACATCTTCACCAAGTACATGTGGGCAGCTGTGAAGCGCCAGAGCGATCCTGGCAGGGGATGCCACGCGCACAACTTCCATGGGTCCCACCTCTACCGCCCTGCAGGAGTGAAGCAGACACCCAGCTCAGCACTGCTGGCTGCCAAGGGGATGGGCTGTGCCGGGATGCCACCGAGCTGGGTTTGGATGGGACACACCGGCAGCACCCACAGCCCCTGGGGGCTCCCACGGGCAATCCCACAGGAGCACAGCGCTGGGGAGGAGCCGAACACGCAGTGAAGTGTTGAAGCACCCAAGACAAGGAGCTGCTGCACAGTCCAAGTGCCAAGCAGCCAGCCAAAGACCCAGGCCCAGCACGGCGCTGTTCCTGCCCACGGAGGAAGAGCAAAGGGGGCTCTAACCCTGCTGCCTGTGTCAGGAGCAGCCCAGGTACCAAGCAGAGCAGAGCTCAGTGGGGTGCTGTAGATCCATCCCGTGTGCCTGGGCTCCGTGGGAGCTCAGCTAGGCAAGAGCACCCACGAGAGGCATCAAAGGCACCTCAAGCACCAGCCAGGCAAGGCTGGATCGCACCGTGCCAAGAGCTCTCCCGGGGTTTCTCTGCTTCACCGCCTGAAATGCTGCCTCGGTGCTCTGCAGTGAGCAGGGAACAGCTCCCAGTGCTCTGAGTGAGCACAGAGCACCTCCCAGCGCTCCTCAGCTCTCAGAGAGCACCAACGCTGCTTTTCTGCCAGGGAAAAGGCATGGGCAGGGGTCATGCAATGCCATCTCCATGCACAAGGCCACATTCTGCCTCCTGGCATTCCACCAGCAGCGCTGAGCAGGGGCCAGTGCAGGAATGCAGAGTTTGCAGCTCCTGTTTCTGCCCCGGAGGAAGCAGAGCAGAGGATGGTTGCAGCACTGCCAAAGGCCAGGCAGCAGCCTGAGCCAGTTCTACCAAGCACTTCACAGAACCTCTCAAATCATCCTCACTCTGTTCAAGCTCTGCAGGACAACACCAGCCTGTCCAAAAGTCGGTTCAGCAATGGGAGAAATTCATACAGGGTGGACACAGCAGCAGCAGCTGGTGCTGGTCCAGAGGCAGGAAGGCCATGACCTGGGTGCTGATAAAGGAGGGCTAACACACCAGCCTGTACCCTCTCCTCCCACACGGGCCCCTGGACCCGCTCCCTGAGCAGCTCAGGGCTCTGGGGTGCCCTTGGCAGGGTGTGCAGGTGTCCAAGAACCAACACGAGCACACCTGGGGCAGGGCAGCAGCTGTTAAAATGCACTGTGAGCCCCCCTTGCCAGAGGTGGCTTTGAAACCCCTGCTGACCCCAAGGCACGCGTGGTGCACGTCACCATCACAAACCACAGACACACCTGCTGTCAGAGAACAGCAGCAACAAAACCAAGGCTGCAACCACACTGGGAAAGGCCACACTAGCTAAGATACAGAAACACTTCTCTTTTATTACCATTTTAAATGTTGCGTCAAAATAAGATCCTGCCAGAAACCTTGGTGGGTATGGTGCCCCTGTTGCAGCTGCCAATGCGGGAGCCAGCTCCCTTGAAAACAAAGAGCCCAGGGTGAGAGGCTCTGCATCCAAAGCCAGAGACATTCTCATCTCTGCAAACCCAGACCGGGAATAGAAATCATTCTTTTGGAATTGTGTCAAAGCAACTACAGATTTGGCTGATTTTTTTTGTTAAAAAGTTACTTGAAAAAATACAAAATTATTGTGTGTTCCTGGGAAGCCAGCATAGAAAACTGAAGTTTGCTGACAGGAAAAATCACAATCACAACAATCCAGTCCTCAGAATCCTGCACATATATAGAGAAAAATATCATATTGGTAGAAAATACCAGAAAAATTAGTAGAAAAAATACCAGATTAATCAGTAGAAAATTTAAACAAACCCTGGCAGACTAGAGCCAGTGTAAGAGAATGCAGAGGATTCCTTTACCCACAAAGCTGTGTCAGCTGCTTATGCCACTGGATTCAGCTTGCTAAGCTCAGTAAAGGTATGGATTAGGCTCTCTACAAGGGCTTGAAAAGTCTGTATTAAGGAGATGAGACCCTTGGCACTGGATGGGAGAAGGTTTGATCAGCTGTGGCACAGGGTGATGGCTGCAGAGTGGTGGGAGCCATTGTTCTGAGTGCGAGTGAAACATCTGACAAGAACAGCGCAGAGAAGTAAAAATAACTGACCTCAAACTCCAGCAGGCCCCTGGAAGACAAAGTCAACTTTTCCGACGACAGCAGGGCCTTGGAATAAGGTTTGGCCACTTACAGCTGCTCACAGGGAGAAGCTGCTGCACTGGCTGTGTGGGAAACTGGGAGTGTGAACTGTCCAAGGGATCCCCTAGCTGACCTGCCTCGGGACATCAGTAACCCAAATATCAACCCCTTCCAGGCTGTGCTGCTCCTCTCAGCCAGCAGAGCTTGGCTCTGCAGGTACTGCCACCAGCAGGACTGCTGGGGGGCTTCCACCTGGAAATAGGCACAGGAGACTGAATTTCCACAGTTAAAGCCAGACTGCCAGACAGCCCCAAGCAACCCCTCCTGCCAGGGCAGGAACAAGGTTTCCCACTGCCCGTATTGGGTTTACAGAGCAAGATTTCGGTAGCAGGGACGTGACTGACCCTTGGGTTGGTCTGAGCATTTCCACCTGGGAATAAAGAGCAGAAGGGGACTGCCAGGGCCCAGTTCTGAAGCATCTCCTGCCCAATTTACTAATGTGTTTTTTCTCAGGGCAGTTAATTACCAACAACACAGAATCAAAGCATTTCTCCAGCTGAAAAAAACCAAGTCATCTACAGTGACTGAACAGGGGTGTCCTCCCCCTCAGCCCCCGAATTCCAGCACAAATGGCACTCTGTGGTTTGCATCTATTGGGTTTTCCCATGAGAACACTCTGCTTTGGTCCCTCCAGATTTTTTCTCAGCCCCATTTGCCCAAGAGAAACAAACATCAAAAAAACTCAAACAAAGCATTTGAAAATGATCAGATGGGTCTAAAGGCAGCTGGCACAGGATTACAGCCCGTGTTTGATCACAGGTGATGTGCCTGGGATCCAGGCAGTGTGCTTGGGATCCAGGTGCCACGTTTGGGATCCAGGTGCTGTGCTTGGGATCCAGGTGCTGTGCTCAGGATCCAGGCAGCATGCACAGGATCCAGGCAGCGTGCACAGGATCCAGGTGCTGTGTTTGGGATCCAGGCAGCGTGCACAGGATCCAGGCAGCGTGCTCAGGAGCAGGATCCCACAGCGGTCCCACAGCAGTGTCAGTGCGATCTGGTGCATTACCACCGTCAGGGAAGAACTGGGAAGAGCTCCCAGAAGCACTGTCGGGTGATTATTCAGACCCACCAGTGCCATAGACCTGGAGGTACCCAGTTCAGCAGAGGAACGCTGAGGCAGAGCTGGCCAGGGACGGGCAGGGAGCGGGGCACATGTAGCAGGAGGTAGAGCGGGGAGTAGCCTTGGCAGCAACAGCAGGAGCAGACTGAGCTGCCCCATTTCTACAGCAGCACAAGAACCCATTTCCAAAGTCCCAGACACTGCAGTCCCAGAGTGCTGCCAGCCCAGCAGGACCCCGGTGCTGCAGGAACCCCCAGGCAGCACCGCCATGCTCACACCTCTCCGTGACAGAGACGGTGACACTGGCACAGCACGGGCACCCCAGCACCGGCCACCTCGTGCTCAGAGGGGCACGAGCACAGCCAAGGTGTCCCCAGCAGCACCCCCGGGGGGAGGCCTCTCACTGTGAATTATCTCCTGGTGCTGCTCTTTAACTGTGAGACAATGACAGCATCTGGCAGGAACAAACACGTCCCTGGGGAAAGCATCGGGGTCCCAAAGCGGGTTAGAGGGAAAGAATTTTCCCTTGGTGAAGGACAGAATCACAGAGCCATAGAATTGTTTATGTTGGAAAAGCATATTGGAGTTGGAAAAGCACTATGTTGGAGTCCAACCATTCCCCAGCACTGCCAAGGCCACCTCTGCCCCATGTCCCCAAGTGCCACGTCCACATGGCTGTTAAATCCTTCCAGGGATGGGAAGTCCACCACTGCCCTGGGCAGCTGTGCCAGGGCTGGACAACTCTTTTGGGAGAGAAAACCCTCCCCAGACCCCCCACAAAGCCCCTCACTTGCTGTCCTACGGCAGTTAATTCCTGAGGGGCTGCAGCCATGCAGTGCCAGCTGGGAACTGGGGGTGCATCTGCAGCGCAGGGCAGGGATGTGGGATGTGGGATGTGGGATGCTGGAGCAGCAGCCACCACCATCCCTCGCAGCTCAGGAAACCTTCCTGCCCAAACACAGCAGAGATGGCCTGAGAGATTAATTATCCTGCATCCAGGAATATCTTGCTGGAACAACTTTAACCAACCTAATGGTTGATTTTTAAGTGGTCGTTAAGTGATTTAACTCATGTTGAGGCAGTGTAAAACTAATTTGATAATGAGATAAAAGGGAAACATTATTAAAAATGTATTTGAATTTTACCAAAACTGTTGTGGGGAAAAAAATAATAATGACAAGTAAAGGCTTTGATATTGCAGCTGTTTAAGCTGATATCTCACCCATGTTACATGGATTTAAAGGAGAATTAGCACATTAGAGGCTTTTGCAGTCAGAGGATACAAATTACATTTTTATTAGAAACTCTGCCCTTTGCCACTTTAAAATGAAATTGCTTCTGTGTTCGTAGTGAAGAGATGTTCAAGTTTCAATATTCTGATAAAGTTAACAATGATTTTTTTGTTATGCAGGCAACAATAATAAAAGGTGTGTAAATTAAACTGGTTATATAGCATGAATGTTTCTGGCAACCTTGGGTTGTCATCTGCAGGGAGGTAACATTTTAAGTAGCTTCAGGAGAAAAATTAACCCACATAGTATCTGTTCTATAAAAACCACGTCACCTCCATTATCAACCAGAAGACAAGTTTAGAAAAATATGAAAATTAAAATAAACAAGAAAAAGACTCTTAGCTGGGGAAGAAAATCAAATCTAGGAAAACAGAAATGGAAACAGAAAAAGTTCCCTTCCCTTCCCTTCCCTTCCCTTCCCTTCCCTTCCCTTCCCTTCCCCAACTCATGAGGACAAATCATCAAAGCTCCATGAAGCAAAAGAAGAANCCTTCCCCTCCCTTCCCCTCCCCAACTCATGAGGACAAATCATCAAAGCTCCATGAAGCAAAAGAAGAATTCACAGCATTTTTATAGGTGATAAGGTCACAATTAGTGATTAACCCGAGCTCATCCCCATCCCTTAACGACTGGCATTCCTCGGTGTGTCACTGACCACGTGCTGCACAGTAATGCCCTTCCTCAAAAACAAGGAGTCATCTGTACAGAAGGCACCTGTCCAGTCCCCGGAGCCTCCACCACCTGCACCAAGCCATAGGCCCTGCAGAAAAGCAGCACTTCCGAGCAGCCCTCCCCTGGCACAGCTCCAGCCATTCCCTCGAGTCACCAGAGACTTGGAGCCTCCTGTAAGGAGATACCTGTGAGGGTTGCAGGGGCCTGTGCAAGCCGGCACTGCCCTAAGGGCTCTTAGGCTGGTACGTAACTCTCACTGCCATCACTTGAAATCCATCAGTGAAACATTGTTCAGGATGACCAAGGATTTTAAGGAGCCAGTGGAACCATCCACCTCGTGTGTGTGTTGAAATCAACACCTCTGAAGACAATCTGACAGTGTTCCTTCAAACCAAGCAGTTCTGATATCAGCATGAGATGAAATGACAGCAGCAGAGATGTGCATCCACCACAATATTCCAGATCCACCAAGACACCTGTGATGCCTTCCTTCCATCCTTATTTTTGGGCCTTGATGAACCTCTTTGGTTATTTCTGGGGCTGATGAGAGGAGGTCTGGACCTGAACCAGAAACTGAGACCAAAACTAAACCAAGGTCCACTTGCAAGATGGGAGCCTTGGGCTGGGGGCTCCTCGAAGGAAGCGGTGCCCCAGCCAGAGCGATGCCCACGGCAGCATGGCACTGTCCTTTCCAAACCACGTCTGCTGCAGGCCCCTGAGCCAGATACACAAATGTATGGCTGGTGACTCTGTGCTTTGCCTTGCTATAAATAATAAGGTTTCATTTCCTTCACAGAGCTTTTGATTGGTTTCCTTTGGGACACTCACGGGTTATAATGGCATTAATTCCTATTTGCCAACCTTGTCCTTATAAATGAGGATCTTCATTAAATGAATGCTAAGCGATGAGCACTATAATTAGGACAGATTTAAAATGCAGTGTGCCTAAATCAGAGACTGCCCAAGATGTTCTCTTCTTTATTAAGACATAATTTGAAGGAGAATTACTGCTTAGCTTAGAAAGAATTATATTTTCCAACAACTTCTTCTCACTGAGGGAATGTACAGAGCAAGGAAATACACCTTGCTTCAGAAGTGAAGTCCAGCTCTCCTGATCCCTACTGCTGGCAGACAACACTCTCGTGAAACACAGGATGACAAGTGCTGGATGAGACTCTTTTCTCCCTAATTATTTTATGTCGACTCAAAATTCTATTCAATCTTGATGTCATATAATTTAAAATAATTAAAGACTTAGACAGTGACCCCAACAATCAACCACACTGTTCCAGCTGACTGCAATGCCTGTCATCTCAATGACCTCGGAGGCAACACCTCGGAGAGGTGAACACCTTCACCACTGACTGGGGAGAACGTCTCATGCCGTTTTTTGCACAGCAATGTATCTCTTGCCCCATCCCCTGGCAGTGCCAGCCCAGGTCAACCCCCATCCTCTGCCACGTGCAGGACCTGAGCTGGGCACAGGACACCTGTGGACTCGCCACTGTGCCATGGCACTGCTGCTGAAACCTGGGCTCAGCCTGTGCAGCAGAGAAGCTGCTCAGCCCTGTGTGATTAGAGCTGCCCTGATGTTTGTTCTCCTCCTTCTCATCACTGGGTTTCCCAAGCAGATGGGAAATAAGCCAAGAGGGAGGGAACCAGAGAAAGAGACAGTGGTAAAAAGCAGGAATAAAACAAGACTCAAGGAAAAGATTGCCAAGCCCAAATTAAACCCAAAAGGTCAAGAACTCCATTAAACAAACAGAACAAAAATAATCCTCCTCTCAAAATCATTCTCGTAGGTTTCGGTAATTCCTTGTGTAACTCCACTGAAAGAAGTGGCACTGGTCCACAAAAGAATCTGGCCACATCCAAAAATTTTTCCAGGTTGGGTGGCCATACTGCAGCTGCAGGGAGCAAGAAGGGCTCATCCCGATGACAAAGCAGACAACACCACAGTGCAGGCCTGCCACAGCACCCCAGTGCACCCCAGCCCTGCCCCAAAGGGCGCTGCGAGGGCGACGGAGCTCCTGCCCTAAGGGCTGAGCCAACAGTCTGCAGGTGTGAAAAGTGAACTGGTCTGCACATGTCTTGTCTCTGCTGCTTTCTTCCTCTCTCCCACTCCTTTCACCAGCCACCTTCTGTTCTCTATGTATGGTTTCTGTTTCCTCTCCAACTGGCGTGCAGGTGCCAGCCAACAACCGCAGAGCCGGCAGAGCCGCGACACCCGTCCCGCTCAGCGTGACACCATCGGCGCGGCTCCGCTCTTCTGCTACAGAACCTCAAACAGACACACCCGAACAGACACGTTTTGCACTCTGCAGAAGGATTCAGAAACAAAGCCAGTGAGTGGGCAGCACACACCCTGGCTCCCCTTGCGCAGCCACGGCCGGGTGCAGTGCAGGGGCCCTTCCCCACAGCTCCTCTCCCCAGCCTGGTGGCACTCAGCCCTGGGACCAGCACAGCATCCCCTCCACCCACAGACCCACACAGGACTCTTGGACCAGTAGAATGACAGAATCACAGAATCATTTATACAGGAAAAGACTCTGAAGAACAGAATCCAGTTTACTCCACAGACTAGCCTGACACTCACCTTACAGGCTCGATGTCCTCAGGCCTGTCATCCTCACAGGACACTGCTAACCTGAGCCTCTGCCAGCAGGATAACTTCTCACACTATGCTCCCCGATGACTGAGGTCTGAAAACAAGGGGGGTGGACACTGAGCTTTTCCTGCTGAGGTCACCGAGAGCTTTACAGAGTAAAGGGCCCTTGCAGGCAGAGTCCTGGCCCTGGGGTTCTGCCTGGATGCAAACGCTGGGTCAGGTTAGTGGCTGTGCACCAGAAAGTGGACTCACGCATAAAATTGCCCTTTACTCTTCCTCCCTCTGGCTCCCAGCTCATCCCAGTCTGCATAGACAACTCTCCAGGTCCCCAAAAACCTCCTCTTCTATCTCCACACAGACTGCAAAACTTCTCTACAGAATTAGTGCTGGGTTGATCAAATAAATCCTTGTTTATGTGCTGCACATAACTGAGGGAAGGAGTGATGGAATGCATTCTCTCACATGCACTGAAGGCGAACACAACAGTGAACAAAAGATCCCAGGAACTGACTGATTTTCCTGATCATTTTAGAAACCACAGGCTATATCCTGCCCGGTGCAGAAGGGAGTAGGAAAGAGAATTTTCTCAGGGAAAATAATCCTTGCATTACCATACGATCAACAAAACTCTGTGATATTAGTGTCTCAGCACTTCTTCCTCACGCAATGTGTCACCTCAGCTGTTGACCACTGCTCCATGAAGAACTCCAGGAGGCAGCCCACGGGAACAGCCCACTGTCAGAGCAGCCTCGTACAAATCCAGCACAAATCATCCTCCACAGAGAAGCGCTGCAATCCAGCCTTCCTGTGTTTTCACTCATAGGGAACCCTCTGCCCGAGCACAGGTCAAATTACTTTACAAAAATATCTACTATTAGCACGTGCCTTTTGTTCCTCAGCAAAAACAAACTGGTGGCATTGTATAAAAGAAATATCACCCACCTCAGAAAAAAGGAATCAATCAAACAGAAATAAATGAAGTTTCTAGATCGCAGCAACCTGCAGCTACTGCACAGCCCTCATCTTTGCCAGCATCACACTGTTATGTGGCCTAACTAGAACCTGTGCATGCCAGCAACAAATCTGTTATTCAAAGCTGGAAGTCAGAACCCCCAAAATCAGCCATGGCTCGCTGCTCAGTTCCTTGAGACCCTACAGAACGAGGTCACAGCTCCAAGGTTCAGTGTAACACATCAGGCATCCAGGAGGGATGAGGAGGGTGGGCACCGACAGCGCTCGAACCAGGACATGTCCAGGCCCTTCAGGCTGACACAGCCCCCAGCTCCCCCAGCAGATGGGTCTGAGCCAGCCCCGGAGCCAGCGGAGCAGCAGCAGCTCTGTGACTTAACCTCAGCCTGCCTTTGCTGCCCCAAGGATTAGGAGATGAAAAGCATCTCTATCAGGAATGGCATCCCACAAGTGGCCAAGCAGGTAGGCCACCTTCCCAGGAGAGCCCCACAGCAGAAGGAACCCCAAAAGCTGGGCTGAACCCAAGCCCTGAGGAGCAGGAGCCAGGATCAGCTGTGCTGCAACACAAACCTGTGTTTACCAAGCACTGCATGGTAAAGTGTATCCCTCGTGTCTTGCCCTCTGCAATTCCAGGAATTACCTTTAGAAATAAGCACATATGTATCGGCAAATCAGCCACTGTGTAAAAGCCTCACAAACAGACTGCAGCCTTGCCCTGACCCCGTCATTCCATTTCTCCTTCCAACAGGAACACTATTGCAAATACCACTGCTGTACTATGAGCTGTGCAGGACCCACAGCTCAGCAGAGTGCCTGTAACGCCGGCCTGTTACAAACTCACACCTGCAACCAAGGGACCCCTCGGGAATCTTAATTTTGTGACTCGTCCTCCAAAAGCCACAGCACTCGAAGCAACACTGCTCCCTTGCGTTTCATGCTCCCTCTCACCCCTCTTGACCTCATCAAGGATCTGCTCATCCTGCATGTCACAGCCACAGCCACGTGTGGCAGGAGCAGGCCGGAGATGGGCAGTGTACATGTGTGACTAAATGACAGATAAATGCAAATAAACTAAACAGCAGCAAAGCCCCAGGCAACCTCATTAACTCTGTACAGCAATAACCACCTGTACCTGTGTGTGTTTATACATCCACACAGGCATTTATACCCAGTAGTACAAACCTGAGCACTGCGCGTTTGATTTGCTTTAATTGTGACACCCATTTATATAATGTTTTATATAACTTATTTTTAAATCTGAGGTAACGTCTCACTGTAATTTGCATGAGCATGCTCAGATCTCGCTAAAAATACTGATCAATGGTTGGTTCTCATTTTCAGTCACAGTACCATTTTCATGTGTACTTTACAGATATATATAAATATATAAACACATGGAAATCCTGATAGTACCCTGATGTTACCTTTTCATGCTCTGCTTTGCATGGCAAACACCCTGAACCAACTGTAACGCTCACAGGGGAAGCTCCAAAATGAGCCAACAGTACGAGGAGGGAAGAAGGAACAGGAATGATTTTCACTGTCATATTTACAAAGAACTTACTATATTTAACCCAACAACCACACAATTAAAGAATGATAAATTATTAACAGAACCTCCAAACCATTCTTGACTGTTCCTGTTGTTGAGCTGCATAACCTGCTCTTGTATCTTTATTTCATTTCAGCACTTCAAATACATTTTTGAAAGATTAACATCGAATTTCAAATGACCTAATTACAGCTTTATCACATTTTATTCCTATTTCAAAATGCAAATTGGCTTTCTACGTCTCCATGTACATCCATGCTGCGCTCTGCACGCTCTTCCTGTGCCGTTCTCTGGCACCAGTCCGGGTGACAGGACAGGGTCCCCTGCCCAGGGAGTGCTCAGCGCTGTCCCACTGCTGCAGAGCCGTGGTGGAGATGGCCCAGCACACGGCATGTGTGTGTGTGGGAATGATGGGTAACATCCTTGATAGAGGGAAACACAGAAAACCTGCACGTGTAGAAAGAAACCACGGCGGCAATAGGCACAAACCACACGAGTGTCCTCGGACCAGGCGTTCAGACCTGCGCTGGTACAGAGTGAAGCGGTGTCCTTTGTGTGCATGGACTTGCAAGGATTTCCTCTGCCTGGTAATTCCCCCTGACTGGTACCACTGTCTCCCTCACACCCCTCAAAGGGACCAGTTTCCCTGTCATGAGCTGTATGATGGATCAGTCAGCGTGGCTTTATCCCAGGGCCCCTTTTCTGCCCCTTGCCTCCAACAGGACCTCCACTTACTGAGGCAGGTCCCAAGGCCCTGCTGCGGTGGACTTTGGGGTTGTGTCTGTTTGGGGTTTACTGCTGCTCATCAGCAATTCCAGAGCACAAACCCACACACCACATCAGCTCCTGCCATGGCAGGTTGTTCCTTACAGCTTTCACAACAGCATCTTATCCAAAGCCCTGCAATAACCTCCAGCCCATCTGGCGACAGAGCAGTGCAAGCTCCTGGAAAGGTCATAAACCATTCCTAGAAAATGAATTCACTCTAAATTAGCATTATGTTTTACAAAACTCTGTTTTACGCCCCGTTCTGGGATGATGCTAGAGCCTGGCCCAGCAAACACACAGTATCACTCTCATGACCTGCAGGTAAACTGGATCTCACTCCTGTGAGAAACACAGCATGGCTGTGGAGAGAGCAGCAGCACTGGGAATGTCCATTTCCCGAGCAGGGAAGAGAGGGTCACGCTCATTCTAACCTAGGGAGATGTGGCAGGACTTACAGAACTGCTCAGGGTACGATGACTTGGCCAAGAGCCTGAAGGAATTCCAGGAGGAATCTCTGGCCTGGTAGCTGCTGGTGCAGCTAGCAGAGCAATTCCCAGCACTTCCAAGGGTCACGCCTGTGGTGTACACAGGTGTGGCTGAAGCCTGAACAACCTTCCAGCGCAGCACACCAGCATCCCGCAAATAAAACTGCCTAAACCGAAATGTGAACCGGAGCAAAGAACAGCAGGAAGCAGATAGGGCTCTTCAGGGTTCTGGGCAAGGCACCTGAGGGACTCAAACCTCCTCCGAACACACAGGAGGAGGAGTTGGTAAGCTCAGTTTCAGAACTGGGTGTAACTGGACATTTTAAATGGAACCAAGCTCCCAGCTTCTTCTCTGGGAAGCACGTGGCACCCTGCCTCGGATGGCAAGCACGGCCCTGGGCAGCACCAGCCCTGCCCAGCAGCCAAGACCAGTGCTCCCAGGGCTAGAAACCAACAGCACTTTCCTGCTTACACCTTTAGCATCTCCCTCTTTAGAAATACAACAAATCCCACACACTTTAATCCAGCTGAAGAGGACAAACAAAAGGGAATCCCAGTGAAGCTCAAAGTACTCTTGAAATCGGATTTCCTTCACCTCAGTCCCCAGTGGGACAGTTTACTCCTACAGTCCTATTCTGGCAAACTAGGTCCCTTCAAGATGAGGCTTTTCTTCTCCCTCCTTATCAAAGCTTTTACGTGGGTTTCTGTCATTTACAAGCACAACACATTTAAAAGCTAGAAAAAAAAATCTGAAATCAAATGTAAGCAGTAACAAAGTAACTTGTCCAAAACTGATTTCCTTAAGTTTCAGATGACATCATTACTGGTGAATAATAACACAGACGGGGATTTTTTGCCAACAGGAAACACTGTAGTATGGAATGGAATGGAATGGAATGGAATGGAATGGAATGGAGTGGAGTGGAGTGGAGTGGAGTGGAGTGGAGTGGAGTGGAGTGGAGTGGAGTGGAGTGGAACAGAATAGAATAGAATAGAATAGAATAGAATAGAATAGAATAGAATAGAATAGAATAGAACTCTCCCAAGTTGGAAGGGACCCTCAGTCATCACCCAGTCCCACCCCTGTCCCTGCACAGACACCCCAACAGCCCCACCCTGGGCATCCCTGGCAGCGCTGTCCAAACGCTCCTGGAGCTCTGCCAGCCTCGGGGCCGTGCCCATTCCCGGGGATCCTGGGCAGTGCCCAGCACCCTCTGGGGGAAGAACCCTTCCCTAAAATCCAGCCTCAATGTATGTCACAGTCTCATTTAATTTTGAGTCTACTTTCAAGTTACTCCAAGTGTGTTAGAAATGCCTAATTTCACTTTTTTGCAACTAGTTTGGTCCAAACTGACAGGGAAAATCCAACATATTTCTTAATAACCCATGATTTGAACTGCAGAATCCCAACCCTGCCTGGAAGTTGGAACAAGATGAGGTTTAAGGTCCCTTCCAACCCAAATGATTCTGGGATTCTGTGATTCTATGGAAAGTCACAAATTTCTTCTTTTTCTGCAGACATTTTTCTTGCCTCTTTACAAACACGACATAAAGTGTTAATATTGTTTCACTGCTTCTGACTTATCAACACAAAATCAGAGCTCAGCCTTGCTCTTCTCAAAGGGAAAACCTTACCTGACTGAACCCTTCCAGCCCACACAGGCTGTTCTCCACAAGACACTCCTTAGAAGTGCTCCACACAACATACTTCCTTCAAAAGTGATTGCGACATTTTCTGTGACAGTTCTGTCCCCTTGAAGCCTTGTGGCATGAGCAGGACCCGGAATGCCAGCAAGCCAGTGCCACTGAGCCTCCCCATCAGCGTGGTTTGCAGTCAAAGCAATCAGTTCTGCTCTGAGAGGGATTTCAGAGCCCCAAGAATGCAAAGAAACACAAAATTCAGAAGAAGCATTGAAAAGGCAGCAGCAGCCGGCAGGTTCAGGCCGTGACCGGGGCAGCCAGGCAGGCTCTGCTCACACTCACTGCGCGATTCCGGGTAAGTGCTCTTCAGAAACACCTCCTTGACACACGTTTTCCTTCCTCAAACCATTCGCCAACTCTCACCACAAAAAAGCAGAAAAAATTATTCTGAAGAGAATTTGTAGCGAGTGCTTTGTATCTGAAAAACTTCCTTGCACCAAAGCATAAAACAACAGTTCTGCTTGCTCTAAGTAAAAGGTCCCAAGCAACCAAAAAACCCCAGCTAAACAACAAAACCTGCCCACCCTCCCTGCAGAAAGCCTCCTGGGACAAAGCTTAGGTTTGACAACCTAAAAACATCAAGGCTTGGCTCATTATTGAACACTAAGGGCAACAGCAGTTCTGATTGCAACTGACACATTGAATAGATAATTTCCTACAGCCCCTTGCTTTGGAAGCACCAGGGAACAACCCCAGCTCCAGCCTATTGGGCATTTTTCAAATGGGATTGTGACTGAACTTCAGCAACTCCTTCAGTTCAGCATTTTTTAAAAGGAAAAATTTAGCAGTATGGTCTAAAGGGACATAAACTCTATATGGGACTTAAGCAGCAGCCAACACCAGTTCAGGGCAGCCCCAGACTGTAACTGGGAGCAGAGCACTCTGCCCAGTACCCACTCGGTGCAGGACTTCTCTTCACACCATCTCCTCACTGCTGGTGTCACTCTCAGCACCCATTTCCTTCCCTGCTCCCCTCTCCTTGCCGTCTGCAAACGTCAGCAGTGAATCTGAAACACAAACTCCCACATCTCAGTAACACCCACAGCGTCCCACAAGGGCAGGGGGCTGTGTCCAGCCTGCAAACCAAGGGAGTATCACCACATTCCCTGTGAACAGTTACAGGAGGAGCACACAGCTGAGCACACCCAAACCTTGGAGTTACCTGAGATGTAAAATAAGGTAGTTTTTGCTGAGAAAAAATGAAACCCAGAATGGAATCCCGCAAAACTCCAGAAGAGTGAGCACACGGCATTACCTGCCTTTCCAGAAACCACAACATGCACACAGACCTATTGATTCCCATAGCAGATGTATTGAGAGCTACAGATTGCAACACACAGTCAGAGGTCATCGTGGGTTGTCACTCCCCTGCCCTGCCAGACACTCGAGGAGCCCAGTGCATTCTAGCCACACCCTCAGCCTCAAAGAGAGCATTTTCTGAAGATCCCAAGCAGCAGAGGCTGACTCCGTGCACTGACAGGTTTGCTGGGTTCCACAGAACAGAAACTGCCCGGGCTGGTGCTGCACAGCCGCCCCTCAGTGTCAGCCAGAGCCTGGCGCAAGGGCAGCCAGGAGGACACCTGTGACAGCAAATTCCAACCCGGAGCCTGAGATTCTGGGATTCTACTGAGGCAGCTCAGGATGGGAAACTCAGCAAGCACAGCCCATAACTCTGCTGCCAACCCTTCCAGTCTCTTCTGACTCGGCCTTCCAGAACAGCTCCACTCCCCTCCCTCTTCTAGAGATAAACTATTAATTTTCTTCATTATGTTACATATTACATCTGAAATATTAGTGTACTCAAATTAACGTGCACACATGAGAGAGAGTTAAGTCAAACCCAACCAAAGAGAAGTTAATGGATTTGCCAAAATCTTGGGAGGAAAGGAGGAGCAAAGCCAGCAATAGAGCCTTGTCATCCCATATCTCTGTCCCCTGTATGAATCTCTGTGTTTAACCGGTATCTCTGAAAATATAGAATCCCAGAATGGTTTGGATCGGCAGGAATCTTAAAACCCCTCTCGTTCCACCCCCTACCATGGGCAGGGACACCTTCCACTATCCCAGGCTGCTCCAAGCCCCATCCAACCTGGCCTTGGACACTTCCAAGGATGGGGCAGCCGCAGCTTCCCTGGGCACCCTGTGCCAGGGCCTCCCCACCCTCCCAGGGAACAATTCCTTCCCAATATCCCATCCATCCCTGCCCTCTGGCAGTTAGAAACCACTGTCCCTTGTCCTGCCACTCCAGGCTCTTGTCAAACTCCCTCTCCAATTACATTGGAGCCCGTCCAGTATAATTACATACAAATATTGTGTATTTAACACAGAATTCTGGCTTTAACAATTTACACAGCAGCTTTAAATCCAGAGGGTCTTTTGTCCCCTCAGTTCTACAAACCGCACGGGGATCGCTGCCTCGCACTGAGCGCTCCAACCGGAGCATCAGCCACTCTGCAGCCACACACAGAAATGCTGACGGACCAAGGAAAGCCGAGAGAAACGCGAACAGTGCCTCGAAATAAATGCTTAGACTATTTCATGGGACTGTGACAAAGTTCAGCCTGGTGGAATCACGAGGTGCTGAGGTGGCCGCGCACCAGCCTCCTGCCGAGGGATCCTGCCCCGCAGCGCCGTCCTTCCAGCGCACAGCGGGAACAGGACCGCACCCACTCCAGGGCAGCAGCGCGGTATTTACCGAACCCTCCTTCCCAGATTTACCAACGCAGCCTCTCATCCCGCTGCTCAGCCTCCCCTGCTCCGCCCCCACGAGCCCGGCTCCAGGGGCTGTGGCAGGAGCGGGTGTGCTCCGATGGATGCAGCAATGTCCCTAGAAATCAAGGACTGCTGGAAGGTGTGGGAGTAAAACTGCAGGGGACTATGAGCAATACCACAGGGTGGAACGCAGCTGCGGGTGAAAAACTGCTACTATTTCTGATACCGCTGGTAAATCCCCCACTGGAGGAGACGGAGCCGAGGCGCGGTGTGCCAGGACACCTCGCTCCGAATGGATGGAGAGGGCTCTCAAGGAGTTGGATACATTATTTTCCTTCGTTCTTCGGACACGGAGACGCACGGGACTGTTACAAACCCAGCCAGGGCTGCAGAGACCTCCCAGCCCCGCTGCAGGGCCCCGCACGGCTCCGCAGGGCTGCTCTCAACCCCTGCTGCATGTTCCAGTTTTGTCATCAGGCTTTACCCTCTTTTCAGGCTTTTTTCGTCTTTTCTTTTACCCTCTTTTCACACCAGACTGACCAGAGAACCAGGATAACTTTGCCCAAACACCTGTAAAAGGCAGGCTGCTGAGGTTGGCTTTGCAGTGGTGATTCCGACTCAGCCCCGCTGGGGAGTGCCAGGTTCTCCTGCAGGATTGCTCCTACAGCCAGCGACCCTGGCAGCTGCTGGGTTGCTGGGTTGTAGCTTTGCTACACCACCACAGGCTGTGACCAAATGCAGCACATCCCACACCATGAAGGGATTTCACCTCTCTGTAACGCTCACGCACCAGTGCTGGCTCAGCAGACAGCAGAGGTTTTTCCTTGCCCCAACTCAGAACAAGGCTGAGGCCTTCTGCTGTTATTCATGAGCCAGTTCCAAAAGCAGAAACCCAATTCCAAAACCAGACTGCTTAAAAAGTAACTAGTAAAGCCATATCTGGCTCTTTTACAAGTTTAATGCAGATAACCAACATTTGTCTGATAAGTTACTGCAAATATAAACAAAGCAAAAGGGAAGCTTGAATATGGAGTAGAAGAGATGTGAAAAATATTCACTGAAACATGGTCAAAAGTTAAAAGCTCTCTGTACAGAACTAGGAAATGAAGAGTATTTCTTGGACTGCAGATGAAATGTTCAACTATTTCAGCCAAACCCAGATGAACAATTTCACCATCTCACAACTGAAGAAGATGACTTGAGCAGAAGCACATCAAAACATTGATAGGAACACCCCAGTGAGAAAGAGGCTCTTCACTAATGCAATAACACAGCACCTGAAAACTGAAAATAAGCAAACTTGGATTGGAAATACTCAAGATTTTTTTCTATAAACCAATAAACCATTGGGACATCTCACTAGTGGATTTGTTGACTTCCCCACAAGACCAGCTGCGCTTTCTTTTGGCCAATGTGCTTGTCCTGATGCAAAAGAGTTGGTGGATAAGAGTTCCAAATACTGCCAAGAGCCACTTTGGCATTAAAAGCTGTGAATTCATAGAATATTATATCTACTGATATCTAGCAGAAATATTTCACTTTTTTTTTCACTTGTTACATCCTTCCAGTCTGCCAGATGAGGCAAAATGCTGTTTCTGAGAGTAAATGTACCATGCATTTTGCAAAAAGAGGAAAACACAATGAAATCCATGAGCAATTCCATAAAAACAAAAAGGCAGCTCTCACATAGCTCCAGATTACTGGGTTAACAACTGCGAACAGGAAATTCAAAAATATCTTTGTTTCTGCAATTCTGGTTTATTTTTTCCTGTCAAAATATACTATTGCTTAACTTTCTGCTTGTCTTGACTACTTGCTAAAACTAATGGATGAAGCACTAAAAATTGCTGAATATCCCAGCAGAAGCCTGTACTGGTTATCTGGGAAACTAAGCACATCCACATCCAGTGAAACTCGGTGTCCTCACTCCTGCTCTGCCTGTAAGCACAGGACTAAGCCCTGGCCTCACCTGGGGAAGCAGCACCCGTCAGTTTTTGGGGATGTGCCTGGGAGGAAAAGGAGGAGGAAACTCCTCCATGGGCTGCTGGCTGGGAGCCCTGCACATGTTGTCAGCCTCTTCCAAAGGCCCAGGGGAGTGCAGCAAGGAGGGATTTGCACTCTCCAGGACCAGGAGAGAATATTCATCCCTGGAGCCCTGGGTGCCCCAGGCTGTGGTCCCAGGGCTGGAGAGCACCAAGCACCAGAACAAAGCAGATCACAGAATCATGGAATCGTTTGGGCTGGGAAAGACCCTCAAAATCATCAAGTCCAGCCATTCCCCCAGCACTGCCAAGTGCACCACTAACCCATGCCCCAGTCTACGTGTCTCTTAAATCCGTCCAGGGATGGTGACTCCACCGCTGCCCTGGACCGTCTGTGCCAGGGATGACAACCCTTGTGATGGAGAAATTTTCCCCAATATCCAATCTAAACTTCCCCTGGCACAACTTGAAGCCCTTTGCCTCACGATGTTGCAGCCTGTTCACAGCACACTACCAGAGACCATGGCCCCCAGGACACCCCTGTCCCTCAGAGAGTGCCCTCCTGAGGGGGTGGAGATGCTCAGTCATCACATGGGGTGGGGAACCAACACCTCAGGAAAAAATCTACGTGAGAGACCTGGTGAGATTCGCCTAACACCTTGTTATTGCCATCATATTGTGTACAAGAGGCATTTGGGTGCAACAGCCAGGTAATATCCAAAAACAGCCGTGCATGAAGTCCTAAAGTGGACTGTGAATAGGCTCATTTTTTTCAGATAAAACTCTGGAAAAGAATTACTATTCATATCAGCCAGCCAGTGTAAGACATGCTAATGTACACCCACGGTACAGGGTTATCAGCCCTGATAAGGGGCATAGCATGGTCACTGGGACAAACCCACGTGATCCCAAAGCATTGGCTCACCTGCACCACAAACAAGCCTTCAGCACTGCTGCAGAGCTCCTTTATAAGACACTTTTAATGCCACAAACCACACTTTAATAAAATATTTGAGAACTGTACACCTACAGGCTGCCATACAAGAGAGGGCCACCCCCATCCAGGAGAGCGCTATCTGGGCAAGGAGAACACTCAGTTTTCGGTGTAGATCTACTACACTCCTACTACAAAACTCATATTGGTCACAAAGAAGAAAACATATTAAGGTAATATTAAAGATGGTTGCCTCTGAGTTTTGGAAAGCCTTACAGTGATTGTACAACACTTTTTCTCTGCCCCAGCATCTCCCCATATGTAGTTACACTGCTTTGATAATTTTTGTCAAGACATCCTTACCCATTTCCTTTTTATGGAGCTACTCAGCACTAAGGAAAAGTGCAGAACTTTGCCTGCAGAACTCATTTCTTTGTTGTGACATGGCTGCCACCCCACTAGTGTTGAACTCAACAGACATCCAGGTGCCCACAGGACTGCTCACAAGACAGTGCAGCTAAAGGCTTGGGCTACTGGAGAGCACTCATTAAACCATAGTATTTTTGTTTTGTTTTTTATTTAAACATGAATTGTGTTTAATATTTCTAACATTTTATCCTTTCAGAGGTAAAATCTGAGTAAAACCTTCGAGAATTAGAAGAATCTTTATATACAAAAATCTTCTGTGATCTACAGTGGCTCTCAGGTACCAGCAGGCTGGACAATGCTCATGCAGGCCAGCCCTTTCCACTGCTGTCCACTCCCAGTGTTACTTAGACTTGGATTTTCTAAAGCATTCTAATACAGGCATTAGCATGGCTCATTCGTGATACCTGTGGTGGGCAGGCTCCCAGAAAAACTGAGTCTGTCATCTCGACTAACTCTTTAGGAAAAATCGAAATAATCTGAGATTTTTAGTTATTTGAAAAACTTATACACCTTGGTCCTGTGTGAACTCAGCATGTGAAAGGAAATCGTTCTGGGCACAGCACAATTAACCTCAGGGAATCCCTCTGCTGTGATAAAACCAAAGTAAATAGCACTCTAGTTTTAGGATTATCCTCATCTTCAAATTTTACCCGAATTTCCAAATTTGCCCACAGCTAGTGATAAGCCTGGGTAAAAGAGAGGAACTAGATGCTGCCGTGTAAAACCAGACCTGTTTTTGAAAGGGGAAATGCTGAATGCTCCGTTATGAGCATAAAATCTGCCCACACACAGGGTTTAGCTCTGCAGTGTAACAGAGAAGTGCTTTTCTTAACCCAGCCATGTTCACTCCATGTCCCAGGACATCCTGAGTGACTCTCCTCATCATTTTGGGCTAATCTGATAACTGCATGAGCTGCTTCCAGGTAACTGAACCTCTTACTAAGTTATTGACCACTGCTAGGCCTGGAGCAAGAAGGTCCAAAGTTTAAATATACACGAAGTAATAAAATCAATACTTGTTATTTCATTTAGCGAGCATGATCCCACCCTGCAGCACCAGGTGCGTGTTATAAGAATGGGTAACAAAATACTGCAGAGAAAATGAATAATTTACCTCACCTCACGTACAGCTGTAACGAGTAACCCCGTACAGATTTCTAGTTGAACAAACTCATACAAAAGGACTTGCCTTGTCTCGGATATGAGGTTCTGTAACGTTTCCATTGTAGATGAGACACCCAGAGACCTCTCATCATGGACTTCTTCCAGCCCCCAGCAATTTGTGAGCCAGCCCATCCCTGCTCCCAGGAAGGAGGAACGGAGGGTGTCCCTGCGGGGCATGGCACATACACCACGGCACGGCGTCACCGGGCACGGGCGGCCAGCAGCATCACCCGTGAGCCGAGGAGAAGGCAGAGCTCCTCACACCACGCAGCTGAACCACCTGGTCCCACATCACCTGGGCCAGAGCAGCACGTGGCTGGCCCAGGGACCCTGGCCCATGGCCTGTGGCACAGCTGCCACCACTCTTTCTGTCCAGCCGGGTCTCCCCTTGAGGCAGCAGAGAGACCCATGGCACCTGCTGAGTCTCAGCTTCTTCACACATCAAGACCACTCCCTCTTCCTCCTCCTTTCCTGGCCTCCTTCAAAGAGCCACCTCCCTTGCCACATCCCCACGCCCCAGCTGTCCCTGCTGCCTGCAGACCTGGTACCAGGCAGAACAACACCAGGACTCCTCCTTGGGATGGGACCCAAGAGCAGAGGAGCCTGCAGAGGCAATGGAGGGGCCGGGACACCACGGAGAGCCGGGCTGGCTGCTCAGGGCAGAGCACTGGGGCAGCTGAGGTGTGGGATTTCATCAGCCCGAACAGCCACATCAAGGAACACACGAGCTGCACATGGAGGGAGTCAAACAGCCCCTGCCCGCTTTGGCATTGCTGCCCTTTGCCCCCAAGATCCTCCCCATCCTTCCCAGACAGCTGGAAGCTGCTTGTCTGGAGCAGCTCAGGCAAATGGGGAGAACAGGAATGACCAAGCCTCGGTCTCACAAGGAGTCACAGCGTTCTGTGAGCACACCAACAGCTCCGTGGCTCAGCACACTTCAGCAGTGTCCAAGGCTCTCCAGCGCATTTGTCCCACAAGTGGCGAGGGCTCCATTGCCCCGTCTCCAACTTCTAAACTACATTACGTAAGTTTAACACACTTTTGATGCTTTGAAAATATCAGTTTGCCGTCAGAACTGCTGAAATTGCCACAGAGAGGTTGCCCAGCCTCAAGTGCAAGGGAGACTGTGACTGCTGCAGAGACAAACCCGTGAAAAATATTTATTTTAGATACATGTCAAAAGGGAAACATGAAAACGCCTGATCTGCTTCTACAAAACCAAACCAGAAATGACACCTTTTTTTTTCTGAATTGCACACTGTAAATCACGTTAAAAAGAAACAGAAGTATGATTAAAACACTGGGCAAGCCTCCTGGACACTGCGCAGCTTGGCACATCGGCTCCTTTTTGGTCGCGGCACCTATGTAACATTGTATTTTTGGTTGCACTACTATATAACATTGAAATTTTTTGTTGCAGTTCCGTATAAATATTAAGACGAGTGCTTTGAGCGTCCAGGAGAGACTTGATTTTATACAACTAAATCCTGATTTTTTTTTTTTTTACTATCTATTTGCTTGTGTATTACCAAGGAAAGCAAACAGTGTCATAGATAAGCTGTTTGCTACTAAATACTCCATGAACTTCTCTGATACAATTATCTCGGGTTTTGACACTGTGACAAGTGAACTCCTCCTCAGTTTTCTTTCTTTAAAATCAATCTCTGGGCGCTACCATAAGCTAAGGAAGAAAGGGTACAAACCCCCCTGCCAGCAGCGCTACAAATCAGTTCTGCCTCTTCTGCCCCTTAATTCACAAAATGAAACACCTTTCCTCGTGCTATTGACCACGAGCTGCTCACAAAATGATCATTTGCTTGATCAGGTACAACCAACCACTTTTCGTCAGTTTCAATCGAAATTCGCCATCCTGTGCAGGCAGCTTAACTCCTTTTGCTGTTTAACTCTTCAGGAATCCACTCTGTCATCACTTTGCCTGAAAATCTTAATTTTTTCATGTCCTTAAGCTCTCTAAGTTTCAAGTACACATGCTTGAGGCTTCTCTGCAGCCTCACCTCACCATCTGTGCCCGAGTCCTCACTGATACGGGCCAGCGCGAGTCCCGCGAGCCTCCTGTCCCGGACCACACGTGCAGAGCGCCCTTCTGCCAGCACTGGCACCGGGACCGGCTATTTCTGCATTTCCCTTCCTGTTTCTACAGAGTTTCTAAAATAAATGGCAGAACATCATTCCTCATGCCACGGCGAAGTGTCCTGGATAGTTTATTCCGCGCACGGAAGATCCGCGGATGCCCCAGGGCCCGCTCGGGCATCCCTGAGCCGCACCAGGCAGCGCCTCCCGCCTCCGCCTCCTCCGCCAGCTGTTTGGAGACGCTGCTGGGCGCTGGTTCCGATGAAAGAGCGACAGCCTAACCTGACTGGACCCCTGTCGTAAAAAGCGCTCATCCAGGTGATTTACCTGATTTCAATTGCACTTTTTACACTTCGATCACTCCTGGGGAATTGCTGCGATGCCGCTGACACCCCATCCTCCTCCGTCACACCCGAAAGGGAGCGAGGAGTCCTGCCGGGGGGCTGCCCACGCGTGCACCCCCCTTCGCCCGCTGATCCCCTTCCCCGGCACCGGCCGCCCGGGCGGTGCGGCGGCTGCCGAGGCTTTCGGTCCCCAGCGGCCGCCCTCGCCCCCATCACACCAGGCGCCACCGAAGTTCCGCCGCCCGCCCCAACTCCGCCGCGGCCGCCCATTGTCTGCGCGCCGGGAGGCGCTTTGGGGAGAAACGAGCCGAAAAGCCGAGTCCTCC
>VZRS01011876.1:105002-159295 GCA_013398055.1 Ifrita kowaldi
TAACCCCCGCCTGCCGGGAGGGAGCTGCCCAGCCCGAGCGCCCCCGCCCGCCCCGCCGGGGGGGCCTGGGGGGCGGTGCGGGGGACTCGGAGCGGGGAGCGCTCGGGGGGCTGCGGGAACGGGGGGACCCCGCTCGGGTCGCCCGGGGGTGTCTGCGGAGCGGGCAGAGCCCGCGCGGGGAGCGGGGCGCTCGGCGGGCTGCGAGAACGGGGGGCTCCGGGCCGCCCCAAGGGCGAGGAAGCCCGAAGAAGGGGCCTCGAGTGCGGTGCGACCCGAGGGAACAACGCCCGGCCGGGTGTGCGGGTGGGGGCAACGAGATACACACCGCGGCTGGTTCACATCAAAAGAACCCAAAAGAACGAACCTCTTCCTATTCAGTAACGTGATCTTAGTTGGGGTTTAACCAGCTCGGGGGTTTACTGGCGCTTGGAACGAGATGGTCTTTAAGGTCGCCGCCAGCTCAAGGCACCCTGTGATTCTCTGTTTGTATGATTTCTGCTTTTAAAGTCACCACCTCTGCTCACAGCAGCCCTTTTTTCTGCTGTGACACCAAGGGGATGGTAATAAACACCTTGTGCCCACCAAGAACAAGATCACAGCAGCATATGGGCTGTGGGGGGACACTGGGGCACTGACTGACCATGTACCCCAGCACCACACATCGCCACGGACACCAGCCTCCTTCCATGCAGAGGTGAAAGAGTTGGAGTTGGAGCCAAGGCTGAGGATGCAGAACCTCGCTGCCCTGCCATGCCAAGGCTCAGAGAGGGGTTAAACAAAAGGACTGGGGGCTTTTGGAAGGACCTCTATTCCCAGAGTGTTCAATGGCCTCTGGAACCTTTCCCTGAGGAGCGAGAGCTTCCTACAGAGTGATTGCAAAGGGCCTCCCAACGAAGGTGGGATTTTAATTCCATTACAGTGGATTCAGCATCTTTAATCCATTACATTTGGTGGTGTGGCAGAGAATTCACCTTTGAACAAAAAACTAAAACTGACATTTCTAAGATTTTTTTCATCTGTCTGCAAAAATCCTCAGAATCACCTGTGGAGGACAAGGATAATTCAAGAAGTCAAAAAACTTCAGTTTCAAGTTTTTCTACAGGGAGGTGGCTGTTGCTGAACAGCTGAAGAGAGGCTGTCAGGATCATTCCCCTTGCCCACTGTGTGGATATGGCACAGGCAGGACCGGCAGGCACAGGGCCCTGTGTGAGTGACACACTCGGCCCTGCCACAGGTGGCCTCTGACACAGCTGGAATCGCAGTGACACAGTGGGAGGCCCCAGGCCGGTGTCCTAAACGGTGACTCGGTGCTTTTGAGTGTCGCAAAGTGTACCCAGGGACCTGTTTCTGTCATCACAATGCACCGTGTAAGAATAAGAACCTGCCCCCTAAAAACCAGCCCTGTTTAAGTTTAAATCTATTGGTCGTGGCTTTAATGGTTCAGAGCTTCAGCCAGAAAGTAGAAGAGCGAGTCTTGGGAGTAAGGCAGGATGGGGCAGAACAGCTGGGAGCCATCACAGAGCTGCACACACCTTTACACGGCTCCTCGATGCCAAGGACCTCTCCCAGCACCACCCAGCTCAGGGTTTAAATGAGCCTCTGGAGACTGGGATGTCCTTTGGCACAGGATGGTCACGAGGACACCGGGCTTTGTGCCTCTGCACACACCAAACACTGGCAGCTGCAACCTGAAGGGTCTCCCTCCCTCCCTTCCTGAAACCAGTGTTTTCATGTTACTGGGCATGGAATCAGCAGGTGGATCCATGATCTTGGAGGCCTTTTCTGAACAAAATGACTATTCCCTGAAGCAGCTCCTCCACACCATTTCCTGTGCCCATGTCCCTCTCCCAGTTGTTTACGGGCTTTGCTCACCCAGCCCCTACGAGCTGTGAAGAATTTTTCTCATCCCTTTTCCTCAGTCTTACCAGCAGCTCCATGCAAACAGCCTTATTTCCAAAGCACCACCCCAAATTCCAGTGTTAGCGTGTTCCAGCTGCTGCAGTGGGTGAGCCAACCCTCTGACTGCGCCGGGGGCTTGGTGCTCACTGCAAAGGGCAGCAGGGCCATGCCTGAGTGCAGCCAGGTGCTCCTAGGGGCTGGAATCATGTCCAGCTCTTCACTGTCCGTCACGGGCCCTCAGGTGGTGCTGTGCCTGGCAGTAGAGTGGTGTGGCTGCGGTTTTACTCCTGTTTTTACAGTGTCCATGTTTTTATGGACACTGCCAAATGCCACAGCCAGTTGGGCCACCTGTACTTGTGCTGGAGGATGCTGGAGCTGACACTGCATGGAAATGCAGAGGCTCTGTTCTGGCAGCTCTGACACCTTACTCATCATTCTAACAGGGATTAGTGGATTAAGAAATTTACGGGTGAGGTTGTCCCACTGTCCTGAGCTCTCCATGAGCATTTCAGTCCAGAAGGTGCCTGGCTGCCCTTGGGCTGGGAGGGTGAGCAGTGGAGCTCTGCCCAGGTGCCTCAGCAAAACATCATTTGATCACAGGTTCACTTGTTTGAAACCTTGAAGTGAGTTTTTAATATGTATTTTTAAACCGGTTGGAAAAAAGTCAGCGGCACAGGCCCGAACAGACAGCAGAGCCCCTCACAGTGTTGCTGTGCAGGGCCACGAGTGTTCTCTAGTCCAAAACTCCACAAAGGAGGCAGACACACGAGCCCATCACTGCCTCAGGCTGATCCCCACTGATTTTGTCTCTTGCTAGGGATCAGGACACTTCCTGAGGCTTCAGAATGTTCATTTTTCCCAAATTCAAAGCATCCAGGAATTTCCCAGGTAAAAGAGATGTGCCAAGTGTTTGGAACTTCTTCTGTTTGCTGAGAGCTGTTAAGAACCAGAAACCAGAATAAGTTATCAGAAGAATCACTGTTAGATGAGAAGTGTTAGTTCAGCTCTGACAGAGACCCGAAGCCAAGGGCTGCAGGCACAGAGGAGCTTCACCAGAGACGGCACTTGAGGACACCTTCCTTGGGACTTTGAGGGCAAGGTGCAGGGTGGTCTGACATGAACGGCAGAATCTGCTGCTGAGGGTGAACCCTCTGAGGCTTCACCCTGAGGCACCACCTTAATGCAGCACCTGGAAATGCAGAGGGGAACCGGGGGAGATTGGTACCTCCAGCCCCACAGGAAGGCTCCAGGCACCCATGGGTGCTGTGCCTCTGGGCTGGCACCCCCAGGAGGCACTGGCGACAATGCCACCCTCCTCCATCAGTCACTTAGAATCCTGCTGGCAAGCCCTCTGCTCCCATCCCATCCCATCCCATCCCATCCCATCCCATCCCATCCCATCCCATCCCATGCAGTCCATTCTTTCATATCTTTCTGGAAATGGGTCAGAGGGCTTTGAGGGACATGAGTGGTTTTGATCACCTCCTACAGCCGATGCTCACTACTCAGCCTCATTCCTGTGGTTGCACTGGACTCAGTTGTGCTTATCTCCAGAGTCATTGGAACAGGAATGATTGTCCCAGAAAAGTGCTGCCCTCCCTCTGCATGAATCCTTCTCCAGCCACATCTTGTTCTTTTCCGATGGGGTGTTACTACCAACAATCCTTGATTATTACCAACAATCCTTGGTTGGCTCCACAGCTATCCAGCTATCAGTGGCTGAGACATACACATCACCCCTTATCTTCTGGGATTCTACACTGTCCCACTTCATCCCATCTCCATCCAATGGGTGGGACCCGCCTGTACTTGGCAGGTCAGTGCGACCGGACTTGGTTCACTTTACAGGCTTTGGGAGCGATCTAAAGGATTACACAGACTCTCACCGCAGACCGTGCTGCCATCTGCCATGGGGCTGGATGGATAATTGCGGGGCTGGATAATTGCGGGGCTGGGTAATTGCGAGGCTGGATAACGGTGCTCTTGGGCACCGGCAGCACTGAAAGACGTGCCACGGTCTCCTCCTCATCTCGTCCCAGCGCAGGAGCGATGTCTGCACGTCCCATTCCGCATTCCCCATTCCTCATTCCCCATTCCCCATTCCCCATTCCCCATTCCCCATTCCCCCTCCTGGCTGNCACTGCCCGGGACACCTCCTCACTGCCCTCCCCGCTGCCCGGGACACCGCCTCACTGCCCTCCCTGCTGCCCGGGATACCTCCCCGCTGCCCGGGACACCTCCCCGCTGCCCGGGACACCGCCCCGCTGCCGGGACACCGCCTCGCAGGCCGGAGCCGAGAGCAAAACCAGCCCGGGCCGCCTGCGCTGGGCTTCTCCCGACCCGAAATCTTGCCCCGGCCGCGGCTCCGCCCTGCGCTGGCGGGGACCCCGGGCAGGCCGGGGCACAAGGGGCACTGCCGGGCAGCGACCGCGGCACACGCCGAGCATCGCTGCTCGTTACCACGAACAGTCAGTGAGGGAGGAGCCCCGATGCTGTCGCTGGTGGCACAGAACGGGCAGTGGCCCCGGGTCCCACCCAAGCAGCGGATTCTCCCAGTTTAACTCTTGATGCTGGTTATTGCCAGCTCCCAGGCTGGGCTCGAAAAGGAAAACTGCTGGGAAATGCGACAAGGGGTGCCCTGCAGCTGCATGAGAACCAGCGAGTGGGGAATGCTGTCAGGACAGAGCAGTGCTGGCGTGGGGCGAGTGACACTGCAGGGGAGCAGGGAGCGCAGGGACGCGACCCCGCCCGGGTGCTGCAGGGGGATCGGGCTCGGGAAGAAGAGAGCAGGCCGATGGCTGTCCCTTGTGGGAAGCACGGCTGAGCTGCCGGCCGGGCAGTGGGAGCCGTGCCCACCGCCCGCAGCCCGGGAGATGGGGAGCGCGGGGCCGGGCTGCCGGGAACGCGGCTGTGGGCACCGAGCGGACGGGCACGGCAGGGGAGAGAGCTCCCCAGTCTGCACCAAGGTGTAAATCTGCAGCTCCTCGTGCTCTGTCAGTTGCATCCTGTGTAACAGACTAACTGGTGCCCGGCTCTGTAGAGGCATTGCCCACCACCTTGTGTATCAACCTCTGTGAGCACCTGCGGTTTTTCTTCTTTAAACAACTGCCCCCGTTATTTCTGTCTTATGTCCATCTCTTCAACCATCTGACATTGAAAGGTGACATGTAAAGGAGCTGCACACACCAGCAAAGCCAGGGCATGACTCCAACCGGGTGTGATGTCCCCCAGCAGTGGGTCAATCACAGAATCCCAGAACGGTTTGGGTGGGAAGGGATCTCAAAGCCCACCCAGTGCCACCCCTGCCATGGGCAGGGACACCTTCCACTGTCCCAGGGCTGCTCCAAGCCCCAGTGTCCAACCTGGCCTTGGGCACTGCCAGGAATAGGGCAGCCACAACCAAAGGCCGTGCTTCCCTCCTCTGCCTTGTAGGAGGACACCACAGATCCTGCCAACTCAACCACTTGACTTGGGCATAGGAAAAACTTTTATTTACATGTTAATTAAAAAAATACTTGACAAAAAAGGCATACAGTATTTTATACTAAAAGAATAAAGATTTTTATTAAGCACTGTAAGTTGCATTCAATAGCCTTCAAAGACACCACACCACAATCCATCTACAACCAGCCAAACCCAACAGTAGTTCATTCTTGCACAATCCATGAGTTGGGGCAGAACTCCCTTCAACTTACATTAAGATACCTACTTAGCTCTGGCGGGCAGGGAATGGGGAATTACACCTCATTTCTGATCACTAATGTGTGATGAAGAGCATCAGGAGAATTATATGAAAACGAATATAAAGAAATGATTCTGATTTTGAAGTACATTAAGTTTGGAAACACTAACAAAAACATCAAAATGATACAGGTATATTTGCTTATACTAAATTCTTGATGGGAAAGTTCTCAAGAACAAGCCATTTGTTTCCTGCTACAGAAGGGGGGTACTTTTTTTTTGAAGATCAAAGCGTTTTTTTTTTTTGTTTTTCACAGAATTTCATATTTGCTAATATGAAGGCATAAAACAGCAACAGAGAACAATAATGCATACAGCAATGAGTACACCAGGGTAACGTTGATATTCAAAACGGCTAGATAATTTTTTTTTTTAAAGTTTTAGAATAAATGCAACAGAGGTCAATAATCACAAAATTTTAAGGTTAGAGCAAGATCAGTCAATGACTAAACATAGTTAACATCTTTTATAGGACTATTACTGATTATTAGCTTTTTTGTTTTGCAAATGGGCACAGTACTTGTAAGAATGGAAGAAAGAGGACAATAACATGCATAATATTAACTACACACTTTAAAAATCATGAACCATGCAGAAGTTTAGCTCAAATAGTAGTACTAATGGTCTACGTCTGATTCAAAACCACATAGTTCATTGATCACGGATGCATGGTATTAGTCACAAAAAGTTTCCCAACACATTGTGTTTGTTTTGAAAGGTCGTTTGCATCTTCTATGATTTCAAGTTTATCTCCGTTTAACTCGCTCGTAACATATGTATGATGTCTATTGAACTCAGCAGAACTGCAGTGTTACTGAGAATTGGTAGTTTCGAGAGTTTGCACATTTTTAACACAAAAGAACCACGGCAACGGTGATGAGATTTCAGAAAGAAAAAACTGTGGTTGTGCCTTTTTCCCCCCATAATCATGAAATCAAAGCCTTAAAGAAAGCTTTATTGTGACACAGTAATGCAAAATCAAATATAATGGCATACATATGGTGCCAAGTACTAAAAATTATAGTTTTAAGCTATATATACTTAAAGACTGCCAAAATTTGTTTTCTTTATATTTCAAAAAACAAAACTACAAGCTTTTGTCATAACCAGTTTAAACTTTATGTATACTTCATTTTAAGTGCGGGAGTCAAATGCTCTTCATTCTCTTTTTTTTTTTTTTTGTTTTATTGTAGCATTTTGACTACAACTGGTTAAAACTAAAAAAATGTGTTGTTTAAATCTCTGACATCAAAGAGGGATCCGAATTTCCAAAGTCCTCATTTTTCTCTTACGGAAAGGAAAAAATGTACGTAACTGTAGGCTCTCTTTCTTTCCAGATATTCCTAATCCTTACCCTTCCCAACATCCTTCACCCTCTATAAAAAATAAGTTTACTCTTCTTTTTTTAAGACAGTGGCCTCAAGAGCATCATCTTTATGGCAAACACTGTCTGCATTTAGTGCATTTAAGTGAGGATTCGTATTGCACATTTTAGAGTCATTACTCAAGGCACTTTCAGACTGATTGGAAGCCCTGATGTCTCCTGTATTCCCATTCATCTGGGAAGCTGGTTTTTCCTCAGTCACAACTCCATTTTCAGCCAGGGATCCATCTGAAGACACAAGTGAGGATTTAGATTCCTCGGATTTTGACTTAAGTTCTTTGGCTACTTCTTCTGCTGAAGCAGCGTAAGGAGGTTTGCCCTAGTTGTTAAAAAAAGAAGAGAATTACTGAAGAACCAGTGCTAAAAATGTATATAAATGTACAGTCTGATATAAGGACACTACAACAGGCAGCATGCAGGGCACAGGATCGTGAGTGAACACCAAATATTAGGCATTTCTGAAAGAAGTGGCCCACGAAATACACGGAGAGGATTTTCGGTGTTCCCCAGAGCCTTCTGATGCCCCCGGGGCAAATGCTTTAGTTTTAACTTCGATGTTGCCCTCCTTTCACAACATCAGAGCTATATAAATGTCTGAAACACCGAAACTGAGAATCAGTGTACAGCTGAACTCTGCTTCTTGGTTCATGAGTGTTGTGATTCAGTGGCAGGATTCCATGTTACTCAAATGCAAACCCGACTGTTTCCAGCCAGTGTTTGGAGGAGTGCAGAGGCACCATGCACTATTCTCTTCACCAAGCTATATGCTTCCAAGATTAGGAAAGGGTTTCATAAAAAAGCATATAGTAAAATCTTACAAGACTGAATATAGCCATAAAAACCAGACTGATGCAGCATACAGTTAGTTTTTAAGTATTTATAATTAATCTTAGCATTCCAGAAACATAATAGGCTTTAAACAAACCAAAATAAGCAGGTTAGACTGCTAAGAAGCAGCACACTGGTCTGTCTGTTCACAAAGTCAAGTGCTAAGAAATGGCTTAAAACAGGGACACCTCAAACAGCAGCAAACAGCTTTGCAGTATAAAAACCTCATTTTTTACCTACTACAACACCTGCACTAAGCTGCTGAAAAATTTTACAAAAGGACTTTGCAGGTGAGTCAGAACTGCTGTTCTCCAGCATCCTCATTATCCAGATAATCACAATTCTCAGTCCCATTGCACAGGTATGGGATTGCACAAGGAAGGACAAGGGACACTGATCACTGTCAACGTGTCTCCTTATAGACATCCTGAAGTTCAGCTTTCAAGACATGCTTTAGTTTCTTTCCAGAACATGAGTGAAAGGTCTCATCTTGGGATAAAACAGACCAGTCTGATGTGTAGGATAAATCCAAAGAGCTCGTTTTGGTCAGATTCCCAAGCTGTGGGGAGGAAGTGCCTCAGGCTGAGCCTGGCCCCGCACAGGCACTGCCCTCAGTGAGGCAGAGGGGCTGCTGGCACTGCCCAGCCTCACCTGGCTATCACAATCAACTCACTACGTGGGAAGCTTCCCAAGTTCTCCCTGCCATGTGCATTTTAAATCACCTTTTTTCTCTTCCTCTACAAGAAACATCCTACAGGCCCTTGATGACCACAAAATGCAATGAGCTCAGGTCCATAGAAAATGCCATTTATCTTTCTTCTCCAGGCACAATTTTACACACAAGTCCTTGTGATCACAAGTCTTTACCATTCAAATTACATATCATTAATAAAAATGCAAATACCCAACATCGATGGCACTTGTCAGGACACCTGCAGCTACCACCTGAACTACACTCCCCTATGTACATCTGTAGTAAGCCAGGAGTATGTGGGAGCTCGTTTTCAGGATTTCCTTTATTTCAAAGCTTAAGGTACTCAGAAATTAGATGCTCTATTATTAACACAGTAGTTTCTCTTCTATTTAAAGATGTAAAGTTTCAGATCCAGAGGTACATTTGTAGACATATAGCGTCTGTGTACACAGAAATTTAACAAGGAAGTATTTGAATTTTTACACCTGTAAAACAGTAAGTTTTACTGGAAGTTAATAGTTGCTTCATTAACTACTGGAAAACATTCTCTCTCTTACTGTCTGACACCTGAAAACACCCCCCTACTCTCAGGTCTCCCTGACAAATGGCATGTCTATATGACATATTTATTGTGGAAGTTTTTCCAACTATTTACTACTCATTCATCCAAACCGCATAGCAGCCAGAACCATGGAAAAGGGAGGAAAACAGAACTCTGAAAGCAACTGGCATCTCATACAGATCAGCAGTCTGCCTCAGCTATATTTGAAGGATCCATGGACTAGACAGAAGTCACGATCCACGGACGCTTGGCAGGGTGTCACTGGAAAGGAACCTGCATGCTCAGGGGGCAAAGGCTGCTCTGCTATTCCCAACAAGTTTAGAGTGACCTCTTAGATCTGGAGCATGGCAGCAGCAAAGATCCTTCACTGCTACAAACTTTCCTTCGTGAGGTTGGACCGTGGTCCCAGAAAAGAAATTGGGGAAGAGTGGGGGCAGGAACAGAACAGCTAATTTGTTTCAGCTTTGTATTTCTCCCATTTTCTAAATTTTCTTCTACTCCCACGGCTGGTTAGAGCTGTGTAGGCACAGGATTCATGTCAAAATACATTCTTCCACGTCTGTCTTTAGAAGCAAAGTTTGCTTTAAGTGAGCTGTGACACCAGCCTGTCCTGTCACCGCTGTGCAGCTCACAGCTTCCACGAGTCGCCAGAAACACTTGTAGCTGTTAAAGTGGTGCTGGTCTGGAGTCCACCCCAGCCCAGCCTGTCACAGAGCGTGCTGCAGTCAGGCACATGGCTTCATTACCTGAATTGCTCCCTGGCTTTTATAACCTCGCCCATAGTACCTTCCACCTCTTCCAAAAGTTCTTATCACCGGGGTGGAGATAACTCCTCTAGGACGCCTGCAGGGGTGGGGAGAGGGGAGAGAATAAAACACAGGTCAGTTTTGTTTACAACTGCTTTACATTTAGTTTTGCTGGAATACTATTTCCCTAGCTTTACTGTCTAGGACCTGTCATCAACACGTCTTTGAAGAGGCGAAATGACTAATTCCGAACTGCAAGGTTCTACTGCTTGCAATTGTATCAAACCCAACAAACCTTTTGGGTCTGGAGCAATAAAATGTCTGCTTCTCTATTTCTCTTCTAAAGAAACAATAAATGATACTTTCAAGCTTCGCAGAAACATTTTCCAAGTGCCAAATTATCCCCATGGCACTTTAAAACCAGAGCTCAAAATACTTTCACCTTACAAAAATAGCAATTTGAACCACAGAGAAGGCCATTTCCCCCATTTAATAACAGTTCCCCATATAAACACACAAGACAGACAGGATCTGATAAAAGAAAATGAGGCAAATTTTAAAAATCGCCTTGGTTTTGATGGGAGAATACAAAATTATCTAAGAAACTGAGGGAATAACGGAGTTTCACCTGTATATGGCATGTGGCAATTGATAAGCTGGGATGCTTTCCAATGGAGACTCCCAACTTAAGACACATTAGGTGGTGATTTTTTGTGCGATTCAGTAAAGATTAGATCAGATGAAACCAAACTTCCTCACCTTGGTCTCAAGTTGCGCCAGGGGAGGTAGTTTAGATTAGATATATTTGGAAAATTTGTTCAGAGGAAGGATTGTCAAGCCCTGGCACAGGCTGCCCAGGGCAGCACTGGAGTCACCATGACTGGAACTGTTCACAAAACACGTGGATGTGGCACTTGGGTATATGGTTTAGGGATGAGCATGGCGGTAGGTACTGGCTTGACAGTTAGACTTGATGATCTTAGAGGTCTTGTCCAACCTTAACAATTCCAGGATTCAGCTACAACTGCTTCAATTCCATCATTTGCAGAAACTGAACTTTCCTATCATGTCAAGAATCCTGTTGTCCTAAAAATTCCTTTTGTTTTCTCTACTAGAAATACTGGTTTGCTCTAAAAGCATGGGAATGCCCTGTGTTTCCTCTGGATGTGCTGCCCCATACTGGGAGGTCCTGGTGTGACACCCGACCCCACTGGGGCTGGCTGGAGCAGCCAAGTGCAGCTCAGGTCCCTGAGGTGAGTGAGGCTGAACTGCCCAGGGGTGCAGCACTGGCCTCTGTCCCCCCAGTCTCCTCTCACGTGCTGTGATTTCCACACTGGGCAGTACGGAATCAAATTCTGAGGTTTGGAAGCAACAGCAGAGAATGAAGAGAGAAGAGCTGTGGTTTGCATGTGAGTCCCTCTCACTGTGTTCCTTCCTTGCCAACCCCACCGGCTCTTTTTGCAAGGTCAAAGCGTGCCCTTCAAGGAGCTAAGAAGGACTTTTCCCCCTCAGAAAATCACATTAAATATACTGATGGATCAAAGCCAATACAAAGCAGCTGGTGTAATTTTACACAGTAAGAACAGTATCTGAGCTCAGCATTGCAGAGACATGAGGCAATGGGGTGAACAAGCCTGACTCGATCCCCTCTGCTGGAAGAGATAAAAATGGAGTTTCAGTGTGCAGAACTAGGCCATGAACAGAGATAACCTGCTGTGCTGTTTCCTAGTTGTGACCTTTGGTAGGAAATAACCTCTGCCAACGTGAACCTGTTGTTCAAGCGCTGGAGATATAGGCTGGGTATCAGGAAAGGTTCTTCAGGAAAGGTTCTTCCCCCAGAGGGTGCTGGGCACTGCCCAGGATCCCCAGGGAATGGTCACAGCCCTGAGGCTGCCAGAGCTCCAGGAGCGTTTGGACAGCGCTGCCAGGGATGCCCAGGGTGGGGTTGCTGGGGTGTCTGTGCAGGGCCAGGAGCTGGACTCCATGATCCCTGTGGCTCCTCTGCAACTCAAAATATTCTGTAGTTCTGTGACTCAGTCTTTAGGCAGAACCCTTAACACAAGCGTGTTTTCCTATTGGTTGTATTTTAGTATCAACTGACCCAACAAACAGGTAAGCTGCCTGCAGTCGTCTTCCCTCTGACCTGTTCCAGTAACTCTACATGTGAAGAACGTCCTATCGGTGCTGACTTGATGGAGACAGAAGATCTGGCGCTGATAGTTTTCCTGTCTCTGGGGCGACAACTTGCACCCAAACCTTACTGCCTTAAGACAGTGCCTCCAACAAAAAGAAACCTCAGGTATTTTATCTCAAATCAAAAGCTACTATTGAAGAATCATATTTCTCTGTCATAAAGGTACTGGCAGGGGCCGTGACAACCTTTCAGTGATCTGTTCCCTTCCCAGATAAGGAGGATTCTCAGTTCCTGGCTACTGATGTTCTGCATTAATTCAGGTACTTCCCTGTTCAGGAGATGGAGGAACTGCTGTCCTGTGTCGATGTAACCCAGCACTGAGCCCAGACCCTGCTCAGGGTGCTTTGGGAGGACACCAGCCATCACCAGCAGCGCCTCCCCACACAGAGTGCAGGTCACCGGGAGAAGCAACCAGCTTCTGTTCATGTACCCTCATGAAAAACAGAACTGATGATCATCCAAGAACCTCATTTCAATGGTGAAAAGGTTATTTTGTCCCCTGATACCCAAACAAACCTCATGCCTCCTCACCTTTGCTCACTCCCACTGTCTCCAGATGCTGCTCTGGATCAGCACAGAGCTCCCAAAAACCGCCCACGCACGCACAGGCGCCTGACAGTTGTCTGAAACACCTAAAACAACACTCAGTGCTTCTGTGCTGAATCTCATTCTAGAGAAGTGAGCAGTCCTAGGTAAATGTGGCCCCCTGGAAGGGTTGGCTCTGCTCCCACACCACACTGTGCTGCTGCTGAACCTGTCTGCATTTGTTTCCGCTGCTCCTGCCTCTCCCTGTCCCTTCAGCAGCTCCCATTCTCCCAGGCATTCAGACTAACCCATCTCCTCACTCAGCCCAACACCGACAGCCTTCCCAACAGCTCTCGCTGGCTCCAGCGTGAAGCTTCATAGTGCACACTGCAGTAAATTAACAGAGATGGAATTCATGCAGGGCAGTCTTTCAGACTGCTGCTCCCTAGCTCGAGGTGGCAATAAATCCATTAGCTTTACCC
The DNA here is from genome assembly GCA_013398055.1 of Ifrita kowaldi. NCBI lineage: Eukaryota > Metazoa > Chordata > Aves > Passeriformes > Cinclosomatidae > Ifrita > Ifrita kowaldi. The sequence goes on from VZRS01011876.1 coordinate 118,058, forward strand.
TACTCCTGATACAGACACAATACATAAATCATGTTACTTTAGGATTGTCTCCTGTAATAGACATGACCTTAATTAAAGATAAGAGAGTTCTGTAAGGCACAGAACCAGCAATCCTATGGAAAAAATATAATCTTAAAAGTAATGAACTAGATACTTTCATAATAAAGTGCTTGGTTTTCAGACATGTTGTGCACCTGTAACTTCAGCTGTAGTGAAATGAAGTGGAAGAGCTGAAAAAATTAATATTCTTTTAAGCACACTTCCATCATGACTGTAACAGAGAACTACTAAACCTAGAAATGTCCTTCAGGTGTTTTCTGCTTCACAGGATTACATAACGTAATTATTTAAAATGTTATCATGCTTCTTAATAAATGTCCTGCCACAAAAAAGAAAGGAATCAAATGTAATGTATCTACTGATTTCAAGGGAAAGTCCCAAAGTCATCTCCTCATGCAAAATCAACCTCTGTGTGTGTACATATATATCGATACATACATATATATCTGTATCTCTATATATCTCAGATTGAGTATGAATTTTATTTGCACATAAAAATGCTTATATCTATACAAATAACTGGTTAAAAACATCTTAAAAGGAATGTCAATGCTTTTCTTGAATATTTGGTGGGTATAATTGACCCTATGTGTCCTAAAGTGTGGCATATGCAATCTCTACTGCCTCCAACTTTTCCCTGTTGTCCTTGTTTCCCCAATCATTACATCCCACATGAGAAGCACATTCCCAGGCTGGCACTTACCCTCTGGCTGGTCCTCCCACGGACACCACCTGCAGAGGAAATGGCCCTCTCCCCCCTCGTCCACGTCTGCTTCCAGCCCAATGGCCGACTACAGTGCCGGCAATTTCAAGTTTCCCTCCCTGAGAAGGAATAGGTTGGACTCCTGCACATAAAAGCAAAACCAAACTTTGATCTTCACAATCATCACAGTAAAGTTCCAAATGAATGGAAAGCTGGTTTGCCCAGATTTCACCACATATCCCATTTCCTCTATGGATACTGTGAGATTATTGCTCATTTTGCAGTATTCCAGAAGTGTTAGAACTCCAAGAGTCTGTTTCCCCCACCCCCTTTTAAAAATAGATATGAATTCTGAAAAGAAGAATGATCTGACATGAGTGCTTCAGTTTCAGTAATTAAAAATATATTTGAGATAAGCCTCAAGAAACACGGGGAATTTTACAAGCTGGCTGAAGATTGCTTTTTTCCTGCACTCCTAATGAAGAAGGAATTCTTGCAGGTTCAAGACACATTTTAGCCAACAGCAAGTGTCAGAACAGACCACACAGATTATATTGGCAGTAAAGAACTTACTAGGCAGGATAACCTGTACTAACACTAAGTTGCTATAAAAATGTAGCATTCAAACAGATCTGGTTTAAAAGGTGGGTTTATCCTTCCCCCTCCAAGAAGGCAGCTAAAATTACAGCTGTCTAAGATGCAACTGTGGCTTCTGTTCAAGTTGCTTCCGTCTTTATACTTGTGTTTTGCCCTGAAAAACCAGCTCTGGGGCATAACATGTATTTTAAGAAATCCAGGTATGTGAACTGAGCAAGATGTTACTGGTAAGACCATCAGCACCAAAAGGGTTACAAACCACAGCATTTACACAGCCGTAATTAGTCTCCAGTGTTAATAGGCTGGGAACTACACTACTGATTACATCCAGAAGGTTCCTACTTCCCTGTGCAAGTCCTTGAGCTCCAAATGCAGATGGTTTGCAGGGCCAGAGTTATTCACACACGAAGCATTAGAGATATGTTTGCTCTTAGGATAAAAGCTCAGAGGCCAGAAAGAACAGCTAAATACGTGGGAAAAATTTACCCTAAATAGGTTTCCACCATCCCACATCATACAGGAAGTGAGCAGTGGGCACACAGGTAGGGAAGTAAATCCCACTGCTGTGTCCATGCCAGCACTGATGCCAGCAAAGAAGGGCTCAGCAGTAATACCAAAGTCAGTCATTTCCACGCTGGGTCTTTGCAAAAAGCTCAACTGCCCCCAGATTTTGGAAAATCCCTGTCAATACAGAGGCAGAGGCCAGTGGGTTACAGATGCCCTCTTCGCCTGTGGGAGCATAGGAGACAGCCTGCCCCACTGGGTTTGGGCTCTCCTGTATTTGGAGGAGGGTTTCTAGGCACAAGGAGGGCTGGCGCTGGGGGCTTGCGGCAGGGACGGGGAGCAGAGTGGACAGCAGCCCAGGCAGGCTCTAGAGAGGGAAGCTGAGACAGTTAAGGAGACAGGGAGTCAGTAGGAAAGCCTCAGACCAAACCGTACAGTGGAGGAAGCCGCTGCCAGAAGCTCTAAGAAAAGGGGTTTGGGTATAATTACCGCCCTGAAACTTGCTAGTCCTGTTGCTGTCATTGCCAGAGAAGGCTCCGGAGTGTCCTGCCGCTGCCGCCACCCGGAAGGCCCGGTAAGCGCCTGTGGCTACTGTTTCCCCATAAGGGCCTCCGAAGCCATAGACTCCTGTTAGACCCAGGGTAAAGAAAGACAGGGGAAAAGCTGTGAGGGGGCCAGGCAACCGGGAAGGCCCCAGCAGAGAGGCTGCTGCCTCCTTCCACCCTTCCAGAGCCAGCTGGGAGGGCCGCGCTCCTGTGGGCGATGCTGCAGCACCGCGCCGAGGGAGCCATGGCAAAGCAGTCCTGCTGTCTCAGCCAGCAGGGAGTCTCTGCTGAAGGGCAGGCCTTGGGGCTTGGAATGGGATCCCAACTTCTATGGAGATGTAAAGGCTTGTGACAATTTTTTGGCAGTGAGCTCTGGTGGCTACAGTCATGGCACCCCTGGAATGCCAGTGTCCAGTATCCATACACCTATGGGCCTTGGTACGGAGAGATTTTGAGGAAGGGAGCAATTCTAAGAAGAGCCTGGAATGGTTATGTCAGTATTTACACTTGAGGGTGCCAATGGTTATATGACTGTAGCAAAACACAGAGGAGTGGGGAGGGGGAAAGGTTGTCTTCAACCCTGACAGTTAAACTGTGTCTGTTAATTTATAAATGTTTTGAACAAATTTACTGTGCAAATCAGAGCCTTTTCATACCACCCAGTGTCGACCCATTCCTCTTTTTTCTAGTTGTACAACAACAGTAAAAATATTTTGATCTGGCACAGTTACTAAAATGCTGATGAAAATACACAGCAATACAGCACATTCTGTATCACTGGCTAATAAAAGCAACCCCAAAATACAGTGATTGGCACATGCCAACACAAGCTGACCACTTGCTTTTATGTATTTCCCTATGAAATTGAACAGGGTGGGTAGTTTTGGGAATGGGCAAGGTAAGGTAACGTGTGGCACCACTGTCCCATCACTTACCAGCAAAGCCTCTCCCCCTGCCCTGAGGTGGTGGGACTGGCCCAAAGTGTCGAGGATACATAGAAGCTGGATAGAAAGGCATGGCAGGTGGAGGTGGGAAAGGGAGAGGATGGTTCTGCCTGGAGAAATTTAATCCTTCTAGGATGCTCTGACGCATCTTTTCAACCTTGGCTGCCTGCTCAGCCTAGGAATAAAGAGAAGGTCACAGAGGGACATTAAAATTCTCATTTCAATTGTATAAAGCTACTTTAACACAACAAATTCAAAGAAAAACACAAAATAATAGAGGAGAATCATCATCCTAAACCTAGGCTGCAAACCAGAGTCTCTGCATACAGGCTGAAACATGCCTGGAGGGTAACAACCCTGAGAGGAACCACACCATCAGTGGCAAAGCTAGGATCAGCTTCCCTCAAGTCAGAAAAGAGAAGGGATACAATTTCATACCTTTCAAAAAGTTAAAAACAAAAAAGGTTTGGGTTATTCAGTAAACTGTTTTATCAGTTTCCTGGTTTTACAGTAAGATAGTAATTTTGCATGATTTGGATACAACAAAAATCTCCTTCATTTGTATTTTAAGATGGTTGTAAGAAATGTGAAAAGATTTTGAGCTGAGGACCCCAAGAATGACTTCACAGTCTCCAAAATCAGTTAGAAATCACCAATTTTCTTTCACTCCAAACCCAATGCAGCTTAGTCCTTTGGACAGTCTGACCCAAAAAGATGGGACTTGAACAAATGAGCAGAGAGTTTCCAACTTGGTCATTCATATCAGTGTTTCATTTTTCAGAAAGAAAAAAAAAACCAAAGCTGATGCCTCTTCTTCCAAATCTACCCAAATGCGATCCTACTCATCAAGAAATAAGGGATTAAACAGCAAAACCCACCCGTCAGCCATTCTCCTCATATTTGCCTTTAAAAGCAGAGATGGCACGTGAGGTGAACGATGACAACCCACCCCATGGAACCCTTGCAGGCACATGGGACACTCCATCGCCCTGCACAGCTACACACCTGACCATCACAGAGGTCGATGAGCGGAACTTTCTCCCGGCTTGCTTTGATGAGCTTGGTCTGGAATAATTTCCCATCAAAATACATCCAGGGACAGCAGTGCTCCCATGGAATCGGCTGTCCGCAGGCGTCGTTGGCAAAAAGAGCCATATCCACACCACTCATGAAGAGAGCTGACAGCTGGATTCCACGGGGATCCAGATTCTCAATCTGTTTAGAAACACAGTAAATTGAGTAAGATCGCAAAGAGATGTAATTCACAGTTATTCCAATAGTTACAGTCTTTTCAAAACTCTTGCAAACAGAGGGATTTTAAAAGGTCATCCAGACTTTCAGAACTTTGAGCAGAAGAATGCACCGGAACCTCTCGCTTGTGCATGCAGAGCTGCCATCTTCAGGAAAGCTGTGGTCCCATCTGCCTGCTCTGGAGACCAGAGATAAACACAAACCCCTGTTTTCTCAACACAGAGTGCAGGAAACTATTTCTAAAGAGACTTACAGGAAATTAGCACGAGAAAACATCATTAAAAATTTTATTCCAAATAATTAAGTGCTTCTGAGATGTGCGATAGAACATCTCAGGAATGAACTCAATGCAAAATTCCATTTTTCTTCCCATGTAACACATTTCCTTCTGAACTCCTTTATAATGGATTTTCTATTAGTTTGATTTTAAGAACACAAAGTAGTGTTTATGCATACAACAGCTTTATTTAGGATGCATGATAGAGACACAAAGGTAGAATTAAACAGTGAATAATAGGTAGTGGTCAAAGCAAAAAAGGATTTGCTTGCAGCAAGTGTATTTTTAGCTCTGGCGTAAGAAAATATCACTACTGGTGTTCTCTGAAATACTTCTCAAAATATCAGCCCTTGCTTGGGAACATTTTCAAGACCTTGGTATTAAATTTTAAAATTAAACTCCATTACCACCTTCCTTGTGCATAAGCAACCTTTAAGAGCCCAAGGACTATCCCGCTCATTTTGCAGATACATAGCTGGGTTCAAATTCAGCTGCTCTTTCTGTCTGACTTCACAAGCTGCTTCCTGTGAAGACAGTAACAACTCTGAGGGAATTACTGCATCTTCCAGCTAACCGACACACCTTATGGAAGTAATCTGCATTACTTCATGCATGATTGAAAAATAAAACAATTACTATTAAACCAAAACATTATCAGCTCATCAACCACAGAAAAGAAATAGCCACGTGCTGGCTTTGAGAATCCTCTTGCAGATCTGATATCAGTGACAAAAAATTCCTTGGAAAAAAACCCAACAGCTGGAATCTGCATGAGCTTAATTACTGTTTCTCCTGAGAAGAGGGGTGGTAGGATTGCTGCTCATGTCTGTGCCCCTCCACAGGGTGTACCTGTAAACATGAACCAACCTGGGAACCAAGGGCCACTTCCTCCCTGCTGCTTTACATTGTGTACCTACAGCAGGAATACCACACTAACCAGCAGTTAGCCAGCAGTATTTACTTCATGTAATGCCACTTTGAGATTAACTTTTAAAATCCTCAAAATAATGATTTCTACAATTCTATGAGAATTCATAAACTGTTTTACTTGTTTCTCCTGCATTTTTCCACTCAAGATTATAGAAGTCTCTCTCCATTTTTACACTTAGCTGCAAAAATCTTCTGAATGCTGAATCATAAGAAAATACCCAGGTTAGTGTTTGAAAACAGCCACACTGAGAAGCAGCCTCTGTTTTCCTTCATCTTTTCAATGGAAGCACATTTTTTGAACTTCCAAGACACAATAACTTAACAAATTATGAGAAAAGGTTCTGCAGTATAGAATATGTTAGGATTTTAGTTACCTTTCTGATAAGTGAAACAGAATGGATTATGAATCTCTGCAACACTTTAAGACACTAAGACTAATACTTTGGAAAGTACAGGTGATTGTGCAAGGCTTTTAGTGAGACAGGCACATATAAATCAGCCACTACCATTAATTCCCAGATCAGCTGGAAACAAATCTCTTGAATTATGTAAGCTGTAGTTAAAAATTACCTTGAGTTCCTGAAGCTGGTCAGGTTCATAGAGCTTTGGAGACAATGCTTGGGCAAGGAAAGCATCGAGTTCCTGGCGACGCAGGATGCGCACCCCCGGCCACTGTACCATATACCTGTAAGGGAAGCACATCCTGTCAGAGGCTGCTTAATGGGCAAGTCAGAAATCCCCAGTGTAGGTACAGAACATGTGACAGGAGAGAAACATGCTGTGCCAGTGAAAAGAGGAGCTTTAAGATATCACCGTTTTTGCATACTAACTATTCTATAAGGAGAAACGGTGTTTCAGTGCTCAAAAGGCAAGGTGAAGTTCAATAGAACCAAAGACAAATTTATACTTATCACTCTCAAAAATGGCTTAAATTTTACCATGTGTAAGATGCTAACCTTGGATTCTGAAAGAATTACAAGCTAGTTGTCTTAAATAATTCCCCCAAATGTAAACATCTCCCAATTCCTCTGTCAATTTTCAATCTGAAAATTAAACAGTTCAGGATTTTGGACCTTGTGACTTTCTCTCAGGAAAGCTGAAACACAGAATTAATACTTCTACTGTTGATTATCGTAACCTCAACTGGATGAGCAATTCTAACTCAGGGAGCTCCACACACCACCGGCATCATCCTGCAAGCTCTGCATCCTGATAAGCTTCCCTGAATGACTCTCTTTTGCTGTGCAATTTCACCCACTAAAGCCTCTGAGGCCCCAAAAGTTGGTTTTTTACTGAGCTGAAGCCTCGAGTATACTAAGGGAAAACTAATTCAAATGATACAGCATCTTTGCAACAAAAGATCTTTTTTGCCTTCCTGTCAATCCTTTAGAGACTGAAAAAGAACTACACAACATGCTTTTCTACAACCGAACCAAACCCCTCTCCCAGTGAGGCTGTAAATGTGAATTAACACTTTGTACAGAGATCCCACAGTAGAACCTTTCCTCGGCTCTGATTTCCCTGGAGGTGGCACTGACCTTAGCACACAGCAGAGCACCATAAGATGAGTGGGCACATTAGTAGGGTTGAGCATTGCTGGTGTGTCTGATCGCATACAGGCCAGAAACGCCCTCATCCGTCGGTTCTTGTCTTCCACAGCTTTGCCCAGCCACAGCTTCTTCAGGTTTGGGCAGGTCCACTCCCTGAAGGCCAGGGCTTCCACCAGCTCAGGGGTCTGAGGAGATTTGCCTTTGTAAGCAGCCCATTCCTTAATTATCACCGGTGAAACTGCAGAATGGCAACACCAGAGAGAAGTCAGGCTGAGCTGATGTTTCATATTCCAGCATTTATTTCAAACTTCATATGCCAGAGATTTTGATTCAAAAAGCATCACTTTGAGACTGCAATAGTGTGCTGGATTACACTGCCAAGCTGGTAATTCAAACCCTGCATGAAATATCCTTTAATTGTGACCACTGACAAATTAAGTGTATACAGACAGGCATACACTAGGAATGTCATGCTAATATTTTCAAATGAATATACAACATAAAGGAAATACCCTATTTTTCTAAAACAAATAGCACAATTTCCCCTGGAAGTGTTCAAGGCCAGGGTGGACAGGGCTTGGAGAAACCTGGTCTACTGGAAGGTGTCCCTGCCCATGGCAGAGGATTGGAAATGGATGGTCTTCAAGGTCCCTTCCAATCTAAACCATTTGGTGATTTTAACTTAAAAATGCAATTTTCCCCTTAAATATCTGCGTCATATCTGTGTGTGATCATACTGTCATATCCAACAATACTTGTGTGTGATCAGAAAGTTACGGTGATAAATAAAAATAGTACATAAACACAAATATATCCCATATGTGCTCTTTTAAGAACAATATGATCCTAGTGATTTTATTTGAATCATAATTAAACCTGGCATTATTATACTTGTCTGTAGCTGTTCAGCTACTGCAGTGGAATGAGATCTCAAATATAGGTGGGTTTGCAATTCTTCTCCCTAAAATTGTTACAAAACATTACTTCACACAAACCTCCCCATTTATTGCACTGCTGTCTTATGAAGAAGTTAGTGGCTTTGTGCCTAAGCTCCCTTTCACCCACAGCAGCACGAAGACAGCTCACTCTACATTGCTGCTAAATCATCTCCCTTCTTCTATTTGAAGACAACCAGAACAGAACACAAGTTCAAGTCAAGGCTGAGACCCGATACCTTTGGCCTTGGAGCAACCCCGAGCCTGACACAGTTCACAGCGTGCCTGCACCCTCCTAACTCTGAGCCCAGTTATGCAGCGTGGAAAGGTTCAAGGAACTTGTTAGTGCAGGTTCAGGTTACAGCCTGGGGAGATTCCCTGCGGGGGCCCAGACCTGCTCTTTCTGCTGGAAATCCACTGGATACAGCCCGGGGAATGCGTCCCTCCGGTGCCAGCACAGGCCTACGGCTACAAAGCCTCCTTCAGCCATGGGGCAGCAGCCCAACGTGTGATTCTATAGCCAGGGGCAGGCAAACCACAGCACAGGTGATGGTCAGGACTAGAGAAAGAAACTCCAGAACACCCCAAAGAGCTCTCCGGCTTTTTGGGAATAAACCCAGCCTAGCATTAGTTACCCTTCACAGAGCTCAGGGCGGTTTTACAAAGATCACATACAGCAATGCAAATGAACATTCCGTTATATTTAGTTGTTCGCCTCACTATAAAATCATGTTCTATTTTGGTTGCAGGTTTTATACACCACCATGCTCTAAAGATGGGCTCCAAGAGCCAGCAGAACTACCCTGTCCATTTCTCCGGATTTCTCTGCTTGCTCAGGCCCAGAACAGCAAACACAAACAAAAGGATGTATTTTATGTAGGCTTTCAACCCTTCTGTAATTGCTTTAGATATCAGAAGTAATGCTGTACACACCAGCAGTGTTTCCCCGATGTTTCTTTCACTTACATTGAACATATAAAGACCTTAAGCTTAGAAGGGAATGTTTTACGTCTATGTTTTCTATCTCATGTTTCAACATTCAAACCTGGTTCTAAGCTTTTAATCTGTGGATGAGAACTTCCATGGCTCTGTGACATGAAGGCCACAGGAACAACACCTCAGCCTGTTCTGCAGTCACATGCTACAGAGGTCACACTGGAGATCTGCACTGGCTTCTACGTTGTGCTAAACAATAATAATATACAAGACCCCTAGAAGGGCTGGAGTGGAAACAGACCGTAAAGCACACCTTATTCCATCCCCTGCTGTGGCAGGGCAACCTGTGTCAGGGCCTCACCACTCTCACAAGGAAGCATGTCTTCCCAATATCCTGTATTTGCCCTCTGGAAGGCATTCCCATTGTCCTGCCACTCCAGGCCCTTGTCCAAAGTTTATCTCCAGCTCTCTTCAAGTCCCTTTAGGTACTGGAAGGGGTTCTAAGTCTCCCTGGAGCCTTCTCTTCTCCACGCTAAAGAGTCTTCCCAGAGTCTCCATAACAGAAGTGTTCCAGCCCTCAGAACATCTTCATGGCCTTCTCTGGACATGCTCCTGCAGGTCCATGCCCTCTGCTGAGGACCCAGAGCTGGATGCAGGTAACCACACGCTTCTTGTGGAAAGGTTTAACACAAAGGTCCATCTAGTGGGCTGGAATACGGTTTCCTCTCTGAGTGATGGGGATGAGGAATTGCAGCTGAATTCACTGACAAGCAATTGCAGCACTGTCCACCCAAAATTAGCATTTAACCTAACAGATGAATCCAGGACTTGTCCATATCCACTAATTTGTCCAGGACATTTCTTAAACCTTTGACAAACCTGTAGGGAGACTGCTGCCAAACTCACTGCATCCTCAGCTGCCAGAATCTCTGTCCTCACAGGGACGTATGGCATTTTCTCCCATTACTTCCACTGAGAAACGAGCAGTGCCTCCCCTGAAAACTACATTGACTACAACTAGGATCAGCCCCATTACAATGTTCAGCCCCATTACCGTGGTGATTATACTGTTTTCATACCAACTGCATCCTACTGCTCATCAGCAGGTTTGGATAGCCACAGAGGCCCAAGGCACCACACAATCTACGGACCTCTGCTTTCAACAGTGCCCTCACGACATGCTAAGGTCCATCCAAGCAAAGAGGGTCAGCATCAACCTGCACCAACAGTAACCTGCTTGATGAACACCTGAGTGCTGTTACAGGCTCTGAAGGCACCAGCCACAGCACTCCAGCAGAGCTCTGGTTGCCAAGCACAGCTCCAGTGGTTCTGGTCTTATTCATTAAGTGTAATTTTTAACCTTACAATCCTTCCTGACAGCACAGCTTGAGCTCAGCACGCTTGACTTTGCACGAGGGCTACTGCCCAAGAGACACGGCTTTCCTCTTGGCAGGGCCGGCACCGGCTGAGTACATCCGTGATGGGGAACAGCACATCACAAGGTGGCTGGGCTTAAAATAACAAACCTTGGGATCCAACCAGGAGCTCCGACAGCTTGAGCAAGTGTGCGTTTTGCCACTGAGCAGAAAGAGCAGATGGTTTCACTACACACATGTATTTATCAGGACATGGAAATAACCTGTTTCAGAGCTCGACAAGCACAGCAAGGGAGACCCTTGGTTTGCACCCCCTCCGAGGGAAGGGCAGCACGGTCAGCGCCGTGCCCTTGGCAGCCAAACACAATCAGGCACTCTGTGACCCAGCCTCTCCTGTCCTCTGGGAGCAGAGATGAGGCCATGTACAGCAAAGGCATCGCTCAGCAGACACTGATCACTGAAGAACACCACTGATTGCTGCTTCTGTTGTTTCTCATTGGCTTTTCAACTTAGTACAAAAAACCAATGATTTAGAAGACAAGAACCCATCCATTTCAGGAAAGATCCATTATCTTGCCGTCTATATATTTAGTAATAATCCTGAGGTGTCAGTTTATTATGCATTTTTCCCAGCCTCCCATAACCCTCACATGCAATATCCTTGCCAATTATTCAGGCACTATTATTAAGTTGCCAATGTTACGGTTTGTACAACAAACATGACAGGATTTCAGATATCAATATTCATTACCTCTCTACATAAATCTTAAGGACCATTTACATTTCTTCAGAAACTAATTTCTTAATTCTCTTAACATATCTTAATCCCTACATTTTCTCTTAATTGTCTTCATTACTGCATTTCATAATTTACTCATTTTTGAGAGTGGCAAAATAACTTAGACACTGGAGGAGAATGAGCATCTAGTTCATTACAGCCTGCATCCTCAGAGAAGTTAGAGAGGGCTTATCAGTGCTTCAGACACTGTTCTCTCCTCACATCTCGCACAGACTGCCCAAGCCTTGCTGCTCTGTAAGAGAGCCAACCAAAATAAAGGCGTTCCTGCACCAGAGCCCTTTCACACCCCACACCTGCACAGCAGCCCAAATCCATCTTTACTGGCATTGCCAGCTTTGCAGTGAAGCAAGGCACTTCTGGGCATATGTTCAAATTGGTTTTTGCTTTTTTAAGAGCTTGGTCAGTCCTAAGCTAGAAGTAGGTCAGTGGCTGAATACGTCCTACAGCAAGATTTGCCAGAGCTCCTGTAACTAAACCAAGTCAGCAGCAGTGTGCTTACCCTCCACTGAGAATAAACTCTGGGAAGCAGGATAAATGAAGAGAAAATAGAGATTATATAGGCTTCCCCAGCAGCCTACAGAGAACATTCTAGGTTTACAAGATTAAACCTGAAGCAGACCTCCAGCATTCAGCCACTTCACCAAAAAACAGGCTGTAGTACACTTTCCAGGACAGAAGTCTCATGAGGATAAATGAAGACTGCAAATAAAATCACTGTTTTAATCCTCAAATAACCTTGTAACCCGAAATACTACTATGCTGTGTGAGCTTTAGGAAGCAAGAAGTTTGTATGTGTGCTGAGGTATTATTCAAACAGGGTAAATACTGATTCCCATGAAGTAACTGGCAAAGATAAACAGCTTTTCAAACATCATTGGGAGATTATCATCTTCACTACAAACATACAAAAACACTTCACAATTACAAATGGAAAGAGCAAAGGGAATTAATATAAAGTTTACAACCGATACTTATTTTTGTCCTTTTACACATGAAACCTGTGAATGATGATTTCATACATTCTGAATATCTGATTCTTAAATTAAGCATAGTGACAGCACACTCCCACATTTAAATACTTGTGCTGCTGGTGCCGTGCACTGAATGCCTCAGCATTCCTGTAACCTTTATAAGCTGCTACTGCGAAGTTCAGTCATTCCCGTGCATGCATTTCATTATAACAAAAACAATCTAGAACAAGGACTGGAATGGCAGTAATTCCTGGAAACTGAAGACTTAAAAAGACAACTTCCAGATTAATGAGAAGATTAACATCCATCTCTTCGAACAAGTCAAAGGACCTTCTGACAAGGCTATCTGCAAAAGTTTAGTCCTCACCCACGTCTACCTTTGGTTACATTACACCCTGATTTCTGTGGGGCTTAAACTAGGTTTTTATATGCCAATACCTGAAATACACAAGATACTTGCAAATTTCCCTGAGGTACCTTCAGGGACACATTTGGGAAGACAGAGCAAGTTAACCCGTGCACCCCTCATTTTTTAAAAAAGCAGGGAGATTTGTATGCATATACAGAGAAAAGAAGTTTCTTAAAATCCAGCTCTGCCACACACAGCAATGACATCACAAGCTGGTATCACTCACTGCAGGTCTGGCAGCAGCTTAAGCAGACGTTCAAAACCAAACCTCAGATCTTGCTTAGAAAACGCAACATTTATAGTTCTTAAACTACGACAGGAAATCAAATTTCAAATTAACAATATCTTTTTCTCTTATCCACGGTATCCAATAAGCCCGAAATTCCTCTGGCATCAGCTACCTTGACGGGATCTTAGCAACAATTCCCATTCACATCACGGTACAAGTGGCTCTGAAACCACAGCAAAGGGAAGACGAATAAAGCATGGGTTCTGCAGTACGTACATTCTGGTGGAAGTCTGTTCTTTCTAAAAGCAAGCCTTTCAGTTTTCTTTCTGCTTTCTGCCAAACTAAACAGGACTCCGTAAACATACTGACGCACTGGCCTATACAGGAGAGCAGCAGGAGGCAAGTCTTTGTTGGCTTCATCTTCTATAGAAACGGCGATTTTGATTTCACCCTTTGGCATGGAAGAAAGCAGAGAAATATGACATGTTACAGTGAACAAAAAGCACTCAGGTATGCACGGGAACCCAACCCAACCCTAATACACATGTCAGCTAGTCAAGACAAATGTGATTTAGTAATAAAGTGGATCTCAGCTCAGGGAAGGATTAACCCAGCCTGCCTCATTTCCTCCAGGTTCTGTTGCTTTCCTCCTTCCCTTCTCCATCACACACATATTTGTTTGTCTGGACTAGCTATATGTGAGGATTAACTACATATTGCACTTTTAATACAGGCACTTGGAAAAACAGTACACGTGGAAATAGAGCAACGTGCTTTTAGACAGCCAAAGCACATTTGAAGCTGATCTACATTTCAGGCAGTTATTTTTAAAAATATTCATGCTGTCTAAAAACACCCGTCTGACTTTTTGCTGCAGGATTTGAAACAGTATTGGGGACTCACTGTAAAAAACAATGCATGAGCACACCTGGACAAAAACCACCTAACTGGGAATTACTCGAGTAAGGTTGGGTTTGAATACATGTATGTAAAAGTTTAGCATTTTATACCTTTTAAGAAAAAAAGCATGAAAGAACCGTCCAACATTTTCTCTCAAAACAGCAACACTGTTTTCTATAACTGCACATCCAAACATGTTAGGATATTCCTGGAGAACAACTGACTGCACTGCCCCCAAAAATCAACCTTTATTTTGAACACTGACAAGAAAACACTCCATTGTGCTACTTTCTCTTAAAAAAAACCTATTTAAACTATCTCAGTAAGGAATGCTGAAGGTGACACCTTGAAGTGATTACATCAGGATATTGTCAGGTTTAACTTGGACAAAACTACCTCAGGTTTAAGGTTATGTCTAAAAGGTCTCTCTCAGTAACAGCAGCATAACCTGGAACACCTGCCCATTTCTAAAGAACCCCCATAATTCTACCACAAGGTTCAACGGTTCTGCACTAGGGCCACAGAGACCCTCTGCAGCTCCAGGCTGAGCCAGAGGGGCTGGAAAGGGCCCGGCAGGAAAGGCCCTGGGGGTGCTGGTGGCAGCAGCTGAACAGGAGCCCAGGTGGGCGAGAAGGACCAGGGCACCCAGGCCTGTTCCAGCCATGGTGGGGCAGCAGGACCAGGGCAGTGCCCGTCCCCTGCGCTGGGCACTGGTGAAGCCCCACCTCAAATCCTGGGGTCAGTTCTGGGCCTCTCACAACAAGAATGACCTTGAGGGGCTGGATCGTGTCCAGAGAAGGGAAGGGGCTGAGGGAGCTGGGAAAGGGGCTCAGCCTGGAGAAAAGGAGGCTCCGGGGGGACCTTGTGGCTCTGCACAACTCCCTGACAGGAGGGGGCAGCCGGGGGGGGAGGTCAGGCTCTGCTCCCAGGAACAAAGGATAGGACAAAGGAAATGGCTTCAGGTGGCAGTGGTGGAGTCCCCAGCCCTGGAGGGATTTAAAAGCCACATAGATGGGACAGCTGGGGACATGGTTCAGTGGTGGCCTTGGCAGTGCTGGGTTAGTAGTTGTACTCAATGATCTTAAAGGTCTTTTCTAACCTAAATGATTCTGTGGTTAAACATCAAGTAGTATTTAAACATGCTAAGAATATTTGGCTATGCAAAGTGTGAAACAGAACTGACATCAATGGTCTTCACAGACCTTTTGATTCTTCTTCACTTCTCTTTGACAAAAAAGTGTAAGAACATGACAGTGACATGAACTGTGGTACTAAACAAACAAAGGGCAAATAGGAAATCCAAACCTCAACCTCGATGCAGTAACTTTGAGTTTGATGGATCTCAGATCTGCCTGTGGTCCTTATTGTCCCGAAGAGGATTTTTAAGATGACTAAAGGTTAACAGGAATGGGGACAGTGCCATTTTGCTAGCTGCTGGTACAAAAGGGATTTCTTAGAGCTGCTGTGTTTCTTTTGGGGCCAGCTATCAGCAATGGGAGGGATCAGATGGGAGGGAAAACAATCTCAGTACTTCTGAATGCTGAAAATAGAAAAGACTTGGCACAGACACCAAAGCACATACACAGGGATTTTTAAATGGAAATGGACTCCGCATAAACATACACACAGAGACATATACACCCATGCATAGAGATACACAAATATCTGCATATGGTTGGGAAAAAAAATTAATTTTGTAAATAAATGCTTCTAATTATAGTAATTTCATATTCATTGGAACAATGTACCAGATCAGTGGTTAGAAAACAGGAGGAAAACTGGTTCGAAGGACTAAAAAGGGACCAGAACTTAGAGCATTAAAAAGGATGTAAAAATCTGATACTCTTTAACCAGAAATGCCAGGGCAATTATCTTCACAGAATCATTATCTCACAGTACCTCATTTTAAAATGTCATACCTTAGTTAGGACATGAAAGATGTAGGGATACATTAACCCCTTCTTGTGCCTGTGCTCTGCCACTCGTAATACTTCAGGTGCTACCGGAGGTAATGGAGGGGTAGTAATATCCATGTGGTTTCTGGTGGGCATGGACAACAGGCATGGGATTTGTGGATTACTGGTTTGATTCCCTTTGACATCAGCTGCCTGACTTCCTGAAGAAGCACTAGAGGAACCTTCTGCCTGTAACAGAACATACAAAATAAAGTGCTTTGGATGTGTCCAGAAACATACCAGAAGATCAGCCAAGAGAAACAGCAAACTTCCTCCCTCACCCCCCATGAAAACAGTAAATCCTCACATCACACTGTTGCAGTGTGCAGAATACCTTATCCAAAGCTGGCTGCAAGGTTTTCAGGAAATAGAAACCTTCAGCCATTGTCTGCTAGTAGAACCAAATTACTAAGAAAATAAATGCTACAAAAAAACTTTTAACTTATTAACAGCAACAATAATTGCTATTTTTTTAAATTTTTAACTGCATAATATAGAAGTGGACTGATGGCCTTTTAATGACCTGTGAATGGCCTCTCAACTCAGTATTTCCAAGACACTCCCAACTCAATGTGTTAACTGACAGCCACATAGTCTGTAATTTATCTAGACTTCCATAAACACAGCCCTTCTCAGCTTGCAATTCTAGACAAAACAGGGAAAATTACATAGTTTGATTAAGTAACATGTAAAATACATAGTGTCCAAACTCCAAAGCCTGGTAAATGTTGAGTTTTTTGGTCATTTGGGGTTTTTTTGTAACATAAAAGCTCTTTTGTCTCAGAAGATTGTAAGAGAAAATGGCGAAGTTTTCTGACTGAAAGATTAAAGTGGCATTCTATTCCAGTTCTAGAAATGCAGTTCATAAACTTATGGAAAAAATGTGATGCATAAAAATATACTGTAAACCTCCCAGCCTTTATAAGGATTTATGTTGATTTCTCACAGATACAACAACAACAAAAAAAATTTAGAGTTAATTCCTAAAAATCCTGGTCTTCAAAACCGAAAGCTGGTTTTAGCTTAAGAGTTCGTGTTAGTTTCATGCCTATAAATTATGAGAGCAATAGTAAAAACTTTTAAGACCAAAATTTGATCACTTGATGATACATCATGCATGAGAATTTTCACAGTAAGTGTAAAGAAGTTCACATGCTTCCTAAGACTTGAAAAGCAAAGCTGAAACAGAAATGGCTGAAGCATGAAATCCCACAGAGCATATAACAAAAAATAGGCCCAAACAAGCTCAGGTGGTTCACTTCAGACCCATGA
The DNA here is from genome assembly GCA_013398055.1 of Ifrita kowaldi. Classification (NCBI taxonomy): domain Eukaryota; kingdom Metazoa; phylum Chordata; class Aves; order Passeriformes; family Cinclosomatidae; genus Ifrita; species Ifrita kowaldi. The sequence continues at coordinate 135,201 of VZRS01011876.1, forward strand.
AAAATACAACCCTGCATGCAAACAACAAAAAACCCCACACTACTTCCAAAAATCTTCTACAGAAAGGTGTAGGTAGTAAAAACAGGCTCTAGCAAGATATCAAAGGGAAACCTTGCTTTCAGATGACACTTTAATCACACAGTCAAAGAGGATGTTACTGAAAGATTGTACTTTAGTTGGCAATATGGACTTCATTTGAGTTATAAAAATGAAAATATATAGATGAAATGGTTAAAACCTGTAAACCAGAACACTTCCAACACCAAATGCTAACACCAAATGCTTTTATAGCACAGCTTTGTTAAATCCGTGTTACAGTGTAAAATATTTCTATATCAGGTTAAAGACTTCTGTCCTTGTCTTCTACTACCCCAACAACTGTAAGTCAACAATACTGAACCACAGCAAGAAGTTTACAGAACTACCAGTTACTGGGGGCACACAGGGAAGAAAAAAGACAAAAAACCCCACATGACAGCAATGCTTTCCCTGACTGCACTACCCAGTTCCTTCCTGCACCAGCTCCAGCAATATTCCAACACCTAAGCTGAGGAAACACCACAGTTAAAAGGGGATTTTTTTCTTTAGAAATATGCATCCAGCCAAATGAGAGGCGCTTACCTTTGTCATGTAGAATCACACTGTGAGATAACTGCAAGGAATTTTGACATTTAAGTCAAGTGAAAGGACTGTCAAGACTGCTGCTACCTGCCTGATCTTAGCTGGATTTTCAGCACTTTACCTCAGAAATTCACATAGCTCACTCAGTTGAAATCTTCATAGAATCACAGATTGGAAGGGACCTTCGAGACCATCTCATTCCCCCCCTGCCATGGACAGGGACACTCCCACTCTCCCAGGTTGCTCCAAGCCCTGTCCAACCCAGCCTTGGACACTTTCAGGGATGGGGCAGCTTCTCTGGGCAACTTCTTAAGGAAGTACCACCTCTTTTTTCAGTCATTAATGTTCACCTCTCTAGGAGACGAGTTCATTTACAAAATGTACTCACAATCCTTCCTGTTGTGCTCAACAGGTACTTCTGCCTTCTCCTGCTACTGAGGGCTGAAGAAGTGGTTTAATAATATTAAAAAAAAATAGGCAAGTAAAGCTCAGGAGCACTAATACATTAAACAGGATATGTTTAAGTCAGCCTGTGTGCACTGGAAAGTTTAGCAAGTGCTCCTATAGCTCTGGCTCGGTGTGGGGGCTGTCCCTGGGAAAGGACACGCTCAGGGCTGCGGACCCACAGGGCTGCACACACACGGCCCAGCCCAGCAGAGAAGAAAGGAATGTAATAGGTCAAATTAGCATTTGCATACGGTGACTAATCCCCAGGCAGACACAGTTATCCTACAGGCGTAGTCTGCAGAAATAATAACCACTGATGGATGAAATCATCCACTTGATATTTTAGGCACAAAAGCCCAGGTTTACTGTAATTCCTATGCCAAAAGTACAGGGGAAAATGTTGTTTGCTTACAGTTAACTAACTCAAGATCAGGGCTTTTTGGACAGTTAACAGTTGGTGTATAGCTCCACCATCAAAGCACAGAGATATTAAGTGCAAATGCTCTGAATATTCTTTCCAAACACAGCTCCAACTTGGAATAGAGACCACCATATTCTTGATTGAACAGTGGTTTGAAATCTTAAATTCAATAATGATAAATCTTTATCAAGGGCTTATCTAGCCCATCCTTACCTAGTTAAGCAGCAACACTAACTGGTCCCACAGAGCTACTTTAACAAGTATTATGTGAAATTCCTACCGTGTGGTTATAAAGGACTTTTAACTCCTCAGCTGAGCTCTAATGCACCTGCAGGGGCCTGTGGCTAACACCGATGGTGTCAGAGCTGTGCTCACTGCACTGCGGGTTACAGGACACGGACTCTGACTCCACGGACACCCAGACTGTTACGCTCCTTCCTCGCAGTCCCACAGGCACCACTGGAAACCCAGAGAGCAACGTCTGAGGGTGACATTGCTGGCTACGGGCCAAACGAGGTTATTGATTTGTTCCTGGTTTATATCTAGTATTTTTTAACACATCCTACTTAATGTTTGTTTTTATGCATATGCTACCTCGGAAACATCCCTCCTGTACTCTAAAGCTGTTGTTTTGTAATTCATAAAGAAGTGTAAAGGTTTGCACTAAATACTATGGATCAATATTGAAAATCCTCCCCCGAGTTTGCTGAAAAGCTTTAACACAAAGTAATAAACTGTGATGTTTGGAATTTAAGGAAATACCTTTGTTTGGTCTCCCAGCTCTCCACGCGTTTGACCTTCTGACTGGGTTCCTGGTTTTTCCCAGCCTATTTTGTTCCCACTGACATGGCTGAAGGACAGCAGAAAGAAAAACATCATACTAAAACGCAGTTTGAGAGACAGTGAAATAAATCCTTGGTGTCTGTGACTGGAATTTTGGGCAAGACATTCTGATTTTGAGGGATGCTTTCTATTAAAAATATCCACTTGCAGGAATCTTAAAAAAATTTCTGACATTACATTAGGTTCTTTTGCAAAGTCACATTATCCCCAAATTTAGGAAGTGTAACACTGCAAGTTCTGTGAAGTTCCTTAGTTTGTAGCTTCTGAAATTTTAATGAATTATACTGTGAAGTAGGAAGATTTTCTGTACAAAGTAAAGGACTGGAAGGCTTTATGACATTTACCAAAACCTCACTCTCTCAATAAAACATAAGGGCAGAAGAGAAAAAACACCCAACACTATTTGGTTTTGGATTCCTGATTAAGGAGCATGGCGATGAGATTGAACCATGCACGTCTGCAGTCATAGTGACCCCAAACCATCTTTTTAAGGTCTATCACATCACTAATTTGCAGATTTCTGCAGGGCCAGGAGTTGAACTTCAATGATGCCTGTAGGTCCCTTCCAACTCAGGGTATTCTATGATTGATTCTGATTCTTACTTTCAGGACACAGGTAAATGATTTTGAAAGTAAATTTATTTTAACAGAAGCCGAGTAAGAGAACATCCTCATGAGAAACTTACTTCACTGCACCCCCATTGCCTTCATCATTGTCAGAGGACGAAGATGTAGAAGAGGCAGGAAAATAGGTTGAATCCACATGATTAGGGCTCCCACTCTGGGCTGGATTTATAGGAGAAGACCGTTCATACAATGGTGTGTGTTTTCCTTCGTGAGGAATGTTACTGTAGTTGTTCTGCTCAGACAGACTTTTTCCACCTGTTTCCAAGGTGATGGCTGGCTCAGACAGGCTGTATGGGTATGGACCCTGGCCTTGGGCCCCACCCTGACCGGACATCTGCTGGGCCTAAAATAAAGGGATCTCTCTTGAGTGAGGGCAGCTAAGGCTTTGCTTTTAAAACAAAATACATTCTTTAATCAAGTGGCCTTTTCCAAATGTACGCATTAAAACTCAGCCATCTTGAGCATCCACAAAAACCGTTCTACCAGAGTCTGCAGCACCACATCAGTTCCAGATTTAAAATTCAGTCCGTGACTGCCGACACTAAAAAAGCTGGCTCCACCTTTCCCACCTGGATTCCAGTTTGCTGAGCACAGCAGGCCTCTCCCAGGGAGCAGGGCAGAAGCTGCACTTACCACAGGTTTTGCTTGTAGTGAGGTCTGTGGAATGTTAAGCATCTGAGAAGGAACATATGGTGGCACTATCCCAGGCATACCAAACTGATTCGGTCTGGCTGCTGTATTGCAGGGGAGGAGGGGAAAAGAGAAGGAAAAAAAACAAACTAAAAAACCAAACACTCATGAAAACACTCAGTATTTGACACAAATGTTACCCTGTTTGTCCTTCTGCTTCTATGGTTTATTTATTCTTATTCTGTTAGCATTACTGCTTTCTCCTATGTCTTTAAGTCAGTTTTATTCATTTTTGCCTTTCAATAAAAATACTTTGTAGCTTGTGAAGTGTATTTTATGTGTCTCACCTTCTTTCAGGTCTTTGTATCTCTCATTGCTGCACATTCCTATTCTACCTGGGAATCAAAGGCAGCTTACAAGAAAAAAAACCCCAAGAGATGTCATAATGAAGATGCTGCCAACGTCATGCAGATACAGAATGCTGGCATTTTGTCATTTGAGTATTTGACCTAGAATAGCCTCTAAACCTTTAATGCAGGTCTTTGGATGTAAATAAAGACACCCCACACCCTCAAAAAGAGCAGGGAAAATCTGTGTCAGTGTACCAGTATGGTAACTGAAAATCTTTAGAAAATTCCAGCTAAAACGACACTTTAGTGTTAAGACTGGGGCATCAGTAGGAAATCCTGTGATCACACATTTTAATTTTTAAGCCTTGAGAATAATCAGCAACACCGCAACAATGTGTGGCTGCAATTTGAGCAGGCTTGTTATGACATCAGAAAATCAAAGACTATAAAGGGATTTCTGAAACATGTCAGCAAGGCCAGTGAGAAACAGTAAATATGTTTTAATGACTAGAAATAGGACCTGTCCTCATGAATGGGAGTGGACACCAAACTTCAGTTGTTCACAGCATCATTCTCTCAAGTGTCCCAATGCCAGAATGGATGCTGCAATAGCCAAGAAGAAAAGTAAACCAGATTGTTCTCTTCTGGGGCAAGAACACAACCTCAGCACATATCCTGTAAAAACTTTCTTCTGAAACCTCATCTTCAAGGGTCAATGAGAATTGCCAGAAGATACAAACATTTTTGTAGATGCTGCCACCAATGCAATTTCTGATTTAGGGTTAGCCCAGGTGTTAGTTAAAACGAAAAGCCTGGTTGCTGTCATTACTTACCTAGGTAATGTGGTGGATGAAATGGCATAGGTTTATTAGTTGCTGAGTAATAAGCAACCGCTCTCTTAAACCGAGTAACTTTGTCATCTGTTCTAGACTAAAATAAAAAAAAAAAGATCTGTCAGAAGCACATCCAGGTTTGTCACCTGCAGGTCAGCATAGGGCTGTAACAGTAGTTAATGTACACCATATCTCAGGATTAATGCCTAGGGACCCTCCAGGGCTGCAGCACTGCTCCAGTACAAGAAATGTTCTGTCAACCCATGTAAGGGTGAAGTTTAAACAGCTGATTCTCAAAGGCAGTGCACACAGCTAGGCTACAAACCCCTCTGGTCACCAAGAACTTAAAGCACTGAGGGTAAACACAGTATTTTCACCCTCAGAAAGCATGGAACATGAAAACAGGATAGCTGAGCCACTGCAAATACCAACGGATTCCTATTATCAACTGATCAAATCACTATTTCACCAAGTGCAATTCTTCAACACAAATGTACAGCAAAATTGATTTAAAAAAGAAAACAGGACAGTATTTGGCTTTATACTTTACCTGCGAATGCTGAAAAACATCTTTTGCTATGGCATCCAAATCAGTGGTGTCCTGAATGTTGCGGACGTAGTCGGCTACGGCTTTGATCACTACGTCACACGGCGGTAAAACTAACTGGTGAGCACGTACCTGCATGGGCAAACACGGCAGCGTGAGCAACAGCTGAACCCTCCTTCACTGACAGTATCTTCAACAAATTCCCTGCTGCCACATCTACTATCTAACTGCTTTTGCTTCCACTTTGTTTTTAAGACTTCACCTTAAACAGTGACTCATACAATTGCAATACATTTATATATATGTGAAACCTCACCTCCATGTAAATACCTGCTGGTTTCTATCAGCTCCAACAACAAACAATGTTAACAATGCTGATTCTTTCACTGCTTTCTAGTTGGACATTTCACCTTAACAGTGACTCATACAATTGCAATACATTTATATATATGTGAAACCTCACCTCCATGTAAATACCTGCTGGTTTCTATCAGCTCCAACAACAAACAATGTTAACAATGCTGATTCTTTCACTGCTTTCTAGTTGGACATTTCTCCCAGTACAAAATGCTTCATCTAATTCATCGTACACCATAATCTCCATCACACATTCACATATATATGCCGGGAAATATTTTGACACAGTTTATTTTCTGAGTGTAAAGTGATAGCAGAACTGATGAAAAAGACCCACTGGAAACCTTGGACTTCCACCTCAGCATTCAGTTGGTTCCTCCTGAAAATAAATCATGACTTGGCCTATGATTACGGGAATGGCTGCTCTTATGTGCCCTGTGTAGTCCTATGTGGGGAACAGAAGCTTCAGGCCAAGGAACCGTCCTGGACCTCTGTAAAATTCCAGGCAGGGAGCAGTGCTGCCAGCTGGGTCTGAAGAACTCCTCAACCATCGGCAGCCTCTGCTCCCATCCCGAGTGCTGCACAGGCTCACAGGGCCAGGAACGAGGTCTCCAAATACGTGTCCTACATTCTAGGGGAAGCCTGAGCAATTCCTAAAAATTCTGGCTGGAACCTCTGCACAATTCTGAAGCACTCTGCCTGGGTCTACAGGGGCAACTAGGTTTTTGCTTTTAACATCTTTTAATCTGTCTGTTGGCAAAATTCAGTGATTCAAAACTTGAGAGATCACTATTATGATTTAACACTTCCATTTTTAAGATACAAAAAAATTTGAAAAGTCTTTGTGTCCTTATTGCGTTCTACACAGAGAGATCATCCTTAAGTAGAAAATAGCACAACTCCGTCTGGTCAGAAACATTTAAGCAAAATTCTGATTAATACTTCATTAGTTCTATCTTTGAAAATTTACAACACATACCACAACTCCTTTTCATTTTATACGGAGTCTACCATATGTGATTATTTTCTTTCCTGCCCTTATTTGATCTACTTATGATGCAATTTCTTACACTGCCCTCTTCATATTTAGGCCATGCAATTTTTGCCAGATTCCCATTTTTATTAATTTCCTTTTCCTAATGTCTACTTTTTACAAATGTTGGGATATTCATTCTATATCTGGTCATTCTCTACCAGAGATGAGCTCTATATTTTATAAGCCTAAATTAAACATAGAGACGGAATGGTTAAGGGACCTTAAAGCCCATCCAGTGCCCCCCCTGCCATGGGCAGGGACACCTTCCACTATCCCAGGAAGCTCCAAGCCCCAATGTCCAGCCTGGCTTTGGGACACTGCCAGGGATCCAGGGGCAGCCACAGCTGCTCTGGGCACCCTGTGCCAGGGCCTCCCCACCCTCACAGGGAGGAATTTCTTTCTAATAACTAACCTAAGCCTGCCCTCCTTCAGGTTAAGACCATTCGCCCATGTTCTGTCACCCCATGCCCCTGTGAAAAGTGAACAGTTAAGAACAGCTCTGTTCAGTGTAGTCAGTGGCAGGGTAATTATTTCCATCTCAGATACTAAAATCTAAGTTTACACTAATGTGCACTCTGAACATATACAACAATATTAAATACAGACCACACTCACATGTAAGCTTAGAGTCACAAATATTGATGATAGAATTTTGCCCACATTTTGCCAGGAGAAGGAATAGATTTTCTTCTCCCTGGTAATCCAAGTCAGCTGGTGAACACCTCCCATTTTCCTCGTATGTGTAACGATTACCCATCTCTAAAGCAGCTGAATCATTCCGTGGCTGTGTCATGCTGGTTGTGCTCTCTACCAAGCCCTTGCAGAAACCCTGCACTGCTCCCTGAGTGTTCCTGCAATCTCTGCTTGGAAACACAGTGGATGACAGGAGTAAGCCATCTCCCATTAATTTATGTGATCTCCATGATGGCAATACTGAATAAACCATATAAAGCTGGCATCAAGAGAAGACATCACATCACTCTGGCACTAACATTCAGCTCAGGCCCTGCAAGTATGAAGTGAGGCCTATCAAGGGCTCACTTTGCATATCGCTCCCATTTAGCTGCCTATAAACAGCCTCAAGATCTTACTGGAGCATACTCTTAAATCCTGAAGTGAGGCCTTCTGGAAGAATGCAGATCTAGAGACATTTCACATATTTGGATTTTCTTTTCTTCTGTTTCAAAGACATCCAGTGCAGATGTGAGAACATCCTCAAAACTAAGAGTATCATGACCTACACTACACAGAAGTCTGAAATGAAAATGGTGAAGTAAGATGTACTTTCCTGATACTAAAGAATAAAATATCTTTCTATTAATTTCAGAACTTTCCAGAAATCCAAAACTGTAGATTTTGTACTGAATCATAAAGAATGCTTCTAATCCTGTGTGCATTAAAATACAAGCTAAGTCTTACTGCATGTTAGGGACAGGAAAAATTCAGACTTGTAGCAGAAGTTACAGAGCATGTGTTGCTTGGTTCAAACATACTTTTAGTGTCACACAAAGCATTTCAGAGCAAAAGCAGCAGCATGTTTTACCAATTTCTCATCAGAAGTTACTTTTTTCCCTTATCCTCTGGAGAAAAGTTTCAGACAAGCAACAGCACGGAAAATCAACTTTGGAAGGCAAACATGGGGGTGGTGGGTCCCACACATGCAGGCAATCAGGTTGGAGAGCTTACACCTGAGAAGGGCCCAGTCTCTTTGCTAGTTGAAAAAGGACTCTTTTGGTTTGTGACACAGCACTGACAAAAATCACAGTTCACTTATTTATGCACTCTGAAAGGATTAAGTGGGGAAAGGCCATGCATTCTATAGAGGTAATTGTCAAAATGAGAGGCAGAGTAACATTACAAACACAGAAGCAACAAGACAAAAATATCTTTGGTTTGACAAAATAAACTTGCAAAAATGCTTTTTTGGAAGAGAACAGAGTCACATAAGCACAACTCCATGGGATGACTAGGATAGTGTAGAAGGTACCTAAGCTACACCTGGGAAGAGCTCCCCAATTCTGGGAACACCCCAGCTGCCCACTGTCTTCAGGAAGCAAAGCCTGTAGAGACTAATCAACTAATCATTTACTGCTGTGCCTGCTGGAAACATAATTGGTTCAGTTTCATTTTCAAACCATTAAAAAAGAGACCTCGAACATTCAGTTGCTGTGAGACAACACAGAGAGAACATCTTTTTTCTGCTGCTGAGTGAAAAGGCTGAAGATATGAAGTGGAACAAGAATTATGTCAGAAAGCAAAGGAGAGAGCAGAAGCACAAGCCAAAGATGTGATACAGACAGACTTCACTGAGACCTGTGTGACAGCCCAGCACACTCCGAACCTGAGGGCTGGGCTGCCATCCAGAACTCCCTGACGAGCCATAGGGATGAGCCAACGGGAGCCTTCAGAAATTCTATAGCTATGAAAGTGAAGCCTTGCACCTGGGCAGGAATAACCCCTGGCTACTCCACAGGCTGGAGGTGTGCCAAAAGGGACCTGGGGCTGGAAGGCAGCAGCAGATTGAACAGGAGCCAGTGGGGTGCACCCTGGGCTGCGCAGCAGGAGCACAGCTGGCAGATCCAGGGATCCCACTCCTCAGTGCACAGCAGATCCACTCCAGAGCACTGCATTCTGTCTGGGGCTCGAGCCACGGGCCCAAACAGTTGAGCTGGTTCTGCAGAAGGCCATCCAGATTGTCAAAGTGTTGGGAGCAATTGCTCTGTAAAGACAGGGCTGAGGGAATGGGGCTTATTCAGCGTGGCAAAGACAAGGCTTTGGAAATGCAGCCTTCTACTACCCACAGAAAGGTAACTGAGCCCACAGAGCCAAGCTCTTCACATCAGTGCATTGTGCAAGAGCAAAAGACACCAGACGTAGCCTGAAACAAGAAGGGCTCAGACTGCACACAGGCAAAGCATCTTCACCGTCAGGACCATCAAACCACAGGGCAGGCTGCCCAGACAGGCTGTGCAGTCTCCAGCCTTGGAGATTTCCAAGACTAGTCTAGGCAATGCCCTGAGCAACCTGCTCTGATCTCAACCTGACCACACTTTTCACAGGAGGCTGTACTAGATGACTTCCTGAGGTCTTTCTGACCTGCATTATGATGACCCTTAGCATCAAAATACCCCATGAACAACAAGGCATTTATTTGAAGTACATTTTAATAGTGTCACCTTTGTCATCTGAGCAGCAGCAAATTACCTAAGCACCTACTTCACATATTAGTCTCCCTTTGGCAAACACCCTCTGAAGTCAACAAACAGTAAGACAGGAATTTCCTAGAGAGATTCAGAGAAGGAGCCTAACCTGCATATTTTGGATTGCTTTCTAGAAGCATCTCTGCCTCTCCACGGAGATGGAACAACTAAGGAGATGGAGTTTCCTTGCATACTCTTATTTATAAAGGGAGACTGCATTAAGCTTTGTTTCTAAGGTTACCTTGTGAATGAAGAGTCAGCACTTCTTCAGTGGTCTGTGCTCCCAAACAGGCACCAATCCCTTCCAGAGGTAAGAAACTGCCCTCCCAAACTCATTCTGACAGTACTGCACATTGATCTTGAAGCTCCATACTTTAACCAGTTTTTCCAGAATAAGAACCAAACTGTCTTAAAGATAAATCCCAAAGCACACATATAATGCTGGTTTACAAACAAGGTCTAGCTATCGGATAATTTCTCAGGAAATCTATCAACTCTTCTTGTTTCAAACCCCTGATTTAGGTGGTCATTTCAGTGAACTCTGCTCTCAGGTAGGTAACAGGACTCAAGTGCAGGTCTGCACACTTACTAGATGTTTCCACAGGGACATTTGGACAGACAAGAACCTGACTCAGAAAAGGTCACAGATCCGGCTTTTCATTCTTTCTCCCTGTTGCAGCAACAGCAATTCACATTTCTTCATTTAAATTTGGCCATGGAATCTTCACAGTTCTGCTGAGCTGACTGGTAATTGTTGGTGTCTCCTGAAAGGCTTTTCATCCAGCACATAGAGATGTTGTCCTGACTCTCGAGTTCATTTCCTTCCACATATTAAGTATGGATTTCTTCAGGTTTTCCATTTTCCTCCCATCTTCCCACTTCTACTCAGGTGTTCCTGAATGAACACCCCCCCACACCCCATTTAAAACAGAGGTAGGGGTTCCTCTGGTTTGCTTTTTTCCTCTCCCCACAGTGACTCCAGGGGAAACGCAGCAATTTCCACCAGCAAAGCTGGTAGTTTCTTTCCTAAGTTACCCTCTTCCACTGGTGAACTGGCAAAGCTTCTCTTGCAGGAAAAGTAATTACTATTTTGCTACAGCATAATAAAAGGTTGAGAGAGAATGCAGGAAATAAATTGTATTTTATTAACTGCCACAGTTCTCCCTGAAAAGCAACAAATCCGGCCACTGGAACAGAATCTGTCAGCTTTGATGCTCAAGACCATACTGCTCGAAAGACAAAAGATTAAAATCTTTACACAATGAGAAAAAGCTTTCTAAATCCTGAGCTGAATGAGGTGTGGGATTAAAGCCCTTGGTTCCCGAGAACGGAGAACACTCAGTTGTGACTTGAAATAGACACAACAAAGCAAAGTTTGTAAGCACAGCCCAGGAAGGACATCCTGGGGAAACACAACAACTTCTCCCCATTTCCAGTTTTCATGAGGGCTTGTGCTTTTTGGGACGGTTCTGAAACTACTCCTTGCTATCAGCCTTGTGGTTAATAGAAATGTTTTTTAGGGTTTTTTAAGCATTCATAAAATTTACAAGTAATATTGCTTTGTGCAGAAGACCTACACTGAAGAGGTCCCTACAGAGAGCTGCAGTGACATCACTGACACACTAGCATGTCAATGAAATGAAACTCAATTAATGAGCTCCTGAAACAAGTTATCATTTCAAACCATGAGCACTGTGAAGTTAAAGCTGAAACAAACAGGCAGTTGTTCCACTACCAGTAACTAAGGAAGACTGGTTTGCTGCAGATGTGTCCTTCCACCTGACACAACTGCCAGGCAGGAGGACAGAGGTGCTGTGCTCAGTTTGGGGCTGCGCACTGAACAAATGGCCAGCAAGCTGCCGTGAAATGCAACAAATCCTGTATTGTGCTAGCCTTTCCTCAGTCAGGGCACTCATCTGGGGCTTTGCACTGACAACAGCACAGCAGTTTTCACGGAACCTTTAACAGCCAAATGGGAACTGCTTTCATATCTAATTACATTGGCCAACAGATAAAATCCATCAGGGAGGACTGCCTAAGGCAGGCCAGGATGCTCCGAGGGTACACGTTTCACCTCCTTGGGATGCCAGCCACAAAGCCCAGTTGGCGTTTCCACTGAACATGTACATCGAGAAGCAAAGATGACAAATATCTAACTTTCATTGAAGTAATTCAGTATAAATTTAGAGGGCTTTCCAGGAGGTCTAGGTGCCTGAAGTCATAATCTGATCTGACTGACAAACAAGTCTACTCAGCCTAGACCGCAGAAGAGAATCACCAGAAAGTTTATCAACCACTTGGCGAGAAGCCCTACATTTCAACCTTTTTAGTAAAAAATGAAAATACAAGCAAACTCACTCATTTTTTCACCTCAAATTTTACAAGGAAGTAGCAAACATGCATGCAGGTTTTGTTTTGCCACTGGAATGTGCTGACACTTACCTTTCTAAACACCAGAGTGGCAGCAAAATAGAGGATGGGTGTAACATCAAATGTCACAGCTGTTCACTAAGCAATGCATGTGCAAGCCCTAAAAATTCTGCTGAAAATCTGGAATCTGGTTTTAAATTTTACCTTTGGCAAAACAAGTTTTCAAGGCTTAATAAACTTTCAGAACAGAAGGGGAAAAAACCCACCTATTTTTGCTGTAGAGATAACGAAACAGTCTGACAGAATTTACAAAAAGCAGATTATTTGCTGCATGGTACACCTTACGAGAAAGGCAAACAGATACATCTGTTGTGGCAGAGAGAAAGGTCACTGTGATCCCATTCTCTGATGTGTCCAGTTTCCCTTTTATAGGCGTCTACTTGGCAGATGCACGAGGCAAGTGTGATGAAGCAGCAGAACACACATACTGTAAACTAAGAGCATCAGGCAAGTTACTTGTCTCAACCCCCCCAAAACTACCAAAGGCCACTTTAGCTTTCTCGTGCAATCTGTTCTCCAGCATATTTACACTTTAAATTCCAAAAACAGACTATTGCACACAAACTCAGAGCAGCAGAAAATAAAACAAGATGGTAGGAAGATATACAGCTCATTATGTTTCATAGCTGAAGAACATGACTAAACAAAAAACTCTCCTCTTCAAGAAGGAGGAGAGCAAGAAGCTGCATTCTCCAAGCCAAACCACACTGGAGCTCTGGCTTGTGCAGCTGAAGGGCACTGAGGGGGATCACGCAGGCTAAGTTTAGCCCTGTAAGGCCAATGACCCCAGGTATCCTCTGCAGCCAGGGACTGGGACACCTGAGGGTGACCGAGCACAAGGGCCTCGCAGAGCTGCTCTCAATTAACCTATCACACTGCTCTTGTTAACCAGTAGCATTGATTTTAGCTTAATTTCTCCTAATTATATTAAATTTGTACCTTAAGTGAAGCTAGTGGATGTTCTGGACCAAGTAAACTCCAATGAAAGGAAGCCAAATCTTCATCAGGTAGAATATGATTACCTGGAACATAATGCAGAACTCATTTCAGGACACTGTAAAACGTTACACACTGTTTCTACACACAGCAAACAAATCTGCAATCAGTCCTCAACTCCGACCAAGAGGATTAACAGATTAAACTCGCAGATAGCTTTTTGTTACTCCAGAAAACCTAATTAGCATGCTGCTGCTGCAGCAAGAGCCACTTTATGTGTGTGAGGAGCGCTCTTCCATGAAACCAGCTCACCTGCAGCAGCAACGGAGCCAGGCACAACACGGGGCCCACCTCAAGCCAGTGTGTCCTATCAGGGAATCCTCAAGAGATTTCACAATGCAGGTGCAACAGTGTAAGAACACATTCTATTGCTCCCTGACACATGCTGGTAAGCCCCTTCTGCATCCCAGCACGTGCCATTACTGATCCACACGGGAGCTGCCTCTGGAATCTGCACTCTGCTCCACTGTGCAGTACGGGTCAGGCTGCAAGGCACCAGCCAGGTTTATCTAACCCTCAGGAATGCCAGCAGCTCCAATGACACTTAGCAGGTTCCCAGGTCCTGAAGTTTCTTTTGCTGATCTGACCAGGTCAGATGGGACCTTGGGCTGGCAGCAGGGAAGGAATTGGGAAATTATTTTGTTGTTTCCATGGACAGAGATAGAGACTGTATTTACCATACTGTTCATACCTAATGGAAGATCACCTACATTGTTTTTTGGATTTTTTTTTCCCAAAGCACATCACACTCAAAAAAAAAAAATCTTACTAGGAAACATTTCTATTAATCAAAGACATAACTAATCAACCTCTGATGGAGTTCAGTGACTGTGGATCCAAACTTTACAAAGAGCTAAACAGAATGTATTAACAAAATTCTGGCACAAAACTTCAGGATATATTCAATACCTGGTCTTATACAGCAGCAGCTTATTAGTGAATGCATTGTTCATAAAAAATATGACAAGATTCTCTGAATATTACAACAATTGTTTTCTTTCTTGATATTTTGCTTGTAAAATCATCTAGTTTTCTCTTAATGCTCTTTAATCTGTGAAAGCCGGGAAAGCTGTCCCCTGCCTGGTGACAAGCAGATGCCTTCTCAGAGTGGGAAGTCATTGTGTCCAATCAATACTTCACCCACTACCGAGATCTCCAGCAAGATGTTATCATCTAAACTTTAATCTCACATCAGAAAGATTCAACAAGTTTGCATATGACAGCCACACTCACTAATCTGGTCAAGGTAAGATTAGACAGTCTTTCTAACACAGGTCTGCAAAAATCTATCGTAGCCAGAGCAGCACAGTTCTGTGATAACTGACAATCACTCCTGCAGATGCTACCTTTTAAAATAGTCGGGGCTTCTCTCCCTTCCACCAAAACCTCAATTTTGGTCGGTCTCCATCTCTCATTGCAGTTAATTCCATCCCCCAGAACACACATAATGCAGTGTTCGATCAATTCTCACCATGTACATTGAAGTGCAGCAGGGTCTTTTGTGGTCCAATTAAGAAGTGATGCCTGTACTTACCTTATGTAGTTCTAAAATTTTACTGAGGAGCAGAACAGGATTCCATAACTAAACATATTACAGAGAGCTGTCACAGTGGGAAAGAGATCAGCGTTACATAAGCAACCTCTATTTCTTGACCCGGCTGAACAAACTCAACATATATTGATTTTTCCCATTTTAATGGCTTATTTTAGTGTATGCCTTAGGTTTTTTTTTAAAGCAATTAGATCCTAATTGAAGCCACTGCCCTTTCTAAAGAGTTCACTGAATTAGAGCCCTATATCTCACACTGGGTTTGTTTTTCTACTTGCTGAAGCTTGGGCTGCTTTTCTTTTTAAAAATTATTCAGAAGTATTTGAGTCAAAAGCTAAAAAATAACCCAAATCAACTCCCTGTTTACATCAGCAGCAATCAGAACAGAAACTTTTAAGAGCATGCTCAGAGGATGCAGTATCCAGGCCACATGCCAAGGATACCCTTTGTATTATAATGCTACAACTATGAACTCCTTCTGGATGAAAAGCTGTAAGAAGGAAAAAAACTGTAAACCAAGCCAACCAACCACTGTGCACACAGAACATCATCTGAAAGCAATCTTTAGAAGTTTGCCTCGTTGATACAATCAAAAAAATATTTTGAAGTAATATTTCAACAGAAACTTTATCCCTGAGCAGAACTCAATCCCCAATCACTTGCCATTGAGAATAACTTTTTAACTGCCCAGTTTAGTGTCATTCCCCAGGCTTCTCCAACTGCTCAATGTGAGACTGAAACTTTAAGGATGATTTTACTCTTTCAGCATTCCCCAAATTGATTCTTGGAGTTAATGACATGAAACAATCTGAATACAAAGAAACTTTAGTTTCCCAGATACAGGGAAATACATCTGCAGCCCTAAAGTTGAATATGGATATCACAGCTATTGTGATAGTTTGGGCCTTCTGGAACTGCAACCATTAAACCAGCAGCTTAACTGTAATTATTTCAGAATACATTATTTTATTCCTACACAAAGTACTAGCATGGGGAGTTATACTGCTGTACTCAGAAAAAATTCATATGCCTTCCCATGTCATCAAACACTCACTCATTCCTTCCCATTGTTCTTTTCTTTATTCTACTTAATAGGATCAAAAAAGACCCAAAGAGGCCACAGGAGCAAGGGCAGAACAACCTGTGAAGCCGGACAAGCCCTCAGATATTCAACAAAATTATAAAAATTCAGATTAGAAAATAAGCCACCCTAATTTAAACACATTCCATGCTACACACAACTATATGCATAGAGGCACTTAGTATTCTATTAAAGAAAAAAAAGTTACTATATTACCAAGGTTGCAAAAGTTAAAACATGTTGCCAGTACTTTAAGGCAAACTGTATCTGTTTGTTGTCAGCTCATATAATCACTTTCTATCCCAAATACCTAGGGTTCCTAAAATTCACTCATACAAAAATAGCACAAAAGCCCCAAGCACAGGAAGATCTCCGGAGTATCTCCTAACCCGACTTCCGTGAACTTTATTCTGCTTACTCATACTGAATACACACACACACACAAGAAATGCAAAAGAATACTCAGAACTAAACTCGTAGCTGACCTGGGGTTCTTTAACCTGTGTACCAACTTGAGGGGCAGGGGGGAAAGCCACCAAATCTCTCCAGAGTAATCACGTGAAATTACCTCAAATTTCTTTCTCCTAAGAACATGCTGAAAAATATTTGGTCATGAAAGACAGCAAGAGAGAAAAATAACCAAGAGCTTCTTGCATAAAACTGCAAAGCCTGCAGAGACTTTATCAGAAATTTTCTCACCTACTGTTTGATATAAGCAAGCAGAGTTTCAGTAGGCCACGCAGCTGGAATTGTGTGGCGACTTAAAGCCACACTTCCCATGAAGTCCACAAAGCGTATCTGCAACTGGGAAACTGCTTTTCCAGCAGTAATTCTTACTGAACTGGCATGCCCCAACTTATTTATAGACTCCAAAACAAAGCCAAGCAATAGTAGTCCGTCATGCAACTCCTGCAATGGCAGCTCAGCCAACCCTCTGCCTTCCGCCCCTACACCTGCAGAGGCAGGAAAAACACGCTGACAAAAAGCAACTCCAACCAGTCAAATTCTTGTGGCTTCCTACTGCAAGATCCATTGCTTCTTTCCTTCTTAACATGGAAGGTGCCTTCCTGGACTGGGAGCAATATTAAAGACCACTAAAATATTAGCATTTAAAACAGTAACACAAAACCTCTCTCATTCAGAGCTTTCAAATAAGTTTTATTCCTCTATCATGTACCCATAACTGAAACAAAGTGAGTGAGAAACTAAAAAGAAAATCCAGTTTACTTAATTTGTTTGCACAGCATGACAAGATCAAGAACATGGCTGCTCCCAAAAAGCAGTTAGGATGCTGTTCTAAATGAATCTTATTCATTGGAGTCAACTTTGTCAGTAATTAATTCACTCTTCTGTCTGAGAGTATGACAGTTATCCACTATCACTGCTATGGAAATAGAGAGTGTTAAAAGTGTCCCATTTAAGCAGAAATGTGAAACTGGAGACATTCCCTCCTGTGCTGCTGAGTATGAGAAGCTCATGAGCGTGAGAAGCAAGAAAGCTAAGAAAGCATACAGACAAAACCAACAGAATGGTACAATGCTGGTCACTTGTGCTTTCAGAAATGCGGAGTTCCACTCAATTATACAGTTCAATATATTTCTGTAGCAGCTGACGTGCTGCCGTATTTGACCAATACCCATTTCAGAGCGGGGGAAAAAGCCCCAGCAAACCAAGCACCTTCACTCCATAGGTGTTATTTTTAGGCAGAATTCAGGATAAAAGCATACTTCCAGTCTGGGAAGTTTACCACTGAAACTAGACCTCATACTATACAGGACCCAAACTAGAACCACAACTGTCCTGATTCCCCCCACCCACAGAGAACATTCTGGCTAAGCAGAGCTCTGCCGAATCCCTGCTTTCAGCTCTTCTTTCTAGACAGCCACAATTTGCATTGCTCGAAGGTTTCTACAAACTGGGCATGTCTGACCTCAAACACACATCCAGTCCACCTCACACAGCAGGAATGTCTGGAACAAATGGATGCCTTTCACCAGGTGCTTTGTCAAATTACACACACATTATTTTAAAACAGTTAATAGAAACTGAAAATGTAAGGCTGACTAGCAGCATCTTCACTTACCTAAAAGAGCAGCAAAAATAGGAAAGCGATTTGGATTCAGGTCCAGTTGCTTGGCAACTTCATGCATTAGGTATTGGCTTGTTGTGAGGCTTTTCCCATTCCGGCTCAGTTTTAGGGCATGGGCACTGAAATAGTAAGGGATGTTGCACAATGCATAATCGGAGTCATATGCAACCAAACCATGGAAACCTTTTTCTCTGCAGAAAGCAATTACTTCTTGATGATGATCCTCAATGCTCTGTGCAACCTATAGCGGAAGACAGAGCAATTAGTTCCAGCGTAAATGGCAGCACTGATTTATCACAACTATTACGATATAGTGGGTCTTTCTGAAACTATACACATGCATTTAAAACACTTGAGATATTTTTAAAGTAATTAAAAACCTCCGGTGACGCAGCACATATGGACAGGACGTAAGGAGCACTCAGAAGCACAGCACACGCTTCTGGAAGGCCGCACGCCGCAGCGGCATTCTGTACGAGTGAACTCATCTGAAAAAACTGTTTATTAGCAGAAACACTTGAACTCTGAAGATGTTACTGTTCCAGTGTCTGTACCAGCTCATTGGGAGAGCCTTGAGGCTGTGGGTACTCCAGCAGTTCAGCACACCAAGATGCCCCCCATGATCAAGCAAACCCATGATACCTTCTAAAGTTTTTTGGCCCACTCTTAAACAGGCCAAACACAACCCCGGATGAACAGAGATAACTTTGTTGACCTTTCAAATGCAAACCTTGCTGTATTTAAGCCAACTTTTTCCCCCTTTCCACCTTCGGCCTGTCCCTTCATGCACAACTGTATCTGATGGCGCAAACTGCTTTGAGTTTATAGCCCAAACTTCACCTCTCCACTCCTGTTGCCTAGCAAAGCACATATTTTAGGCTACAGAAATCAGATGACTCGAGTAGACATGTGCCGGGAGACATGGGCAAATTCCTAATGTTGGAAATATAAAAGGAACCCTTTCTAATGAAGAAGCTTGTAGTGAAACTGAAAGTCCCATGAGGACAGGTCAGTGCCTACAGTCCTGCATTCCAACACACCTTCAGGAACTGCTACAACTACAGTGTGCATACGAGCACACTCAACTACAGCCAGCTGAGGGCTTTGGATCCCTAGTGCTTCTACCATCCACATGCATAATACACATTCAGTGATTCAGAAATCCCCTTGGAAGTTGGGTGTTGGTATAACCCACCCTCACGGAGTACTCCATTTTAACAACAATGTGGATAGCAAGCTATCCCAAAATAGACTAGTACAAAACTATTAGCTTCAGTCTTCACAGCACGCATGAATAACTACCGCCTTAGTGCCAGCGAGGCTATTTATTTCCTCTGCAGAACAGGAGGGAAGGTCCCAAATTCCACAGCCCGTTCCAGCAGCCCCTGCAGTCACCCACAGCAAGTTTACAGTGACCCTTTCTCTTCTACTCATGTCTTGCACTTGCTGAACCTGATGCTGAACTACACTATTCCAGAGAGGTATGTCAAATTTTACTTCTCCCGTGCACCTTCGCGAGATGTTCCCTTTCAAGCCAAATCCTGAGCAGCAGAACAACCAGCACCTTACCTGTTCTGCAGCCAAACACCAATTCACTAAACTCTCCCTACTCCTAATCCTACCACCCTGTCTGTCTTCAGAAAATGTTACTTCTTCAGAAACTTCCTTGATGGACTGGTTTCGACACTTACTTTGTTCGTGAGAAGAACACACATACTCATTTTTCTTACAATGATACTGTCCTCTAGCATAAGGTGTGGGAGAAACCATAAACATTTTTGGAAAAATTTAAAGACATCAGACTTACATAGTTCCTAACTAAAGGAAGGCAAACTTAGGCTTCACCCCACTCCCACCCACCAGTCTTCACAGATCTTAAATTAGAAAAATCCCTCCGATGTTTTTTAATTAAGGGTAGATAGATTTAAATTATGTCCATATATCTAAACCCAGCCTCTCTGCATGCACAACAAGCAGCTCTGATCTATAAAAAAACCAAGTGAGAACTCCTTCTGCAGCACTAGGTGTGACATGGGTGTGCAGATAACGCAAGAGGAAGCTCAGTGTGCAGCTCCTCTGATTTCCTATGAGCTATTTCCTCTACCTCCACAGCCTCCAGTTCCCTCCCCATTTTATAGAGCTCTCTAACCCAGCACGAAGCTGCTGTGTGTTCAGGGAATACTAGAATCCATGCTCAAATAACTCAATCATCACAGGGAAAAGAGCTGTATTTACCAAAGTACAGTTAACCCACAATGTAAAACTCTAACAAGATGAGAAAGTCAGAGAAATAGGTCATGGCACCCACAAATTCAGAGGTACCCAGGAACATGCAGGCTTCAAAACCAACCCAGGGAGAGAGGACGTGGTGGAAATCACAGCCAGGAGTTTGGAATATTTTCAAGCCTAAATCTTGTGTAAACATTAATGGTGCTGGCTCAGAAAGAGAGAATCCTGCCTGAATAAATACACGAGCACCTTTAGATACTGAGAACAAAACAGTCTCCCCAAAGTATCAGAGTTGTTAAGAACTCCACTGCCTAAATATTTAAATTTTAGCAAACCTACTTCGCATAAAAGTTTCTTTTAAGAATTATTCCCCCCAAACTGAAAAACATCAGGTCACAACAAAACTAAGAACCTGCAGGATATTTGTTATAACCTGGAGGAACCTGTTATTTTTACATCCTGCTGAAACCATCTGTGAGTGATTTATAGTTGTTCTGGATAGAAGACATTACTCTTTTTCTCCTCTCTAATTACCAAAATAGATTAAATTCATAGCCAGTTCCTAGCTTCACACAGAAACCTACTCCAGACTCAAATGTTTCTAAAAATATGAAAATCAGTTTCATATTTAAAGTCAATCAGTATTCTCAAACCCAACTTCTCCAAACAAAGTGAGAAAACACTACAATTTAACAACTGTCTTATGCATATGTAAATTTTAAAAATCACCTGTACATGTAAATAAAAATCACACCTTCAAGACGTATTTCCTCTTGCCCATCAGGAGGGCTACACCAAAGTGAGACTGAGAATAAAACTGAAGGAAGATTTAGAGAAAAAAAGATATATGTAACAAAGCAGATTTAGAAAGACAACGAATCATGTAAGAGAAAACGAAAAGCAGAGAAGGAAAGTGCTTTAAGCTCAGGAGTATCTTTGATGTGTATTATGCATGCGACCACTATAACCATGAAATATCCTTGTTAACCTGAAAATGAACCCATTAAAACTAGATTTATCCACAGAGTTTCTTGACAACTGAAAAAAATGAGGCATCAAACAGGAATTGCTGATATCCTTCCCATGCCCAGGACAGCTGAGCAGTGCAGAGAACCAGTGCAGTTTGGACACACTGGTGGTGGCTCAGTGGTGTGGACAGCAACAACCTCTCCCCCCACAGCCCTCAGTATCTGGTACGGAGCTGCCAGCTCCCAGGGCTAACCTGACATAGACAAATAAATATACACCTCCCAGCCTTCTCCAGCAAAACTGGGGGGATGTTGTGTTTACTGAGATTTTGCAAGTTTGGTACTTTTTAATGACAGAAAACGGACTCAGTATGAGTGTGCTCACACTCCTATAACTGCTTCCAGAGATCAGGAATAAGGCCTGTCACCAAGAAACCCTAAAGGAGCTAATGCTGCAGCTGCACTGGAAAGTAAACAAAATGCTACAGGTGGTACCGCTGTCAAATGCAGCAACTTGGTTCAGATGTAATGTACCTGAGTCAGGTCTGAGACAGAAAATGTTTAACAAACTAACAGCCAGATCAACATGCTACAAAACTATTGCAAGCACCAAATTCCCACTGATATCAAAACAGCTGGCTTCCTGTTGGGTACTATGCATTTCCATGTTGCATTAAACCAAGTCTCTACTTTAATACATTAAAACAAAAAAAAACATTCTTATTTTATCCCATTCACTGCTTTCACTAATGATCTCTAAGTCTCAGCAACAACTGAGGAAGATTTATAATGCACCCACAAACAGGTCAAGGTAAGGACCTTCACTGCATGGGCCCTACAACTTTTTGCTGAAAGAACAAAACTATTTCCTAGCTACAAAAGGTCCCCAAAAGTTCAAATGATAGGATGTTTTTGCTAACATGCAAATTCCCACCGTCCAAAAAACAACACCATTTGGCTCCTACACTGACCAGGAAAACACACGACTGCAGCATAACCATAACCTCCTCACTTTAACCGAGGCCAAGCCCAAGGCATCGTGCTTGGCGGAGCTGAACATGCCCTGCAAGAGCGAGCTTCGCCTCCGCTTCCAGTTCATTCCACACGTGCTTTGCCCGGCGCAGCGGCCCCGGCCTGGTGACCCAATCCCCGCCACAGCCGGGGCCACCGCAGGGTGGGACTTCCACCGCCGAGCAGGCTGAACTCAGGATAGCTGCGCTCCAGCTCGGTGCTCCTCCACTGACGGGCCCGGCCCAGCGAGCAGGGAGCTAAGAGGGAGCAACAGTGATTCTCGCCCTGTTGGCAGAACTAGGAGAAACTTCACCCAAAGTCACCTTTGGGGTGAGCTCCTTGGAGAGAGGCATCTGTACCCCAGGGCTGCTGCCCAGCCAGAATGTTTCTAATCCGCCTAAAGGCCAAATAACATTAAGCTGCTGCTAGTGATCGAGCAATTCCGAAGGTTACATAATATTTTTCTACACACAAAAGTAATTTAAGATAATAAAGCCTACGAGTATGTGCTTCCCTCCTGCTGCTCTTCCCTCCCCAGCGGGAAGGTGAGCAGGCAACTCCTAAAACTGCAGCTTCATCCCCGGGCTTGTTTTTCCAGCGTCTTGTGTTTCAATATACACAATCGCTCAGCTGAACAGAAACCATCGTAAATCAGGAACGCCGTGTGGAGAGATGCGACGTGGTCATATCCTGCAACCTTTGAAATCGTGGCCTTCGAGCACAAGATGGCCATGGAGCCCAGCTCCGACATGAAGGGCTGTTTGTGGGGCCGGAAAACTGAGGTTGCCCCTTAAAATAAGGAGTTTAAAAGAAGGACTGTCAGCTTGGCACTGCTGATCGCACAAACCAGAAGTGTTGCTGTTATGGAGTAAGGAGCCAGTTATTCTACAACTGGTTTTAAAAGCTTGTTGATACTGAGAAAACGCGGAGCAAAACACGAAAACCTCCATAAAGGCAAAAGTGGCACCCCTGTGTTTTTTGCAGCGAGCCATTTCCCCTCCAGCCCAAGTTTAAACACCTCGCCTGAGCCGGGAACTTGTTGCAGATCCATCCTGCGCGAGAACTAAACTGATTAATTATTTTTTCCTCCCCTCAATTACTAATCACAGAGATGCTTTTCGCCCACCCGCTCTCCCCTGCGGTACCACAGCCCACAAGGCAAGAAGGGACATTTTGAGTCAACGGAGCGAAAGAACATGGAGGCAGAAGCCGCCCTGCTGCCGGGCCGGGCCATGGGCGCTGCCGGTCGCCCCGCCAAGGCCTCCCGGCCTCCGGCCTTGGCGGGGCGGCGGGCAGCGCCGTGTAAATAAGCCAAAATCCCCCGGGGATTGAGGCCGCCGAAAGTTGTGCCGCCCCCGGGGGCCTGGGCGACATTTTGAGGCGCTGAGGGGAGCGGCTGAGGGTGCCCTCCCTCCCCCCGCGGGCAGCCCCCGCTGCCATCTTGGAGCCGGGAGGGAGCGGCGGGGAGGGGGCGCCGGGACCCCCGGGCGGGGGGGACCCCGGGCTCCTCCTCACCTTGATGTGGAAGCGGATGAGGGCCAGGCGGATGCAGTGCGCCATGCAGACGGGCGGCAGGAACCAGACCTTGGGCGGCGGGGTGCCCTTGTTCTGGACGTGGCTGACGATCTGCTGCGCCGTCTGGCGCTCGTTGCCCTGGCGCTTCACCCACTCGTGCAGCCGGGCCTTCTCCAGGGCGCCGTTGAAGAAGACGAAAAGCTCGATGTTCCCGTTGAAGCAGGCCTTGGCCAGGGCCGCCAGGTAGCCCAGCATGTGGTTCCACTGCCCGCCGCTCACCCAGTCCGTGTAGAAGCCGCCGTAGAGCCGGTGCAG
>VZRS01011876.1:159792-182755 GCA_013398055.1 Ifrita kowaldi
CTCCCCGCTGAGCGTTTGCTGCTGCTGGTGAAGCTTCCAGATCGTAGAATACCCGGGCTGGAAGGGACCTGCAAGGATCATCTAGTCCAGCTCCTGGCCCTGCACAGACACCCCAAATCCCGCCCTGCGCATCCCTGGCAGCGCTGTCCAAACGCTCCTGGAGCTCTGGCAGCCTCGGGGCCATGACCAAACCCTGGGCAGCCTGGGCAGTGCCCAGCACCCTCTGAGAGGAGATCTTTTCCCTGATATCCACCCTGACCCTGCCCTGGCCCAGCTCCAGCCGTTCCCTCGTGTCCTGTCCCTGTCCCAGGGAGCAGAGATCGGAGCTGCCCCTGTGCTGCCCCTCGGGAGGAGCTGCAGCCCCCGGTGAGCTCTGCCCTCAGTCTCCCGTTCTCCAGCTGAGCAAAGCAAGTGCCCTCAGCCACTCTTTGTACAGCCCCTCCAGACCCTTCACCATCTTCACAGCCCTTCTTTGGACACTCCCTAATAGCTTTAGATCTTCCTTGTATTGTGGCACCTGAAGCTGCATACAGGACTTGAGGTGAGGCCACACCAGTGCAGAATAGAGAGACACAATCACCTCCCTCAATGATTTTGGCAGCCTTTTCACCTTAGACATGCTTAAAGCGGCAATTGCTTGCATCTTGAGACCTGCCATCCACAGGGCGGCCAAACTGTTGCCATAACTGGTAAATGAGCATAAATATCAACTATAAGGTAAGAAACCCATAAATGAGCGTAAGTATCAACTACTGGAAGAAACCTGCTCTTCACTGCACTGGCAGTGAGGAATTATCTGTCTTTGGTTTTACCAGATAAAATTATTTTTAAAAAGGCCGAGGTGCGGACTGTGCCCAAGCTTCAGAGGTTGCCTGCCAGTTCATCATTGCAGTAATGCCACAGCGCCTGAGCAGTTCTCTGCTGTTCAGGTGTTGGAAAACTACAGGAAATGTCAAGCTGCTGATGCTGTATGTTCACGTTAATATTTTATTAATGAGGAAAAGCATATTGTTAATGAGATTTCAGTCAGGCTGGATTGGCACCCACAGTAAATATTCCCAGCAGGGAATAGCAGTTGCAGCAGGAGTGGGCCGGCTCACTCCCAGGCAGTGAGTGCCATGGATGTGTGCATCTGAGCCCAACTGCTGCAGTATCAGGATGATGGAATAAAGAATACTGAAAAAGCTGTGGAAGTAACCAATGACAAGTGCATGTTTCTTCTTAGAAATCTGTTTTTTGCAGTAATCTGAGAGTGTGGTTTCCTAAGTAAATAGTCTGGTCTCTTTCCAAACTACTTTTCCCTTAGAATTCTTAGATTATCCTATTAGAATATAGGTACATTATAATATCATCGGAATAATAAAACCATTTGGGACACTTTGAGGAGCACACAAAACATGGCAGCAGGACAATAGTGCTAATAGAAGGAAAGCGGATCAAGGAGGAAGAACTTCAGAATTCCAAATATCCCAAAAATCATAAAAATTTGGTCAAAATAACAAGTATTGCGTACATGAGGTGCCTAAAAGGCAGGTTATCAGACAGCCCTGCATGTATTCAATGCTCTAACAGTGCAAACCTTGATCACAAACAAGCCATTCTCTAAGTAGCCTTGTGAGCAATAACTGAGTCAAGAAGAATTCAGTTCTTGTTGTTAATTGTCTCACAGGGTCTTTGGTTCAATAGTCTTAGGAATGGCAAATCATCTATAAATAAAAGATGATAAATTTGCTTGTGGTTTTTTTCTGTTTTGTTGTTTAGGAAGGAAACTAACAGAGCATGTGCCACGAGGAGCCTGGCTGTCAGCATCCTTGGAGTCAGAGAGGCGCAGCAGAACTGAGCACTGCCCGGCTCACGTGCCCAGCCACAAACACAACCCTCCGTCCCCAAAGAAAAGAAAAGAGAGAGGAAAAGTACAAGGGGAAACAAGGTGCTTCCAGAACCTATTTAATATGGACTGAAAGTTTGGCCAGACAAGAAGACAATGGAAAATAAGTTAAATTTATGGAAAACAAAATTACTCCGGAAAGCAGGTAGATTAAGCTAGACTTAAAGAGCAATTAATCAAAGACATGAGGCAAACAAGGTGTTTTTTCATCAACCAGCAGCAGAAAGCCTGCAGGATTCATCAATCTTCTTCCTCAGCACTGAGACACAGCATGTTCCACTGTTCCCAGATGTTGGTTGTGTAAAGGAAGGGTTAATAGCGGTTGGTATTAAAGTCAGTGACTCATTATCCAACCTGAACAGAAGAGAATTAGGAGTGGCTCCCTCAAAGGAAGGAACTGAACGGTCATTAGGAAGAACTAACGAATAACCATGTCAGAGCAAGAACAGAGATGAATGTTATCAGTTTAGTCTTGGTTCCTCTGTTAACGAAAATCCGTCCCACAGCGAGAGGAACATGGACACAGGCTGTGCAACAGACGAGCCACTGTGACCTGAAAGGTCCATCTGCCTGGGAGTAATAGATACATATGTTATCCAAGGAAAACACTTGTTTGACGTGATTTCCCTTAATATTTCTCCTCTTTTCTCAGCCTGGTGCATCTTGCTGTGGAGCTGCTGCCCCAGAACTTCCCAGTTCTTTCTGCTGTAGAAGAGCTCCCAACCTTCACCTCTGTGCCAGGTCTGCAAGCGGCCATGGGGTCGCCCTGAGGGCAGGGTGCTTTTCTGCATTGCTGCTTCAGTGCTCGCAGTTCTAGGCATGCCTGTCAGTCAAAAAAAGTTGCAAAAAATACAAGAAATTGCAGAAAAATTGTTGGAGTTTAAAAAAGTATTTGGGATAAAATTTGTCACTTGTTGCAATCTTGCTCTGATTTTGTATCATTGTATTTGCTACCATGTGTGACATCCCTTTCTTGTCTCTTACATTGCTGCAATTAAACCATATACCATCACACAAAATGTATAGAAGGAGATTTTCCATGTTCAGGTATCTCCACAAAATATCAACAAACACCATATTGCTTAAGCATACAGTAACTTTTTTCAAGTATATATGATACTTCAGATGGAACATTTTCCTCCTAGGACAAAGATGTGCATGTAGAAGGCATATCACTGGGTTATTTAAAACACTTATCGGTCTCTCCATCAGCATCAGCTCTCTAGGGACTTGGAATCTATTTCTGGAACTTCTCCTTTTTTCAGCTTTCTGCAAGACATAAGATTGCAGAAGTCCATAGGTGATTGCTCAGCTTAAACACATTTATTGCTCACAGCTGCTTTTTTTCTGAGAAATAATATGATCCTTTTAGCAACAGCTTGGCAATATCAACTCTCACAGCTTCTTTTGTAAAACTTTCTCTTTGCAAAACAGACTTTGCTGAAATCTTAAGTTTCAGCTGATCTGCCCTTACCCAATAAGCATTCCTCTGCTCTAACATTTCAATTTAATTTAAAATTTAGTTTCTGCTATAACTTCCACCGTAACATTAAAATTGTGTGGAACTTTTTTCACTGGTACCTGGTGAGTACAGCTTGCACCTTTTCGCTGGGATCAGCCCTTTTTTGTGGAAGCATGGAGCTTCTACAGGTACTCGAGCTGGGGAGTGGACTATTCCTCTGCTTTCTCACTGACTAAAATGAACTTTGGTGATTGTTTTTCAGCATCTTCATTTGCTTTTCTGTTCTGCTCTGGCGTTGGCTGTGTAGAATTTGTGCCCTTCTCAAGCTCTCCACCTCTTCCAGCTTAAGCCCCTGGTTTAACTCTGAGGACTTTTAGCAAAGGCTGTAAGATGTGTACAAGGTCTTGTAAGATCATCGAGTCCGACCATTGACTACCAAATCCACCATTAAACCATGTCCCTAAGTGCCACATCTACATGATTTTTGAACACTTCCAGGGATGTTGACTCCACCACTTCCTTGGGAATCTGTTCCAATGCTTAACCACTCTTTCAGTGCAGAGATTTTTCCCAATATCCAACTTGAACCACCCTTGGCACAACTTGAGGCCATTTTCCATTAACCTATTGATTGTTACCTGGAAGAAGAGCCCAACACCCACCTCGCCACAACCTCCTTTCAGGTAGTTGTAGAGAGCATTAAGGTCTCCCCTGAGCCTCCTTTTTCTCCTTCTTTTATCTTTCAAATGATAGTGAAACACACCAGGCCAATGCTGAGCTCTTTTGTAGACAGCAAGTATGTGAAAGCCGCTTGCTACATGAACGGCAGAGGAAAAGAGTTTCTCTGATAGCGTGCAGTGAGGCCGACACTGAGATGTTGGACTACCAGTCCAAAGAAAAGATGACTCAAAAGATAGCATACTTTACTAGAGCCACTGCTATGCTCAAACTCAAAATTTTTGATTGTCCATAGAGGCCAACCCTTGAGGAGTTTGGAACCCCGGGCATATGTGGGGTAAATGATGGTGTTGCTCCAGCAAACTTTTAGGGCAAGAAAGTGACTGGCAGAGTCCTCCGAGTGCCTGGGAAAAGCAGGCTGGAGGAGGAGGGGGCAATGACGCTGGCTGAAAGAATTCCTCCTTTCAGAGAACAAGCAGCGCTTTCACGGCACTGGATGCTCAGCCACAGCACACACTACACAGATTACATCAGGGCCATTCTCTGCCTTTGATTAGTTTTAAGAAACAAAAGCATGAAAATTTTAAGTTCTAAGCTTGAATTTTCAAGAGAAAAAGCATAAATAATAAGGGCATTATGAAGCAGGCAGCGGGAGCTGGTGGGGAGCACTGGTTCTTCAAAAACCTGGAACAGTAGTGTGCTGTTCCTGTGGCAGTTGTGTGAGACAGACAAAAAGCCAGTATTTAAAGTCTGTTCTACAGCAGTTTTTGCAAGAGCATCAATAATATTACAAAAAGATACTAATAGAATGCTACAGCTTGAAATTATAACAGATAAGATGCATTTGCAAATTGTATCGCGAGAGCACGTCTGAGCTAAAATACGTCTACTGGGGCCATTTCAGAAGAGCAGCTATTTACACTTCCAGCACTTTAAAAACATGTCATTTTTGTTGGCATTTATGCAATTAACACAAGTATCTCAGGCATGGAAGTAACAGATTTAGCTACCTAAATGTGGGGCAGGGCTGCCAGGTTTGGGAACACCATCCAAGCCAGACCTTCACTTTCAGTCTGCTACAGCAACTGAATTCTTCATCTTGTCCAAGCACACGCCAGCACGGTCTGCCAGCGCATCACCTGTAGATGTGGATCACTCAGTTATTTGTCTTACCGTTGTCTGTCCTTATTTCATCCCTAAGGCTCTTGCTGCAGAGTCTAAAATGTAAGCATAAAAAAAATTAAATTGATTTGAATTGCAAAGTGTAAAGTTCTGGGGCTGCGCCTGCTTGAATCAGCACACAGGATGAAATGAGATCCTTAAATCCAGACTTTTCAAAGCAGTGGTCTGGACACAAGGGATACTTTGTGCTGTTGCCTTTCCTGTCGCATAATGGCTCTACCATGTCCATCCCAGAGGCACGGCCGCCACTCCTGGGACAGGGTGCTCCTTGAGCTGGTGCAGTTGGAGAAGCAGACAATCCTCCTGTTGTCCAGAACTGGCCCACGAGCCACCAATTAGACCGCTCTGAACGACAGCATTCTGTTCAAAGGGCTGCTAATTGTATTTTAATGATGATTTAAATGCTGCTGCTGATAATTTCAGAGACATCCAGATCACTAATTACTCATAGTCTATGTTGAGCTTTAAGCAGGCGCAGGCAAAGCACTGTAGAAGCATCAAGTAATGTTATTAATGTTCTCAAAGGCCTCCACTGCCCTCCCACATGTCAAAAGCATCATCTCCTGTTCCCAGGCCCAAACTCAGCCCTGGCTGCTCACATCTGGGATCCAGCTGCCCAGCTGCAGCACAGGTTCTTGCAGCATTCTGGAAGTAAGGAAAGAGAAACAGCGAATCAAAATTACTTACATTCATTAAACAAAATTTTACCAATATTAATAAAAATTAACTGCAATTCTTACAACACTACCACTTCAGAACATTTTACCTTTAAGATAAAATACTAGCTTGATTGAACTGCATCCCTGAACACAGCGTGGTCAGGATATCTGAATAAACTCACCAAAAATGCTGATCCTCACAACCTGTCTGCACAGACAGGAGGGGCATCGACCTGTTGGAGCAAGTCCAGAGGAGGCCACCAAGATGATCAGACGGACAGAGCACCTCTGCTACGAGGAAAGGCTGAGAACATTGGGGTTGTTCAGCCTGGAGAAGAGAAGCTTCAGGGTGACCCAACTGCAGCCTTCCTGAAGGGAGCTTACAAGAAAGATGGAAGGAGGCTATTTACAAGGAGTTGGAGTGACAGAATGAGGGAGAGTGGCTGTGGACTGACAGAGGACAGGTTTAGGTTAGATATTAGAAAGAAATCCTTGGCTGTGAGGGTGGGCAGGCCCTGGCACAGGGTGCCCAGAGAAGCTGTGGCTGCCCCATCCCTGGAAGTGTCCAAGGCCAGGCTGGACGGGGTTTGGAGCATCCTGGGGTAGTGGAAGATGTCCCTGCCCATGGCAGGGAGGTGGCACTGGATGATCTTTGAGGTCCCTTCCAAGGCACTCAGTTCTAGGGTTCTCTGACTCCTGGCTCGCCGTTGCAGCAGCAGCAGCGGTGTGGTGGGAACGTGGCCGGCCTGCAGAGCTCACAGAGCCGGAGCTGTGCTTGTGCAGTGAGTCCCAGCGAGTTCAGTTTCCAAGGCTGGCAAATCAATACCTGCCATAAGCATGAAATTCCTTCCCAAATGTTTGCTTGTATTCTGTACAAGATGCTCATAGTGTGTGGAGGAATCCATTCTCCAGAAAAAATATTTAGAGTGCAAGTCACAGTTTTCCCCTTCAGAAATTCAGCCAAAACACACCAAATCTGCTATCCACTGACAGCGTAGTGCTGGTCAAGATGTTTATACATAAAACACTCTGTCAGTGAGAGTAAAGCACATATCTTGCCTGTGTAATTGATATCTAGAAATGGGGAAGCTGGCTGAGTCCTGTTCTAAAATACGTGCTTTTATGAGAATGTAGGTTAGCTGTGGTACAGTGGATTTTACATGCCAATTCTAAGCAGTGAGAATTTTGAAGAGACTTTCAGTGATGCAGGAAAAAAAGGGAGACTTGTTTTCTCATTGGAAAATAAAATGCATGTAAATAAATCCTAACGCTGATTTTTTTTGGTGAAGATCTATGTGAGATGAATCCCTTTATTGTCCTAGAGTGTATTAGTGTCACTAATCTACCCTCGATTTGATGTGAGATTGCTGGCCTAGGACAAGAGTGAGGAGCTTGCTCCACTCTGTGACCAGACACACGGTGAAGAGAGTGAGATCCTCTATGCTCAGCTTCCCCCAGCGATGTTGTGCCTGGAGCTCCAGGGGCACCTCTTTGCCTCAGCAAGCCCCTGGAAAAGCCTTAAAGGGGACATTTGCTTGTGCAGCTGAGGTGGCTGGTACGGAACAATGAGATTTGCACGTGGGAAAAATTTTGCGTGCAATTTTTTGCAGCCATCTGACCTAGGAGTTTTACTTTCTACATAAACAGTCTGTCTCACTTGTCTGAGTAAGGTTTTAAGTGTGTTTTTTGTGTGTCTCCCCTTCTCTGAGGGCTGTGCCAGCCGTGGCATCTTTGGAAATGAAAAGTCCTGAAAAATTCTTGCACTTAGTTACCAAGTGCCGTTTTTTTTTCCTTTTACATCATTGATGGTGTTTGAAACTGAGTAGATATGAGGGCAAATAATTCCCCCCTTTTCTGTTTCAGCAAACACCTGCCTCAGCTGCCAGCGTGCTCCTACAAACCCCACAGCTTGCACAGAGCAGCCAAACTGAGCTGATGCCAGGAAAGTGAAGGTCTTGTGAGAGGTAACGTTTAAACTTGTGTATTCCCAGGTTTTGTAATTACAGGTTAGGCATTTGGTTTTCATTCTTTTCAGCAAGGTCTGAGGCGTTGGTGTCGTAGGTTTTCTGCCTTATCTACACAGATTACTTCCTTATCTTCGTTTATCCTTTTAAAGATACATCACTTGAACTTTATCCTGTGGTTTTCTTGCCTAACATCGGTCAGGAAAACATTCAAAAATTAAAGAATTAAATATTTTTTGATAATGGATAATCTCTTTTGCAAGAGATGAAAAGAGTTAAAACCTCACAAGCTTGTCACTCAATGACAGAAACCCTGATTTCTGAAAGTTGTACACACGTGCAGCTTGGCCTGTGTTCAATGTCTTGACTGCCATGAAACTGGAAACATTAATTAGCATAAAAAATTTGTAATCTAGTTCTGAAAAAGAAAAAAAAAACCAAGAAAAAAGGGAAATACTACACAGTTGTCATTTGTGAGAGCATTCTTATTTTCTAGAAGACATCCCTTTAATTCTCCGGATACTCTCACTATACTGAGCAACTTTTGATCTCCCCCCACATAATACAACACAGGAGAGTGTCTCTTTAAATTAATTTATAAAATAATTCAGGACTGTGGGTGTCTTTGATCTGTTCCTCTCTGCTAAAGTACAGAAGAGAAGAACATGTCGCTTAGCAACCCCGCTTAGCCCGCACTGGGGGAGGCAGGAGGGATGGATGGTCCAGAGCCACAAAAGGGGAGGCTTAAGCCCCATCAGGAAACTAAATTTCAGACAATCTTTCTCAGAACTGAAGCAAGCAAACATGGTTGTTTGCAGAATTGAGTAGTTGGGTAATCTCACTTTTTCCTTTTTTTTTTAAATCTACTTCTGGTCTATTAATAGCAATCTTCCAACCAAATGAGAAAATCTGGCATGGGATGGACAACGCAGGCTTCGACAGCTTCTGGGCTGGGTTGCAGCTGAAGGGAACCTGAAATTTAATTTTAAACCAGTTCAATAGATTTTAAATAGAATTAGTGTTGTCAGGACTAATCGTCATTAATTTCGTACCACAGTTTTAATCTTAACACTTCAAATGAATGTTGTGTGAGTCTCATCCTGCTGTACAGTTGGACAGCCTAAGTGTCCCCAGCCTGCCTTATTCAGGGCCACTTACCTTGTTGTAAATAAACCCCAGAATTCTCTGAGTGGTTACCAGGCTGTGATTCGCTGGTAACTAGGTAACATCTTAGAGCTGCAAAAAAATACCGGTTAGGAAAGTAACCTTGCACTGAAGCAGCTGAGCAGCCCTCAGCCCTCTGTCCTTCCTGCAACTGCAGGCCGGTGAATCCCACGGGGCCATGGCAGGAGCAGGCACCAGCTCAAACCCTCCTGCCCTTGCCCTTGCTGACCAGTGCTGGCCTAGAGCAGCCCTGATTTATTTTTTTCCCAAACATCAAATTCTGCAGCAATGTACGGCTGAGTTGTGGAAGAAAAAATGATGCTAAAAACCTGTGTCAGAGGAAGAATGGCAGAACTACCCGCTTCAGCATCTCACATAGACAAAAAATAGCTCAGAATGAAATACAGGTAAATGGTTACACCTGGTCTTCTATTAATGATCATAAAGATTATTTAAAAACTTCTTAATTTTTGCACCCCTTTCATTTACTGATCACCTATAACTTATTACTGAACAGTTAAGAGAATCTCTAAATTCTGAAGGTTCAGGTTTCTCCCACAGCTCAGTGCAGTGCTCAAACTCTGTAGTAAAACTGCAGATTATTAGACTGAGTACCAGTCTATCCACAGGCAGGAAGCTTGTCTAAACTGGCATCTGCTGCATATTCCAGCAATTACTAACATACCTGAAAACAGACATTACTGGACTCTGAAGTAACATTGTTTTTATCTAGTAAGGGAAGTGGTAAGTGCTAGCGTGGAGCTCATTCAGAGCTAAGGTTCTTAGAAGAGTGTACTGAAGAATTTAATTTGTAAGTGACAAGATAATTTTTACTACCCATATATAGCAAAGACCTATACAGTAGAATCCTGTCTCCAATGGGAATTTTACTGGTTACTGTAGGGGTGCCTGGATTTTACCCAGGATCTCTGAGTGTGCTTTTTGTATTGGCAAATGCTCATGTAATGTGATTCTTTGGAGAAATTTAATTAAAGAAAAATGCATAAGGCACTTGGCATTAAGTGGTCTAAGTTTGTTAACGTACAATATGGAGAATGAAGCCCAAATTAGAAGCAAATAACACTAACTCAACTGTGAGCATTTCCATTAAAATTGCTTTAGTAAGAAACTTCTATTTTTGTAACACATATTTTCTCTATACTTCACTTTTATGATCCAAACAAATTTAGAGGCTCTATTTGAAGTGTCACAAGCTGAAGCAAACCCGATTGACTTCACTTTGTCTTTGCTCTCAGTTACACCACAGTTAACAATTCTTTACTGTAACTCAGTACTGAGCAAGTGATTTTGCTGACTGCCTAAATTGAGGATGAGGATCCAGCAACAGTAGAACTCTTTTACTTGCACTTGTGTTTACCATACTGATTCATACACATAGTGGGTTTTAGAAAACAGAAATATGTCATGTCCATAAGGCCAAGATGCTCTTTGTTGGAGACTCTTGTCACAAACAGTTTCTGTGGTTCCTCTGACAGATACGGAACATCTCCAGCTTCTTGAGCAGACTTTGTGAGGCTGATAGTCTTGAGGAATATGTTTGGGACTACACTGACTTACAAACCTGTACAATTAACATAGCTTTCTGGTTATGGCATTCAGGTTCCCAGATCAGGATGATGCATGGAAAAAGCATGCAGATAAGGCATCGTTTGCCCAAACATGTCATCAGAAACTGACTTCCTAAAGGTATGTCTCAAGTGGGAGAATGCAAACAGATGTGTGATGTTTTTCCATTTCAGAGCAATCATTATATTATCACTAAGATACAGATTACCTTCATGACTTCTCAATCCCAGTACTGACAGAGTGAGAGTAGTCTAAATACGCAGAAGCGTCATGTTGGAGAACTCTCAGTTTAGTGCAGCAATTCTTGAAAATATATTGGCCCAGCTGACAGTATTGGGAAAAAGAAGATTATCTCTGGCGTGGGACCACACTGCAACAGCCCCTGTTCTCAGGGAAGAAGCTCTAATCTAAAATGTATCAGACCATTTCTTTCTCTTGTAATCTCCTCCTAAATGAAAATAGAATTGTTCAGCTTTTTTCATGACATATAGAAAAGTGTGAAGTTAAAAATAAATCTCAGCTCCTCCTCAGTGGAGGGACAATGGCTGTTTTTTTAAACTAAAAGCCCACTCGTCCTGTTGCCTTCTGCTAAACAGTCAGGCATCACAGAAAGGTTTTTTGGTGTTTGAGGCTCAGTTTCCCCAACTATCAATAATTACAGCAAGGAGAACTGCAGAGAGGTTGGACATCTTTACTGCCTGCAGTACTACCACCACATGTCTGACTCCAGCACCAGGCAGCTGGAACATAAATGGACTGAAAAATTCACTGAAATGCTTTGATGTTGTATAGATGCAGAATTTGAAAGGATTATGAGTCTATTTATAAGAGGAAATTAATAGAAGACATTATAAGGCTATAAAAAATATTGGGTGGTGTAAAGGAAGATCAGGAAATTCTTGTTTTTCTCACAGTGTAGGGAACACAGGCATTCACAGAGAGAGATACAGTGTGCAAAAATACACAAACAAACCAAAAGAAGCCATTCCCTGCTGGATTTCACTATGTGTCCTTACTGCCTGCTTCAGCTGAGTGGGGACTATGGGCCAGCCTGCCCAAACCAGCCCTGCTCGCTCCTGTCTCTCATTGGAATCACCACGAGTAGCACCCGCACAGTGCTGCAGCTCTGAGAATTTGGGACTGGAAGCAAATGGTTTTGAAGGAGAGAAAAATTAGGTGCAGAGAGGTCCTTGTCCTCAGAAAGCCTGCTGAGCCACGCCTTTTTTCCTTGGAAGAAGTCGTATTTACATGACAAATTTACATGTAGCAGTGACAGTGGCAGAATATTTCCAAGAAAGCGGAATTATTAATGTTTTGGCAGCGTGAGATTGTTTTTTTCCCAATTGCAAATGTTGCTCCATCTGCCACAAAACTATTGGTTCCAACAGCATGGCCTTCCCCATTAAAGGGGCATCACAACACATCCTGTTTGTGGTTGGGATATGGGGAGAGGGAGGTGATACCAGCGTGTAACACACTACAGTGGTGTACCCTGTTGGCGAGGAGTTGGCTGTGAGAAAACAAGCCAGCTGAGCAGGTGTATCTTCACCTCCCAACCACGGCATTACTGGCTTACCTGGGGCAGGTGAGTGGCTCTGCCCCTTTGCAGTCCTCAGCATTTTCAGAGTTTAACGTTGTAACAAGTCTGTCTCTGCAAAACACTCTGGTTTTAGCAAAACATCACATGTCCGCAAAGATACCTTCCTGATTTCTTTTTTGAAATCTGGGTTATAATGAGGGTAAAAGGTATGTGATTCCTTAAACCTAAAGGAGACATCCAACACAAAAAAGCAATCTTAATTCTAAAATTACTATTTTAGTGATGACTTGTAATCTATGCAGTTTTATCTACTTGATAATACCCAGCTTAGTGTTAGATCTAAAAAAAAGAATGAGATGAGGAAATTATTCCTTTGATATGCATTAAGTTATTCAGTTAGTAAATTAGTGAATCTTATCCTGTTATTAGCTATTAGCATGTTACACTTCTTGATGTTGCTCATGAAGAATGCATATGAAAATAAGGAAAAAATTCCCTTTTGAAGTTCCTGCCACTTGATTTCTTGACATTTCTTTTAATTTGTGACTAACCTCTTGAATGCAGTGTTCCACCGTCTGGTTTTATGAGAGATTCTTCATTTTCAATTTGTTCTCCCATTGATCAGACTTTTTTTTGAATGGGTAGCTCTCAAGATAATTAGCCTTTCAAGGAAACCATGTTCTCCTAAATAGTTATTAATGAGTATCTCTCCCATTCAGTACTCTTAGCCCTTTTTCATTAGGGGATTTTCAAGGGCTGGTCAACCTGTGCCTGGTACTACTGAAGACAGCAGGAGTCTCGCTGCAGATTTGAGGGAGAACAAGAGCAGACCCTGGGAGTGAAGAAACATCATTTGCATTCATTTTGTCTTTGGCAGATGGCTGTGTTCTAGGAGAACCTACAAACAGCTCTCCACTCTCCAGGGTAGACTGAGGAGGGAGTAAAATGAGTGAAAGAAAACAAGGTATGTTTCCTTCTCTGTTGTCATCCTCCTTATGATCAAGGTTTCCATCTTCAGAGGAGCCCATCAGCTGCAACTGCTGTGCTAAGGAGCCTCAGTTAGACTGTCCTGTTCACAATGCTGGAGACGAAAAGCTCCCTTTTACTTGAAGTCTATGTACATTACATAAACATAAACCCATTCAAACCAACAGTCATTCTGTATCTGAAGTTATTTTCCCACTAAAGAGCCAATGATCTTTAGTAGGAATATACTCTGTTTTAGGAATTTTTGCCAGTGTTACCCTTGCAATTAAAAGCATGCTGGATAATAAAATACTCCAACACATCATGCACAGCTACAGTGATCTGATCCTATTCTGCTTCCTGCTTGGCTTCTCTGAGCCAGTTCTTGTCCCTTCCCTTCCTCTCATCTTTAACCTTAAACTCTTAAGCCCCGAGCATGGACACCTACTCTAGCAATTTCTTTCACTAGGAAATTACTTGTCCCTCCCACAGGCAGTAATTCCAAAATTTCCTCTGCAGTCAAGAAGTCATTTAATCCACATACCTATCTCCTAAATTTCCTCAAAGCACTGTGAGTAGATGTTTATTTTCCTGTCCCTTGCACAGACATGGGAACAAGGGCCGAGGGGGTTACCAGCAGCATGACCAACACTGCTGGCTCTGCTTCCACCTCCTCTCACCTGTGTTTGTCTGTTTTGTCTTCAGCTGTCACTTCCCTGCCCTGGGTTTGCTGTTTTCATCTGCAGTAATGCACAGCCAATTTCAGTGGGGTCTTATTCTGTACTTCAGGTTTCTATAAGCAACAGAAAATAACATAAATATTTTGTCTCTGCTCGTCCTGATTCTGCAATCCCTAAAGACCAACATCTTCCTTTGCAATAGACACTGGACATTTTTTAGAAGAAATAGATCAAGAACTTCAATAGAAAAACATCTCAGGAACATCAACATCCCCTTTCAGGTAGAAAATCAATATGAGATTAATGAAATTGAAGAAAAAAAGTCAGATAAAACCCAGGGTGATCCAACACAGGTTGTAAAAGTCAGTATAAATGGCTGACCAAACAACCATCATGCAGTCATAACTTAAAGGGAAGCTTCATGTGGGAGAAGAGCAAAGTTTATAGAGAGGCTACTTTTATATTATTGAATACTATTAAAATACCTATTAAAAGTTACAAGTTGTAGTCCAAAATGCAGCTCAGAAGAGAGCTAGCACAGGCTGTGAACTGGCCTCACAGGGTGATCTATTTCTGATACCATAAAAAATACACTATTTCAAGAGCCCAGGCAAGCTGCATGGGTTGAGCCCTGCCCTTGCTGCAGTTGATAGTTTTGCTAGTGACATCGGGGAAATGACGTTTTCCTGGTTTTAGCCCATGCAAGTTTAAATACTGGGCCAGGAAACCCATATCAGTTCTATTGCATGCAGTACCAATGATTTTAAACCCATTTGCTTAGGAGGATTACTAAATGGAATTTGAAAAGTGATTTATTATTGGAAACTATTTTTGTTTGTTTATTCATCCAGTTTTCCTAATTGTGCCGTGTTATTTTGTATGGTAGTGTGCTTCTGCTGTACCAGGACAAAATAGGCACTTAAGCCTTTGGGCATGTGAGGTGAGCTGTTTCCCTTCCCCATTCCGCTGGAAAATCAACAAAAGCAAGCCTTTAATAGCAAGAATTCCATTATGACCCACCTTAGCAGGCACCTAAATCCTGCAACTGCTATGATAATTTATCTTTGAACTCATTAGTAGCAGTGCATAATTAACAAGTAAGCTGCAGGAACATGCAGTTACTCTGTATTTACACGGTATTTGCCGTGCAGTTGAGGTGTAATTACAGAGATTATACCTGCTCTCTAGAATAAGAGTACACGGTGTACCTCATTTTGTGCTGTTTCACAGCAGCAAAGCAGAGCACAGCGCGACGGAGCTGAACAAATGTTCCATTCTGCGGCGGGTGGAAGCGAGCCACAGGTACGGAGCAGGGCAGGGCCGCGCAGAGAGCCGCCACTCAGAGCCGTGCCGCGGCTTGGGGCTGCGCGGGGTGACAGCCTGGCTGCTGCACCTCGCCGTGTTTGTGCTCTGGACTGCTGCCCTTTCAGTGATGTAAGTGAACTTGAATATGCAGATTCAAAGTCAGGCAGGCTAGAGTTCGGGCCTTTTTAGTACAGTAGCTTTCCCCTCTGATGTATACTGCTGTAGGTTTCTACAATAATTACAGGAAATGCAGGGAAAGAATCTATCTTCTTACAAAGTTTTAATTTTTTTAAGTTTGTTCGATGCTAGCACATCCCCACTGCTTTGCCCTAAAACTACATTGCTATCACAATACCAAATGTGAAGTTGCAGCACATAGGTGCTGGGAAAAAGATACCAGCAAGTGGTGGAAAGTGCTAAGAAATAATGCTGTGCCTCCGAGAGCATAAACTGTAAGTAAAACTAAATTTAAAGATTCGATTGTGTTTGAGATCCGCCAGGAAGGGGAATACTGTACAAATCACTTGGTGCACGAATTGCTGTGCCGCTGCCCCAAAGCAGCCTTCTGACTCATGCATGCAGTATTGCCTTCTCTGAGGAGAATGCACAGGCCTTTCTGGAGCATGGATACAGCACCACGCTAGTTAAGCTACTCACCAGAAGAAACGGGGATTTATTTGCTGTTGCCAAAGAGTAAAATTGCACTTCAGCACACAATAAAACTGTCTAAGAGTTCCCTGTTCTGCTCCAGGTGGAAGGAAAAGTAGGGGGCTTTTCTGAGTGTGAATTATTGCTGTTCAGCTTCATAATAATTTTCCTGTCTTGAGGGACTTGATTTCTGTGTATGGTGTTAACAGCGTCTCGCTCTGAAGGGCCAGCAGTGTGACATGACAGGGCATGAGCTGCACTGCATTCATTTCCAGTACTGGGTTG
The DNA here is from genome assembly GCA_013398055.1 of Ifrita kowaldi. Lineage (NCBI taxonomy): Eukaryota > Metazoa > Chordata > Aves > Passeriformes > Cinclosomatidae > Ifrita > Ifrita kowaldi. Next base: position 175,801 of record VZRS01011876.1, read on the forward strand.
GCAGTGTACAACTGCATCACCAAATGACATGCAAATTACCCCGATATAATTACCTCATTTGGATGTCTCGTGGTGATTTCAGTCTGTGCTACAGCCAGTGCTCTCATTTGTATGGGTTCTGCTGACCTTGGGAAGGCGGGTGGGGCTCCCCCATCTCCGTGGCTGGGCTGCATCTGGCACCCAGGCTGGTGGACAAACCTAAAACTGATTGTTTGAACCTTGGGTTCAGGGAACTTCGATGCTTAACATCAACAACTTATTTCTGTCACAAACTGCGTTATCTGAGGAGTTGTTCATGAGCACAGAGAGTTAACATTTCAGTCCATCTCAGATGGTGCTAGTTAAGAACATGAACACAGTGCACTAAGTCTTTTCTGCATTGACAGATTTAAAAATAATTTCAGAAGAAGTTAGAGAGCAAAAATAAAATAAAACTTCTTTTCCAAAATTCATATTTGAAAAAATGGTATTTGGTTTCTCACTAGCAGTATTCCTATGTGGATTTTTTTTGATCTTTAGCTGTTTTTCAAGGTCTTCCTGTTTTCATAGTGGACAGTACGGAACAATGGAAGAGATGCCTGTCCATGTCCCATTTACAATCACAAACATCATCATCCATGAATTCCACGACTTTTTCATTTCCATTTTTCCTACTTAACATCACACAGTGCTGGGGTGGCAGCTGCAGCAGCTGTTTACAGTAGCTGGAATACCAGCAAAGCATTTCCCCGGCACACCAGCCAGAGCCACGCCTGTATTTCACAGACGCCTTCAAAGCAAACATTTCGGGCCAACTGCGAGACTTGGATTTGAAACTCTAGGGCTCATTAGCTGTGACGTACCACGGCACTCAGGGTCTGAGTTGGATTTTACCTCCTCTTCCATATTGTCAGAGTCACTCCAATGCCTTTCTTTGTAAGAGGACACGAGGTACCCAACCCTACCCCCACTGAACAGTGCAATCATTCCTTTGAACTTTCATCTTGAAAGACAGTATTTTACAGTCTGGGAAGGGCAGTTTCCTCCATCTAAAAAATGGAGAAAGAAGAGCTTTGCACTGACTCCAGCACGGTCCTGGTCAGACTCTTCAGCTGAGGTTCTGATACAGCCTTGTTTTTCATTCAAGTCCTACAATAACCAGGAGAATCCTGCCATTATTTCTAGGAATGAAGTAATTTTTAAATGGTGAAATTGTGCATAATTTCAATTGTTCTCAGGGAGAATACTCAAGACTGGCTCTTTTGATGTTTTGTTCACAGAAGCAGACACGTGATGCAAGTTCATGTATACAATGAATGGCTTTGGGACAAATGTTTGAAGACTTCTTGCAACAAATTGCTCACACATGATCTACAGCAAGAGTTACTTCCAGAATGGTTACTGCACATGTGTTTGGAAAAAAGATATTCAAGCAAATCAATCTGCTTGTGGACAACTAACGAAAAGAGAAAAAGGAAAAATTTCTCTAACAAATATGAAACTGCAAATTATTCACTCAGCTCAGTTGGCAACAACCAATTTTTGTGGTAGTAGGAGCTCATGGAGTAGGAGGTAACTGTGTGAAGAATGATTGATTTGGTATCTTATATTGCAATTCTGGAAGGGCTTCAACATCTAATTTAAAAGCCATCTTCCTCCTTTCACCCAGTAAAGAAAATAAAATGATAGTTGATGTCTGTGAGCTGTTTTGGGCAGATAGGATCTATTTTGTGTCCTCTGGACACTGACAACAGCTAGCTCATAAGAAAGAGCAGTTATTAGAAAAGATCTCTCTTGCCAGAAAAAAACAAACAAAACCTGCCTGAGGAAGGATATTGCCATCACAATCCTCTTTGCATCTTCCCAGGAAAGACATGTAATGGGTCTGAACTTGGTGCATCTTTTGAGTTGTGGAGCCTTCTGTAAGCTGCACATCCACCAGCCCATCTTTCGGTACAAACAGTGATTTACTTCCCTCTTGGAAGAATACAAAGCACACTTGGGACATCTCTCAACTAAGACCATGTTTTGTCTCTCCTTCCCCACTCCTGGGATGAAGCCAGCCACCTTTTTGGTGAGATGCTCTGGCATGCTGCCGTGGGATGCCAGCAGAGCTGTCTTCTCAAAACAAAGTGACTGTAGCATGCTCTGTTCATGCCTGTGGAGTGGTGGATGAGAGTTTAGCATTCATCTCTTCTTAGCTCCTTACACGTGTGTTCTTGATTGAATATGTAATTCCTAATTTATTCCCGAGCAGGCACATGCTCTCTTTCCAAGGCATAGCAGATGCGAGGGAGTCCGCTTCATCCCTACTGCTTTACTTCACAAAAACCTTAAAATGCTAAAGCCATAAATAGGCATTATAGCACAGTCTTTGGCTGAATGATCTCCAACATTGCTGCAGATCTTAGTCATAGTGAAAGCTTTTACAAGCTACTTTGAGCTAATGGCAAAATAGTTTTCATTTAAAGCAGTGATGTGTTCCTTCCCACAAATGCTAATTGCTATGATTCTATTGTAAGTTCTGGGCTTAGTTACACTGAGCTTCAGTTAGCTTGTTATAACTTAACTCTAACCATTGACCAGAGATTAATTTTAACATTTCTGTGGTTTTAGAGAGAAAGATAGAAGATACACTCCCATGTCACCAAAGTCAACAGTGGGAAAAAGGTGCATTTCTGCAAGAATGTTCTAGGCAACCTCCTCAACAACAGAAGGATGTGCTGCAGAAGGTGACGTTCAGGAGCCATTTCCCCAGCCCACAAGGATACAGGATGAGGACATCTGCATCCAGCTGAGCCGTGCCAAACCCCCTTGACTCTTATACCTTTCTTTCCATGCTGCAAATCCATGTTAGATTCAAGACTGCCTGAAATGTCTGTGGGTGGCAATGTCAGTCCATGGCTGGTGAACTTCCTACCCACCATTGGTGCTTTAGGAGCCCTTTCTGCAGCACCTGCCTCCTTGGTACAGGAGCTGGGACACACAGTAGCTCATCACCTCACTGTCAGACCACGGCTGATATGTTGGTGGACTAACTTCAACAATTTCACTGCAGAAGAGCTTTAATTATGACTATTGTAAGAATATAGACAAATTTCTCAGCCTGCCTCAGTCTACGAACTGCAGATACATATATGGGTTGTTTGATCCTGTATACAAAACCCACCACTGCCCTTTGTCTTTAACCTCCCCATTCCCTGCGATTTGGGAAAGTTTGCCTAGAAGGGGTAAGAAAACATTCAGCTGCTGCAGGTCCTCCTAAGCCCACCAGATTTTTTTGTTTGTTTAATTTGCTACATATGATTAACTCCACTGAGTTTCTGCCAGGCAGAATTTGCAACTCAAAGTATCCCATGTGTGCTGCAACACTGCCAGGAAGTAAATACCACCACAGTCTTCATAATCACTGTTTTTCCAAAGAACAGGTATAGCAGACAGGCTATTTTAGGCTATAAATGGAAATCAGAAAATGAGATTTTCTTTCCCTGCTAGTTCTTCTTCTGGGAATCTTAGTCCTTCCCTCTGTGCATGTGCTGTGGTTGTTGGTGGCAGCATATTGGTAGTATGGGTCTCTCAGAGCATCCATCACTGGGGCCTGTTCCGCAGCACTGGAATGCCAGTGAACATGGGGAGGCATTCCCACTAGTACCAACATGCTGTTTGTTGATATGAAACCACATATTAGATCAAAACCAGATTGGGAGAGCCTGATTTTACTCCATGACTCCAGTGACAGTTGATTTAAAAGTCAGGTTTACAAAGTAAGTTAAGGTATTCCCCATCTACCTGCACTTCCTTTTCTAATAGTGGTAATCCATTTGCAACTCTCAGTTTTGCAGATTCCCTGTTACCTCCTGTGGATGATCGAAGCCCAGTCATGAATGCAGGCACCCTGGACTTGCAGTCCTGTCAATATCAGGGATGTCTGGCCTTGCCTTCAGTTTATAGCACAGATGCTGTCATCTAAATCATCCATATCACATGGATCTAATGCAAGATCTTCGCATGGCCTTTAAATCTGAGAAGTTCCAATTATCATTCTTCTATCATCAATTCTTCTATCATCAGTTCTATCATTCTTCATGTATTATGCATTTTTTTTTTCTGGAAAAAGCTTTGCATTATTAGGAATTCAAGAGATTAGGTTTTGCTACAGCAACATGCTGATCTCAGAACTTGAGAACAGATCCTTAGCATCACATGCACTTTTCTGTTGCCCCTAATGGTAATGAGAAGCATTTTCTGGGCTAGGAAATACCCTCATTATTTCACATGACAGGGTGACACTAGGCCTGTATCCCCTTGTTTGATTAAATGTTGATCACAGGTATCCTTTGACCTGCTGAGTAGTCAGGAGTTTATTTTAGTCAATTATAGTACTACTGAGAAGCACTCTCTTCCTGCCTATAGAAACAAAAACCCCATTTAGCCTTGGAAAAACACGATTCACGCTATTTTCTTCACTGAAGGAAAAGGAGTGGGCTTTTTTTGGTACAAACCTATTCAGTGAAAGATATCTTAGTCAACAGGGGTCAGCTCTGGCACTGAGAGAAGACGAAAGATTTTGAGAGAATATGTGAAAAAAACCAGATGGCTTTAACTAAATTAATATAAACCGTACTTTGTGTTTTACCCAGCCATCACATGTGATAATCCTGACATCCCAAATTGTCGTCACAGCCCTACTCTCTCATTCTCTTAGTCTTCCACTTTGCTTTGTCATTTACAGCATTCATGTGCTTGACTTCAAGCAGCCTGATGCTGTTTACAGGTTACTTGGTTTGACATTAAAATATCATTAAAATTGAAAAAACATTTAGAAAGTTGGAGGACTGTTATTCAGTAAAAATTCTCAGAGCACAGTGAAAGATGTAAAATGACTGAACTCTTGGACTTACTCTGAAGAGGTTCTGTCCCCCTCTCTCTCCTTGCCCACCACCAGCTGCAGCTACCCTTGCTGATGCTGCTTCCTCTGCCCCTTTCTCCTGGAGATGCCTTTCCTTTTACATGATTTATTGAGATGTTTTCATTCTCATCCCTCTCTAGCCCTCCTTCAGACACAGCCAGAGACCCAGCTGTTACCTGTGCCTGCCTTCTCGCTCTATCACCAGCTGAAAGCCTTTTAAACTATTGATGGCAATGGCTGACCTCCATCCTTTAATCCCGCAGTTTTCCTTGTAAAGCCCCTTGTCCCAGCACTGCTTTCTCCTTGAGCCACTGTGGTTCCTCAGAACTGGAGGAGCAGCAATGAACAGATTACAGCTGTGAGGACACACAGCTCAGCCAGCAGCATCCTGACCTACAACAGAGTCCCAGAGCTCAATAACCACTGAAGCTTGGCAAAGCTATGCCTAAAGGGCGGCGACTACAGGTCCATCCCTGTATTTACAGCATCCACCAGGTACTTGGTCCCACTGACGATCCTACTGGCTATCAAGGAGAACTTGCATCAGGATACGTATCAGAAAAGCAGCTTTTCCCAGACTAGAAGTCCAGATCAGTAGCAGAAAACCTCACTGCCTAAACAGGGCTCAAATCTGAACAAGAAGTGTGGGCTAATCTACCTGCCAGTCTCCTCCTGCTAGAGTTGTGCTGCTTGAACAAGGACTGCTCTGGTTTTGTTATTAATGTTTACTCATATTGCCCCAACAGGCGGTCCCATGCCTGCTGCTGTGCAGGCACAAAGGAACAGGTCATCCTTGCCCAGAACATCCGCAGTGCTAAATCATGATCTTCATCTCCTGCTCTCCCAGCATTCAATCAGAGGTTATTTTTCACCGCTAACCTAAAAGGGCTCAGAAGAAAGCTCTGTCTTTGGTTTAAATAATTAACTACTTTGACCTGGATATTCTGAGAGGCCCCACTAATCTCAGCCTTCACAGCAGTTTCTAAAATAAAATAAAAACAATAGAATAAGATGAAATAACATAACATAAAACTAGATGAAATAAAATAAATTAGACTAAGTCACCATGGGTTTTATGACCGAGCTCTTCTGCCACATTCAGAGCTCACACTTGGGATCAGACCTGCTGCTTCTCTGTCCTGGTCGGTTTGTGCCCAAGGCAATGGCAAGACAGCAGTTTATTTCAGCGGAGAATTTGATGCCAGGCTATTTCGGGACTGAGTGAAACTTGTCCTCCATAATTACTTTACAATCAGTGAAGAGCTCTTTCTAGAGCAGCCTGGTGTGATACAAAACATGCTTTAAATATTCTGGGCTTGTACTGTGTAACAGCAAGAAAGGACAATGGCCTGGAGAGTGCAGGGTGTTCACTTGAGAGGCCACAAAAGTGCAATGGCTGTGACAGAACAGCAGAAACAGACCATTTAACCAGCCCCGAGGCTGCTAGCAGGGGGCCAAGGAAATCCACAGGAGAGCTGGAAAGTTTATAATGTGTTATCTCCTCTGTAGTGCTGCGTGGAATTTTATCACAAAAATATATGTACTTTAACAAATGAAATATCAACCTGTGACTTTATTTCTGTGTTGCGGAAAAGGTGAATACATCGTTTATTGGGATCCTCTAGGTGAGCACGCACTGCTCCCGGGGTGTTTAACCATGCTCAGCAGCCGCGAACGCCTGCGGGCCGGGCAGTGAGGGGACAGCGACCGCACCCTGAGCTGTCACCTGACACCGAGCACATGTGTCCTGAGGTGTCACCTGTGCATGGCCACACCTTGTGCTGTCACCTGACACCGAGCACGTGTCCTGAGGTGTCACCTGTGCGTGGCCACACCCTGTGCTGTCACCTGACACCGAGCACATGTCCTGAGGTGTCACCTGTGCATTGACACACCCTGAGCTGTCACCTGACATCACACATGTGTCCTGAGGTGTCACCTGTGCGTGGCCACACCCTGAGCTGTCACCTGACACCAAGCACGTGTGTTCTGAGGTGTCACCTGTGCATTGACACACCCTGTGCTGTCACCTGACACCGAGCACATGTCCTGAGGTGTCACCTGTGC
>VZRS01011876.1:185602-291446 GCA_013398055.1 Ifrita kowaldi
TTTTTTTACCCAGCAATGCATAAACTCAGAAACTAAACATAGTGCCTGGGTCCTGCCCCAGTAAAGCAGTGATAAGGAATGCAGCGGGGCTGCAACACACGGGCTCTCAACCTCGCCTTACCAGCTCAAAAGACATTTTCCAGAGACCTGCTCAGTTTTGCAAGGAGGTTTCTGGGCAATTAAATAATCAGTGAACTTTGCTTGGTTTTAAGGTACAAAACTCAGCCAAGGAGGTGAAACAGAGTCAGGCTGGATGTTTTGGAGGACGGCAGGAATCAGGTCTATCTGATCCCGCATATTAGAAAAACAAGGCGCGGGGAGCAGACTGCTGCTTTCAGTTGACTTAATTAGTTTATACACTGAAACTCTGAATAAAGGGGCTGTGCAGTGCTTTGGCTTCAGTAGTAACCCCGCAGCCATGACAACAGCGAAGCATTGCTGATCACCATGACAAAGAGCCGAGAGGGCTGCTGCCACAGAAAGCCAACTCCGGCCCAGCAGGCACTCGGTGTGCGCGGAAAAACCCACCCTGGAAAAGCCGCCCCGCAGCTGCTGTACTTAACGCCCCATTTCGAGTCCTCTGTGGAAATCAGAATTTGGGAACAGGTTTGGACAGCTCACACACGTCCATGTCGTTTCCTGGACTGCTGGTAACAGCAATATCTTGCGACGCCAGGATGTAACACAGAGGTTTCTTAAAAAATAGAGATTTGAATAGTTACAGGCCAGTAACAGAATGCTGCACCCCTGCCTGCCCCAAGCTCGCAGCTTGGCCTGGCACAGGGGAATTCTCCAGTCTCCGGCCCACATCTTGAGGATTTTGTCCTAGACCTGATTAAAAAGGACAATAAAAAGTTCCATGTTTGCTCCCAGCCCTTCCCTCTGGTTCACTCCCTGGTAAGAGACAGGCTGAGCAATGAGTTGGCAGCCACAGGGATGACTCTGTCACAGGGTGTACAGGTGTGCACCCTCTCTGCCCAGAGCACCCTTTTCTGCCCTGGTGCCCCCACTGAGCAGCCCCAGCTCCCAGAGACCCTTCCCACAGGGTGGGCACAGCCCCTTGGGATGATCCAGCTTTACAGAACAGGGAGTGGAGGAAAGGAAAAGGGGGGCCTTTGCTTTTTCATCTGGAAAACATCATTTCAGGCCGTCCCCCCAGGAGTCCAGCAGGGACCCCTGGCCCAGCTGAGCCCCCCACCCCCTTGCCCACTGGTGGCCAGCATGGCCCCACCTGCCCTGCACAGGGGCCATCACTCCTGGGGACGCTACATTTGCCACTATGGCCTGAGCTCCTGATACTGAGCCAGCAAAAAGTTTACCCAGAGAGATTAAATACAGAAAATAAACAGTGATGTGAGAAACATGAAATTGAGGCGTTTTCCCAACGGGACCAACTCGGCACGCGTGCGAATGCAGATGAAGCACCCTGGTGAAGGAGGCAACTAAAGCACCTCAGAGCTCATTGAGAAGTGATGGAGAGCCAGGCCCGACTCCGAGAGGGTCCCACACCTCTGGGACGGGGCCACGGCCTCACGCTGGGCACTTCTAATTCAGCTGGAGCTGAACACAGGAAATCTGCTCATAGTGTCACCTCAGGCTGAAGTGGAGCACTTGGGCTTGCTTTGCAGCAGTTGTGTTTTCCCATGGAGAAACCATCTGGGCAGGTGACTTCTGAACAATTTTCCTTGTCTGCTTTTGTAATAAGAGGTGGTAGAAAGCAGTGAAGAATAATCATACAATCACAGAATGGTTTGGGTTGGAAGTGACCTTAAAGCTCTTCTAATTCTGACCCTCTGCCATGGGCAGGGACCCCTTCCAGTAGGTGGAAGGAAATAGAAGGAAAAGGACAAATAAACATCTCCAAGTGCTGAACCCTACAGGATGCATGTTCCTTTTCTTGTCTTTGCTCATCAGTAAACAGAAATATTTTTCTTTCTTCATTCCTAATTGTCAGCTTCTTCATATCATCTCTCAGTGTTGAATAAATAGAAAATAAATACAGAAATATGTTCCAACTGCAAGAGCGGATGGGCCACTGCCAGGGATTTTCAGGGTGTTCATCGCTTTGCACGTGAGAGAGCAAATCCACAGGGAGGGTGCTGGGAGGAGGGTGTCTCCTTCCAGATGCCTTCTCCCATCCCTGCATCACCAGCCAGCGTTGGGCATGATACAGAAGGTTCATTCTGCCACCAATAGGCAGCACAGCAATGCAGAGCTCCACTGACACCAATTTATGGGTATTTTTAAAAAAACCAATGCACGCTCTGATTTAACAAGGGTAACAAACACGGGTTACCTCCCAAAGTCCCCCCAGACAAAATGTTTAGGGCTGCAGAGCCCTGTGGAGTCCTCCTGCCATCCCTCTCCCAAAGCACACACACCACTGAGCTCAGCAGCTCATGTGCCATCAGCAAACATTTGAGAATGATGTTACTATGTGTGACATTTTTAACTGGCTCTCCGTTTCCATGACTGTTACCAGCCCCTGGAATCCTTGTAAAACCTCCAGCAGCCTCAAACATCTCCATGTGCCCCCAAGTGTCACATCAGTCTCTCACCAAATTTATTCCTTCTTTTACTTTCCAGTTATTCTCCTGCTCAGACCACTAAAGCACTGAGAAACTGCCTGATACTAATGCTTATTTTTAATCTGAATATTAACAGAATATTTATAAAATACTTATCTGGAGTCAGAGGCCCCTTGGATCCCTGCAACTGTGGAGGAGCTCAAGGGTCTGTAGGAGCAGTGAAGAGGTTCAGAACAACTGAGGAAGGAAGTCCTGGACCCCAGGAGACTCTGTAAGGGATTTCCCTGGAGAAAATCATCTTTTAAATTTGGGAATACAAATCTGAGATGAGGGCACAGTGCTTTGTCTCTGTGATCCCTGGAATGGTGGCTCATCCCCGGAGGAGCACATCAGGGACACCACCCCTGTCCCCCCACCCAGCGCTGCCGGCACCGGCCAGCAGGGAGCCGCATTCCCAGCCAGGGAAACAGAACAACCAAAAGAGAAACAGGAAGGTGCCCCGCTCGCCTGGATCCCCTTCTCCCACCCGCTGGGGGAGGGACAGAGGTCTGGTCCCTCCTGTGAGCACAGAAGCCCAAGGCCAGCAATGATTTAGCCTTTACCACTTACCCGCTCCCTGCTCCTGTGCAGGTGATGCCTCCCATTTCCTCGGAAAAGGACACGGCAGGAGGCACCCCAGAGAAGCAGAAAATTAACTTAAATCTGTATATTTTGGCCCTGGGGCTTAAAAACTCTGAGTTAACCAAGTGCTTGAATGGTTCTGGAGCTTTACACCTCCACCTGCGCTCTCCTCACCCCCACTGGTGGACAGGAGGGGCCGAGGTGGAAAGGAAATAGGGAACAACAGCATCAAAATAAGATTTATTATTTAGAACCAAGATTTGGAAGAGACAGACATGGCAGATAACAACAAAAAAGAACGCCAGGCTCCAGCTGCGAGGGAGGGTGGTACCGAGAGGCCGACGGGCAGGGGGAAGTTCCTGTGGCTCTGGTGTCAAAAACAAGAGTGAGAGGGTGAGAACAGCCTGGGCTGGGAATGCAGGAGCAGCAAGGGAGGCCCGTGGGTGCAGAGACTTTGGGACCAGATGTAACAGCAGGAGCAGCATTTTCCCACTCCTTAGGACAATGCTAACCCAGCTTTCTAAAAACCAGGTGAGCAGTCCTTCGAAAAATGACTGCTCGTGAGATTATTGCTACGAACTACTCTGTCCATCACCTCAGTCCAGGAGACAGCTGAAACCCACCGCCAGTGAACTCAGAGAAAGAAACCCCCACTGCATCGGTTTAGATCATTGAAGGCACTTTAGAGTCTTAAAAATGGCTCCAATTACCCACTCATCTGTGGAAGGATTTCAGTCTTACATTTAAAATCAGCAGCGACTCGAGACTGTATTTAAGTCTGGCAAGAAAATATGGCCGGTCTATGAGAAAAAGAGAGGTAAAAAGGGAAGTGACAAGCAGACTCATTCTCCGGTGCAGGATCCGGAGGTTTTTTACTTGATTTAAGTGGATTTAAAATAGAATCTCATCTTTAAAAAAGAAGAGTGAGAAATTTAAATGGAACTGGAACTTATCTTTCTTGTATGCATGCCTAGTTTATCGCTTGGATAGTTGCTTAAATGACAATTAACTGTGTGAAACAAAAAGCATTTGAAGGAGTGCCTCCTCCTCTTCCTCCTCCTCCCTTTCTCCATCTGCTGCTCATGGAAACCTGGCTCACAATGGAAGGGAACAATTTGGAACAAAATCCTTTTCCCCCAAAATAATTCTCCTTTATTTTTTATTGCATAACATTTTTGTATTTCCAACTATAAATAAAAAAATGATTAGAAAGAAGTTACAAAATTGCGTTGAATGGACCAGAACGGCACAGAATTCCTCACACACGATAAATCATTTCCCATCTTCCTCTTCCTCCTCCTTAGCCGTGGCAGGGCCTCGCGCTTGGCACCGCAGCTGTGGGGGCCATGTGTCGGTCGCTGATGGTCTCCTTTTCAGAATCTAAAAGAAAAAAATCCATATATGGATTTCACATCGAGGAAAACCCAAACCAAACCCAGAAGGGCCATGTGAGCTGGTGGACCCCAAGTGTGTGGGAGGTGCTGCAGCCAGAGCGTGCTCCTGGTCCCGCAGGGAAACAGAGACAGAGATGATGTGCTGAGAGCTCAGCTGTGTCAACCATTTCTGTAGGTGGCAGAACCTCAGCTCCTCGCAGGGCCCTCAGACCAGAGCTCTGATTCCCGTGGGGGAAGAGCCAGGCTCCCAGGAGGCAGAGAGGGAAAGAGCCACCAGAGACACCCAGCGTTTGGCTCGGGTTTTTGGGACCCTGCCGCTGAGGGAGGAGGGGAGATGGATGTGCGGAGGTGCCAGGGGATGGTGGGGCTGCCGGGGCAGGTCGTGCTCCCCACACCTGCAGGCTTGGCTCCCCGTCCGACGGAAACGAGCCAAGCTTCGGGTCACAGAGCACAGAGTGCTTTGGGTTGGAAGAGAGCTCCCTGCAGCTGGGCCCCAGGGATGCCGTGCCCCAGGGCAGGGACGGGATCCAGGAGCAGACCACGGGGCAAGGTGCTTGGACAGACGTGGGAGGGCACAGCAATGACAGGACCGGGATAAAAGGCAAGGAGCAGCACATCACGGAAGCAGCAGCAGCAGCACATCACGGAAGCAGCAGCAGCAGCACAGGGTCACCTCGTGTCCCCCCAGCCCGCAGCACACGCCCACCACATGCACTGGCAGTGCCGGGGACACGCTGGCAGGGACATGCACCCCAGGCACTGCTGCGCAGACAGACACACGGACACTGCTGGGAGCGGCAGCCACAGACGGAGCAGACGGCTTCGGGATGCGCCCGGAGCACACGCAGGGAGTCCCCGGAGCAGCAGGGACGGCGGGGGACGCTGGGGGACAGCGCACGGTGCGGAGGCTGCCCGGGTCTGGCACAGCTCCTGCTGGGTCTCTGTGGTTTGGGCTTTGCGTTTGTTAAACACAACCCCAGCTTTCCCCTTCCTGTGTTCCCTGCTCGCTGTGGATAACCAGCATTTGGCAAGGAGTTTCATCCAGCAAAACAGGACAAAATTAACGATCTCCAGGTAACTGGGACAAAACATCTGGCAGCAGTGGGTCAGCCTCAACACCCAGAGCAGAGCCAGCTCCCCGGGCACTTGGCTCCTCAAACAAACCCCCACAGGCACTCAGCCATGGGCAAACTCCTCTCTTTGTACCCCACAGTCAGCCCGAGCTTTCCAGGCTGAGCGGCAGCAGCGCTGCGGAGGTCGGGGAGCGCGGCCACCCCGGTGCCTGCCTGGTGACAGCAGAGCTGTGGGGACAGGCAGGCACGGCACACCCCGCAGCTGCTGCCTAACGGGGACAAAGACACCACATTCAGTCTGTCTAGTCTGATAAACAAACTAGAAATGCTGAGGAAGTTTTCACCGTATTTGCAAAGTGATTGAAAAAAACAACACAAGAGTAGATGCTTTTTGGGGCTATTTTATGTCAGACCTGGAGGACCCCCATTTGAAAAGGACTGGCAGCTGGTTCTTTCTTTCTAAATCTCCCAAGTTTTTACAAGGCATCAGAGTCCTGAATACCTCACAAAAACTGCAACAGGCCCAAAAAAGTCCCCTGAAGAGTGGCTGGAGAGGCTCTCACCATGCTCAGCTCTTTGAAAGCCACATTGCCGTAACTGGTGCTCGAGTAGTGCCTCAATAATGAAAGGTGAAGTTTAGGGATGTGCTCCTTTCTGAGGGAAAAAATAATCCTGACTTTTCCCTCTGCCTTGTGACTACAGCAATGTGCTCAATATTCACCATGCATTCATCCTGTTGCACAAAGAAATTCATCCAAATGCTTCTTGCTCACCAGATTTGGGAAAACCAAGAGCTTCTCACAGGAATTGCGCTGTTACAACAGATACTTTATCAAACCAAGGGGCGTTATCTATGGACAGCTTCTCCACAGTGACCAAGGGAGCCCTAAAGCTTCCCGGGGCTTTGTGTGTCACACTGAAGGCTCGACCCATGCAGACCCTAAACTCCTCATGAGAAAATTATTTCAAGGGAGAAGTTTAATAACCAAATAGAGATCCAAGCACACGCAGCAACAGCCTTGACAGCACACAACTACCCCTGAGAAGGGAGCAGAGAGGATCACATCATTCCCAACAGCAGCCACCTCCTGGTCCCAGCCTGACTTCCAGCTGAATTAGGTGTGAGTGATCTCTGTGCTGTCACAGCCAACGTCAGCAGTGCAGCACATCCAAACCCCTCTGAGCAACAAATTCCTTCATAAAGCAAAATTTGTAACCTGACAGCTCCTAAAATCCATCCCATTACATTGCACTTCTGGAGCCCAGCTGCATTAATAAAAACAGCAGCACGGTCAGGGCCGGAGCATCCCTGTCCTGCTGAACCTACTGGAATCACTTCACAGCCAGGAGTGCTGCCCCTGCCAAAAGGCACCGACACGTGTGAGCCACAGCACAACTCACATCAGATCAACAAACTGGTTCGTTTCTAGGGTATACAGACAGGAAAATGACTGTCAGGGATAAAATAATAACAGAGATCAGCACATCAGACAACTCCACTGAAGCTGAGTCTGCCCAAGCGCCAGCCAGGCACAGCCTGACACCACAAACCACTGAGGTGCTCCTCAAGGACCAATCATGATAAATAACCATAGCCAGAAATAACACACAGTCACGTTGTGCTGTTTTATAAATTCAATCCCGTATCAGACATTCATCTATCCGTGACAATAAGAGTGTGTGAGCTCTGCAGAGACACCATGACCACACTTCCCCACAGAAATCGGGGACAGAGGGGGGCAGACAAACAACTGGAGCGGGCAAGGAAACCTTACTGTACATTACCCACAGTCAGAAACTGCTTCATGGGTGACTGTCTCTGAGCCAACACTTTCAACAGCAGCCATAGAAAACCTGGGGGGAACCAGCTGGCAGCAAGGCAGGAAACAAGGCAAGTTTTTGCCATAATAGCTAATATCTTATTAGTAACATCAATCTCACTCCAAAAGCCTTGAACCTTTTCCTTCATTGCAGCAGGGGTGGTGGGGAGAGTGGGATGACAGGGAAACCAACACTGAGGTCACATAAATTTCAGAAGGGAGACTTCTGATTACAACTCTCCAAAGCCAACTCCCAAGGCATGTGCGAGGACAGATGTTTTTCCTGCTCAAACACGCGCGCACAGAACAAAATCGACATGAACCCATGAAGTGTCCACGGGGAAAAATTCTGAATATTCCCAGACCTGACAGTAATGCACTGGGATCACGAAAAATGCTTGAAGGGAAAGAGCTACCATTGGCAAAGCCGAGTCAAACTAATGATTCAAAGTATTAGTGATTTCCTTCCACAAACCCCAGACAGCAACACCTGCCCCTGGGGGAAGGAGCTCATTCCAGGAATCCTGTCTCCTAGCACCCTGTTCCCCAGCACGGGTACCTCTGTGGGAGCCCAGACTCTGCCACATCTCACCCATTCAGTTCCTCGTCGTGCCTTTGACCCCAGCTAATGTCAAATATTTCAGAGAAAAGCAGAAGGCAAGAATGGAGCAGTGTGGAGACAGGTATGGAGCAATGGTTAAGTAATCACAGAGTCCAAGGATGGTTTGGGTTGGAAGGGACCTTAAAACCCATCCAGTGCCACTCCCTGCCATGAGCAGAGACACCTTCCACTGTCCCAGGTTGCTCCAAACCCCGTCCAACCTGGCCTTGGACACTGCCTGGGATGGGGCAGCCACAGCTGCTCTGGGCAATGTTTCCTCTTTAAATAAACTTTTTAAAGAATTCTTTGCTCTTTTTTAAAGGAATTTTTAAAAAATCCCTCTTTAAAGCTGTGGAATGGAGACCAGAGTTAAACAGGCAAACAAACTGCAAGGGACAGAGCTGCATCATTCCTTTGAGTGAAATCTGTGCCAGGGAGGTTGAATCTAGGTTTGCAAAAGAGCCTTAAACCACTCCAGTGCTTCTCCCTGCCATCTCCAGTGCCCAGGCTTGCATCCCTGTGGCAGATGAGCAGTGCCAGGGCAGCAGCTCCTCTCCATGTCCAGTCTTATTCCAAGCAAGCTGGGAATGCAGTGGGAAAGCAGGATGTGGTTGTGCATTAAGATACCCCATCACAATATGAGGCAATCCAAAAGCCAAATGAATGGCACACAGGCAAACTTCAACTATTTTCCCAACTTCCCAAACTGAAAACTTCAAAACTTTCCTGCTACTGGGTGAGTGACTTTGGGGGTTAAAACATTCTTTCAAGATTTGTATTAAATTTCTGCAACTGAAGGACCGAAAATCAGGGTCTGATCAGATCTGTGAGCTCCCTCACTGAAACCTGGTATTCAAAGCTGAGCACCTGTGCTGACTTCCCACATGTCCTTGCAGCACAGTGCTGGCTGGGAATGCCAGGTGATGGCAGAGCTACAGGACACGCAGGACTGGAACCAGCAAGGCCGGGAATTCTACCAGCAGGTTTGACCCATTTGCTGCACATTGAAGCAATATTCAGAGTCAGGAATAAGATGAGCTCAGTTCTGGGATCTGTAGGGGATCTTCTTGGGTGCAGTTTTCCTGCTCTGATGGTGCAGCACGGATCCCTCAGCTCCCTCTTACTCCTTGGCTCACCTTTTGCTCAAGAAGTTGCTCCATTTATTTAATCTCATGTCATTTGCTTAATTGCCACTGAGGTCAAAGCACCCTGTGACACAATCCACACAACTGAGGGCAAAAAAACCACGGCTTGAAGTGAACAGCCAGAAGAGCTGCAGCCAAGAGGGCCATCAGGAAATTAAAAATCACAAGTACAACAATGCCAGCAACACATTCTGAGCTACTGCTTGGCCCCCGTGCAACAGGCAGGTGCACACCCTCCAAGGCCCTGGAAGCTGCATCCATGCCCTGCTCCCCAGCACCCCCGCCGCCTCTCCCGGGAGCACAGCCATGCAATGCAGCCACGGTGGGGCAGGAGGGCGCCAGCGTGGACCAGAGACTTCCCAACAAACGTAGCACAGACAGCAAAGCGACACGGACAGACAGAAGCAGGAGTGTCACACCTGCACGCCCTTCCCTCATTCCCCCTGCAGCCTAACCCAGCGATGGTGACTGCCAAGAGGGCGCTGGCAGCAGGACCAAGCTTCCTCACATTTAAATAATGCCAAGATCCTTCAGAAGGGCTTCCCTAGTGCTTCGCAGCTCAGGAGAGACAAAGCTCATGGGCCTCCTTCTCACCTACCAAACTGAGCATCCTCACACTCACCACCCGCAGCACGGAGGGAGCCATCTGCTCAAAGGAACCCAGCTGAGGCTGCAGCCCCTCTGCCCTGCAGCAGCCCCTCTGCTCTGCAGCCCCTCTGCTCTGCTGCAGCCCCTCTGCTCTGCAGCCCCTCTGCCCTGCAGCCCCTCTGCCCTGCAGCAGCCCCTCTGCCCTGCAGGAGCCCCTCTGCCCTGCAGCACGTCCTCTGCTCTGCAGCCCCTCTGCCCTGCAGCCCCTCTGCCCTGCAGCAGCCCCTCTGCCCTGCAGCAGCCCAGCACCCGGGGCAGCACGGGCAGGGCTCAGGGCACGGTGCCCTCGAGGTGCCAGCACGCACCCCCAGGGCACCGCTGCGGGGAGCACCCAACAGCCGGTGCAGGCACCGCATCTGCTCCTGCTACACAACCAAGGACAAGAGTGAGTCTGGAAAACAAACGCAGAATAACCTGGAAGAGCTGGAAATTGACACTGTTCTACATTTTAGAAAAACACTGGGTTTTTCACACCATTTTCAAGCACAAAATGTTTATTTTTCTTTTTAATCTATACAGTTTCTCGGGGCTTTTAGTGCCACTGACCTTGTCAGTATACAAGGGATGGACTATACAGGCAATAGCGACATAAACTGTAGGATTCAGTGCGAGCCGAAGGGAACCCGGTGTGAGAACATATTTTCCATGTTTGCTCATGAAGCATACAGACATGAATCTAAAAAGCCCAAACAAATTAAAGATACATGGTACAGAGAACAGAAATCTCTTACTGCAGTAAGTATTTTGCCCAGGCAGAAGACTCTGCATAATTGTCTATAAAATTCAATTCTAACTGAATTGATGGAATAATATATTCAAAGGGTACAAACAAAATAATTTAGACAGGTATAATGCTCGAAGTACAATAGAACTATACAATTCACAGCTTGGCAGCACAGGACGTCTCTGCCCCTCAGCAGAGGGTTACAAAACGTCGTCGCGGCGCCTTTTGGGGTGGCCGCACCCGGGTCCTGTGCCTGTAACGCTGCCCGTGGCGCTCTGGGAGGGAAGGAGACTTACCAGCGGCAAACCAGCCCTAGTGGTTACCTTGTGCCTTTACACTGAGGTGCACGTGGAGGCTCTATGCACAGTAAAATGGGCAAAAAGCAACTTTCAAACAGGAGAGAGGTGTCCGTGCCACCTGGAGCGCAAACTTCGGTAAAAATAAATAAATAAATAAATAAATAAAAAATTCCAAACAGAAGGCGGTGAGATTCCAAACCTGAAGTGTCAGATACGAGAAAGAACAGCTTCACATTTTTATTCTGTTTTAGCATGAACACTGCTGGCACACCAGGGACCAGACATCACCCTCAACCTCAGTGGCCGAGCAGAGCCAGGGCATGCTCTGCCCACACAGGTCTTACAGCCACCTGGAGATACCTTCTCCTATGATCAAGAGTGCCATTACTTGTCTTCACTTATGGAACATGCATGAGCTTGTGATTCAACCAAATTTTAAAAGCCCAGATAGGGAAAGGAAATGAAATCCAGTGTGCTGCTGATCCAGAGGAAAACAGCATTTGCTGCCTGTTACAGAATTAAGTCGCCATCTACAATGACTTTACCACAGGCTGGGGAGGAGAACAGACAGCGCTGCCTGAAGCTATTCCCTGTCCTTGTATACACCTTCCTTGGATCACTCTGTAAGTGCTCCTACATTACAATGCGCATTTCACTACTCTTGCACAAACACCAACAATTTTACGATCAGTGCATCAAACAAACGTGTCAAACAAACCTCACCTCACAATTCTTATTTCTAGAAGCTTCAGAAATGAAAATTCAACCCGTGAATAAAAACAAAAGCATTTACAGCAGAATGAAGCTGATGAGTAACATCAACTGTAAACCTGCAATATCTTTGCAAATAAAAAGAACTCCAGCTCACAAGCAGATTGTAAATAAAACACACCTTTCAAATAATTGTAACATCTCTTTCCAGCTGGGACTGGAAAGCTGAGATTCAAGGCACTGAACTCCTGCAGGGTTAGTACAATTTGCTAATTATCAATTCAAGTACATTGATGTTAAGGACCGCAAGTGTGAAACAGAACACAAGGAATAAAGTGTCTTCAGCAACGGAACAGAAGCAGATATTGCCGTAAGGACAAACGACCTGTGGTGACGCCGCCTCACAGTGATTGCTGATGCAGGGTGTGGCTGTGCCCAGGGCCCCGCCTTGTCCTACACGGATCACGGCATTTACAGAGCAAACACTCCAAGGTGACGGCGTCGAAATCACTGGGACCCATGGCGGGGTCACCCATCGCAAGGCCACCCATGGACAGGGTCACCCGCGTCAGGGTCCCCCACGGACAGGGTGACCCATGGCAGGGTCCCCATGTCAAGGTCACCCCCGGCAGGGTCCCCGTGGCAGGGTCCCCATGGCAGGGTTCCCGTGGCAGGGTTCCCGTGTCAAGGCACCGCGCTAGGTCATGCGCAGCCGCGGGCCGGGCGGCCGCGCCGGGCGCTGCAGCGGCACCGGGTACATCCGCAGGCAGGTCCTGCCCAGGGGCGAGAAGCGCACGATGCCGGGCCCTCGGACCAGCCCCGGCTGTGCCACCGGCCCCGGCCACGGCACTCCGTACACGGGCGAAGGGAACACGGCTCCGTACTGACAGAGAGGCATCACATACGGTGTCACCGCGCCCGCCAGCCCGGCGGGCCCCGGCACAGGCACGGGCAGGGACGGTGCAGCTCCAGGAGCTAATCCCGCGGGCACGGGGCAAGCCACCGGCACGGTGCACTTGCTCCCCAGTCCTGTCCTTACCGAATTTACCTACAAAGAGAGAAATACAAGAAGCGTCGCTACAGGGCACTGCTCTCCCCATGCCAGCAGCATCCCGGCCCAGCGCCGGGCCCCGGGCAGCTGGGGGCACAGGCACAGGGGTGCCACGGTGTCCTCGGGTCTTTCTTTTCGGTTCTTTTCTTTTTTCCTTTCGTACTTTTGTTGGGGGGCTGGGGTTTTTCTTGTTTGATTGGTTTTTTGTTTTTTTTTTAAAGACAGAGTATTTTGAAATTAATAGAAAAGGTTGATACGAGGCAGAGGGCAAAGTTACCTCAATATAATCGTATTCTTTAAGAAGGCAGGAAGCATCATTAAACAAGTGAAAATGAACGTCCTCGCATGTCCAAAGGAACTCAAGTATCCGTTAACTTGTGCATAAAAGTAAATAAACTTCACTAAATGCAGAATTAACCCAAATCCCACGCTCTTACAGCCAGCCTTAAAAGAGGTTTAAAAATTCTAGCCCTTATTTCTGTACAAAATTGTTTCACCCGGCCCCAGGGAACTGAGGGTGGCAGGAGAGCTCTCACGGCGGCTCTGCCCGGCACCGGTGGTGGCCACGCAAAGCCAGCAAGGACAGAGCAGGGCTGCTCTGCCTCGTGGGCTGCCAGGACCAATTCCAGCTGGTTTTCTAGAATTCTATCAACATACACTTCAATTATGCAGCTTTTGCATGTGAGGGGCAGAGAAAGAGCTCTCCTCCCTCACTATGGGATGGCAGAGCTTCCCAAATTACACACTCCATCCTGCGTAATGCCGTGGGAACTGCTGCTACCCCAACCCTTTGCAGCATTTCATTACATTTTTCATGTCACAGAATTTACAGCTCCTTGCCAGGGTTCCCACCAGGCCATCACCTATTGGCGGCATAAGGAAAAAAGGGTGTTATTTAATTCTGGGAATCTCCCATCAGTGTGATATTTCACACTCAATTGATAAAATTGGTATGAAGGTGAAATTTCAGCAGAAAAAAAAGAATGTATGTATAAGGCTGCGTGGGATGCTTATTCCATTTTTCTGATTTTAATATCTCTTCTCAATTAACAATAAAAATAGTAATGTCCCACTATAGGATGTCCTACTTTGGGGCATTAACCTCTGTTCCATGAGCAATTTTAGAAAAATACAGAACTATTTGATACCCTCCTTCACTTCCTGTCTCCCATTCTCACCTGAAACCTGAATCTTATGGTGAACATTGAACTGAAAGAGATGCTTCAGTATCATGAATTTAACACCAATAATGCATAAAACCCCACCAAAATTAACACAAACCAAAGAACAAGAAACACAGGAACCAAGGATATATTTTTAAGACCTGCGGACTTCCGTAAGCTGTTATTAGATTCTTGTTTTAACATCCTCAAAATGATGGTTTCCACCAAACTAAGCACCTGTGAGAAATGCCAACAGATGTTTGTGAAAATACTGCATTTTGGACCACGCTCTCAGGCATGTGTGGGACTGTTGGGGTGCCCTGTGCAGGGCCAGGAGTTGGACTCCATGATCCCTGTGGGTCCCTTTCAACTCAGGACATTCTCTGGTTCTGTGACATACCCCAAGTCTGTTCTTTGGACTTGTTTCAATTTTTCCTGTGCTTTGCCAGGCAAACTTCCAAGTGCCACCCCAGTGATACTCACAGCTCCAGTACTGTCAGGTGACAGGATTTAGATGATTTTTCTTTTACTGGCTACCCCACTAGTATCAGTGTTTTCCTTCTGTATGGACCAGCTACCGCTGAAATGAAACTGAGTGGCAGGGCAGAGTCAGAGCTGGCTGCCAACATGAGCAGGCCAGGATGATAATCCATCTCTTTTATCACTTCTGCCCGCTTTGCTAAAACCCCAAAGCTATTAGGCAGTCCTGAAGATTTGTGTGCGTGCTTTTCCAATTCTCTGGAAAACCGTTCTGCCATTCAGACCAAGGCAGTGTTGAATAGTTTCAAACACAGGTTCATTTTTTTTAATTTTCGCAATCCAACAGAGAGGGAAGACACAGCGAAGGTGCTGTGGCCTGGCTTTGGCATCGTGGCCATGTCCAGCACGGCTGCTCCTGGCAGCCCAAGCCCACGAGTCAGGAAATGCCAGCAGAGGCTCAGATGCTCCTGAGGGTGCCTGAGCCCCTGGTGCACGTCACCCACTGCCACAGAGCCGTGTGTGCTCAGGAACAACCCCACTGCACACTGGGAACACGTTTCAGCTTTTCTGGGGTAATGCTTTTTTCTCTGGAAAACCCATGGAGCTACACAACAGTATGGAGAATAGAAAACATTTTTGGCAAGCCCTTCATTCTCAGGCATCTCCAAATAGTGTTTTTAAGTACACAATATTCAGTATTCTTTGCATAGAAGGCAGCTCACATTCCTAAGCTTACTCCTTGACTAATGCTAACCAAAATTACCTGTAAAAAAAGATTATTTCATCGTATCATCACAAAGATCACAGAGAAATCACTCAGGCAGTTTGACCTCAGTTCTTTCTAATATTTCCTAGTGCATTTCAAACTACAGCTGATGAGAATCTGCATTTCCATGCTTCATTAAACCACTTGAAAAGGAACACTTCAGTGCTCCTGTGACACAATTAGATGAAAGTTCCTCCCCCTTTGAAAGGTTCCCCCAAATTTCTAATATGATCAACCAGGATGTGCAGCCAAATGGACTGGTAACTCCCACAGAAACAAAGCAGAATATAAAGTTTTCCTTTGCATCCAAATTATGTTAGTGCTGCCTACACTTCTCATGACAGAGGATGAAAAGAAAACCACTCACTCTTATTAAATACACTCCCAAGCGTCTCCTCTATTTCCAGCCTTAAAGAGTAGCCTTCACTTAGTTAAAAAATAATACAGTGTATTCAGAGCAAACAATTTGCTGCTGGTGGTAGAAGGAATCTTGAGTAAAAAGAGGTAACTCAGGAAAATAAGTCCTCTGTTCCAGGGGGAAAGAGGTTTCAAGTCAGCCACACAACTACCCTTCATGCTCATAACAGTGGGTGAACAGTAAGAGAAAATTTTAAAGTAAAAAATGCATTTTTCTATTTAAACGTATAGTTGATATTTTATATATATATTTTTATTGTTTAATGTATTTTTCATCGTGGGACAACTCCCTTCACTCCTACTCCTGTATGAAAACTCTTTAGGGAGGCATTTCTCTTTACAATAGCCCCCAGAGACAATGCAGAAGTGAAGGTACAAATCCTGCCACCCCCAGCCCCTCATTTCTGACCATCACACATCAACGACAGCTTTTCCCAAACCCGAGCCCACGTGAGACAACCCACCCTAACAGCTCCGTCCTACTTTGTTCCAGTTTAAAAAACCACAAAAGGCGTAAGAATCACCTTGTTTCCTACTTATCCAGCCTTTATTTCCAATATAAAACCTTATTATAACCTTCTCTGACAGGCTGGAAATCTGCTTAATGCTCCTTACTCTTTTCTTGCAAAGGCATTTTTGATCAAAAGAGGCGACAAAAGACGGTGTTGTTACCAGATGAACTGAAGAAGTACAGCCTGAGCTTCAGATTCTCCCTCTTGGAAAGCTATTTTTTCTATCCTTTACGTGATTTATCAAGTTCTTTTCGTCTTTCCAGTTGACTCAGATGTGATTCAGCACAGGTGTAACATTTCCTCATGGAGCTCACCCCTCCAACACTGACACACAGGTCACTTGTCCAGCTGTCCACACTAGGAGTCCTCTCACGCTGCTCCCTTCCTCCTCCTTTGGCCATTTCTCTCCCAACACCATGCAGCCCTCTTCCCCCTCAACTGCAATTTCCCCTTTAGGGTGAATTTCAAAGGGTACAAACAGCAGAACAATGCTTAACTCCCAAACCAACCCTTGCCAAACTTTTCTGTATCATACCTGCTGCCCTGTTTTCTGCCACCTGCAGCACCCCTGCCATCTTCATGGCCAAAACACTCAACAAAAACTACACCAGCAATGTTTGCCATCTGCCCTTGCATCTCTGCTGCAGACACCACAGTCCTTATGAGGACTTCAAGCCCCAAATCACCCCAGGTCTCACCCACCCCAGGGCTCCAACTGATGCCATTTCCCTGAGCAACAAGGAATGATGTGAAATGAAGAGCAGAGAATCCCAACCTCTCCATGCTCTTGGTAAATCACCTCCAAAAAACTCCAGTCAGGTCTGCTGATTCCCTGGAACAACTGCCATGGTTGAGAAAGACACAAACCCTCTAAGAGCAGTGTACTGAGACAGGGACATTCCTGCTGCTCTCACAATGATGCTCTGCCTTCTCCACAGGCTTTGAGACAGAAACACCAAGACTGCAGGAGGGAAAATCAACCCTAAATTGATATTAACAGGTGATTTAAATAAGTAAAATAACCACTTGTTTCTCCAGAGGTACAGGTGGGAAAAACATCCACATCAAATACTTCAAACTTCTGCAGGGGTCTCAGGGGAAAGACACCAAAATGCTGCAAAAAGCACATCAAAACAGAGTAAGAAGTGACTTAACAAAATCTGTGCCCTCCCCACCACTTTATGGAAATCTTCAATTTGGGTTTACTAGCACCAACTTTGACTTATTTTATGGGAACTATTAGGGTCTTAAGTAGGCATTGCTTACTCCAGAGCTGGTTAAACCATTACTGTGTAAAAGGATTATTTACTTGCTCAGGAACCAGCAGGCACCAAAGCAGAGGCACTGGTGAGGTTCCTGCTTTGGTACATCTCACCTCACCAACAACTACAGAGCTACTACTGCTACAAGAGTTTTTTCCTTCTACATGCCACAAAGGCAATGGTTCACTACCCAGATCTAGTTTTCTTGCTTTTAAGGGATTACAAAACAGCTCCTTGCTCTTATTTTCCTCTATTTTGGCTCAATTTGCAGTCTTCCAAGAAAATGAACCAAGCAAAAATTACTAGTCAAAGAATCTCCAATTGTGAGAAGGAAGAGGTCTGGAAACCCAGCCCAGGGTGGGACAGAATGGCAAACTGGGGTTCTGGATGTGTGCTCGTTCCTTTGTGTGCCTGCCCCTGTATCAGCCTCAGCCGCGACACCAGCACCGAACGCAGGCACAGACGCGCCTTGCAGGGCTTTGTCCTGCTGCTGAGGACATGAAGGGAAAATGGGGGCTTTCCAATTCCCTGATTGTTGTAGGATATTTTGACAGCATTTCTGAGGATGGTATTGTCCAGATGCCCCGTATAAGAAGCAGGGGTCAGCACACCCCCAGCTGTCCCCTCTCCCAGCACGGGACTCACTCCAATTCCACTCAAACAACGGCTCGCAACCACTGAGCCACAGCCCCAGTTCTAAGGAAGGTTAATACCAAAAAGAAAACGTTAGTAATAGTTGGAACTGAAGTTGAGCAACAGATGGAAACGACATGAGTATTGCTGTGTATCGCTGTTAATAAGCAGTTCGGAATTTAAAAATATATATTTTTTTATATATTGCTGCCCATATATATCCCTTAAGATTATTCCAAAGGACAATTAAAAAAAATTGATTTAGTACTGAATGAAAAGAACTGGACATTTATAGAAAGCATTTATCTGGAGTAATTTTAGTCTATGTCCTCCTCCACATCTGAGTTCTGCAAAGGCTGTCAGACACATAGCAAAAGGTACGTCCTTCAAGGAGGGCCACTTACTCCACATGTCTCATTCTGCGTTTGCATGGGGTTAGCCTTTGGCTCCATGTCTTGCCTTTTTTGGTTCTGCTTCAGTTGGTTTAAAGAAGGTTTTGTCTGTGCAGCTCCAACAGTTTTGCTCGTCCACTGGTCCACCAGCTTGTGCAGGTCATCTGTGAACGTCCCTTTCTTGTTGTTACTGTTGTTGGCCTGAACCTGCAGCGTCGACTGCGGGAGGGGCTCAGGACACGTCACCAGGCTGTTGGTCGAGGATCCTGGAAAATCACACACAGAGAGTTGGGATGGTGTCTCTGCCTCACCTCTGCAGCTCAAACCCCTTCTCGCCTACGGCCACTCCAACAGTGGCTTTTCGGAGTCCTAACCCTCCCCCTCCTGGCTGCAGAACAACTTTGCTTAAAGAAATGGTCCAAGTCCAATGAGTTTGCATTTTTTATCACATCTTGTTACCTTGGTCACTAACTTGTCCTGGGTGAAATTAAGGACAGGGAGTGAAGCCAGGAATGCAGCCCTGTAATGCTGACATCCCAGGGCATACAACATCTCCTCAGAGACTACCATGAGGAAGTGGGAGGTGGGATGTATTGCTAACACTACAAGCATTTATAAAATGAATTCACCATTTATTTTACTTGCATAAGTTTACTCTCCTCCTGGAAAACTGTCATTGTCATAGAGGTTACAGGCAGGGCTGGTTCCTGCGCCTCAGAGGCTCTGGGAACCCACCACCTCTCTCAATGATGCCAGGAACATTCACGTGGCTGGTTGCGTATTTTTGGGGAAAAAACCCCATCAAGACCATGAAAGTATAGAAGAGAGAGGAGAGAGCATGTAGTGGGTGGGGTGACTGTTTGAGACAAAGACAGAGAACTGTTGGTATAGGTAAAAGCAGTCAGGAAGAGTGTTGATAGAGATTTAATTTTATATGTTCACTTCTTTCTAGAAGAATTAGTAAAACAAAATTTTCTGTCATTTTTCTGCTTAGTGACTACAAGTCTGACACAGCAAGCTCAGCAAGGGACTGCAACTGAAGGAGTCGGAATCTGACCTAAGAAGAAAATGTAAAGTAACTTCTCAGCTAACATATTTGAAATATCTAAAGATTGGAAATAAAGACCATCTCTCCAAGCAAAAAGTTCATAGAACTGTAGTAAAATTATTATATAAGCAAACATGAACATTTAATGTTTTCCCTGTTAATCAGTTACCAGCCAATGAAACAGAGTACACTAATTAGTGTCCTACAGTTATATAAAACACATTAATAACCTTTAAATGATCATGCATTCAACCTGCAACGTCAATTCTAAGTGAATACTGCTCAATTCCTTTTCCTTTACTTGGGGTAAAAGTGAGAAAAGTAAGGATTTTGAGAGGAAAGTTCTTCAATTGGTGTTTAATATTTCATGCAGCTCAAGGGGCTGGGATGGTTTTAAGCTATCAATTCCTCCAGCAGAGAACTGCAGTCATATAAAGGTGTGTATTTCGGAGACAGACACTGGACCCAGTTTCCTGGCCACATGCGTGCACGGTCTCACACACAGAACACCACGACTCTCTTGCAGCATGCGAGGTTCCCAAGACATCACAGCACATGCATTAGTCTCAAAGTACCACAATTTATACAGTCTAGTTTCATAGAAGTGCATCAGCTCTAGTTATTAAACAACCAGCTTTTAGTAAAAAATAATAATAATAAAAAAGCAAAGAACATCCCATGCCATGAAGGAAATACTGAGAAACAAAAATGGGATAGTTACTACTACTGTGATCTTTGCCTAGACATAGTCGTTTCAAGGTGGACCCTACAAGGTAAAACAATACAAGACACACAGAATTAGGTAAGACTAAACACAACAAATCGGANGCGTTTGCATGGGGTTAGCCTTTGGCTCCATGTCTTGCCTTTTTTGGTTCTGCTTCAGTTGGTTTAAAGAAGGTTTTGTCTGTGCAGCTCCAACAGTTTTGCTCGTCCACTGGTCCACCAGCTTGTGCAGGTCATCTGTGAACGTCCCTTTCTTGTTGTTACTGTTGTTGGCCTGAACCTGCAGCGTCGACTGCGGGAGGGGCTCAGGACACGTCACCAGGCTGTTGGTCGAGGATCCTGGAAAATCACACACAGAGAGTTGGGATGGTGTCTCTGCCTCACCTCTGCAGCTCAAACCCCTTCTCGCCTACGGCCACTCCAACAGTGGCTTTTCGGAGTCCTAACCCTCCCCCTCCTGGCTGCAGAACACCTTTGCTTAAAGAAATGGTCCAAGTCCAATGAGTTTGCATTTTTTATCACATCTTGTTACCTTGGTCACTAACTTGTCCTGGGTGAAATTAAGGACAGGGAGTGAAGCCAGGAATGCAGCCCTGTAATGCTGACATCCCAGGGCATACAACATCTCCTCAGAGACTACCATGAGGAAGTGGGAGGTGGGATGTATTGCTAACACTACAAGCATTTATAAAATGAATTCACCATTTATTTTACTTGCATAAGTTTACTCTCCTCCTGGAAAACTGTCATTGTCATAGAGGTTACAGGCAGGGCTGGTTCCTGCGCCTCAGAGGCTCTGGGAACCCACCACCTCTCTCAATGATGCCAGGAACATTCACGTGGCTGGTTGCGTATTTTTGGGGAAAAAACCCCATCAAGACCATGAAAGTATAGAAGAGAGAGGAGAGAGCATGTAGTGGGTGGGGTGACTGTTTGAGACAAAGACAGAGAACTGTTGGTATAGGTAAAAGCAGTCAGGAAGAGTGTTGATAGAGATTTAATTTTATATGTTCACTTCTTTCTAGAAGAATTAGTAAAACAAAATTTTCTGTCATTTTTCTGCTTAGTGACTACAAGTCTGACACAGCAAGCTCAGCAAGGGACTGCAACTGAAGGAGTCGGAATCTGACCTAAGAAGAAAATGTAAAGTAACTTCTCAGCTAACATATTTGAAATATCTAAAGATTGGAAATAAAGACCATCTCTCCAAGCAAAAAGTTCATAGAACTGTAGTAAAATTATTATATAAGCAAACATGAACATTTAATGTTTTCCCTGTTAATCAGTTACCAGCCAATGAAACAGAGTACACTAATTAGTGTCCTACAGTTATATAAAACACATTAATAACCTTTAAATGATCATGCATTCAACCTGCAACGTCAATTCTAAGTGAATACTGCTCAATTCCTTTTCCTTTACTTGGGGTAAAAGTGAGAAAAGTAAGGATTTTGAGAGGAAAGTTCTTCAATTGGTGTTTAATATTTCATGCAGCTCAAGGGGCTGGGATGGTTTTAAGCTATCAATTCCTCCAGCAGAGAACTGCAGTCATATAAAGGTGTGTATTTCGGAGACAGACACTGGACCCAGTTTCCTGGCCACATGCGTGCACGGTCTCACACACAGAACACCACGACTCTCTTGCAGCATGCGAGGTTCCCAAGACATCACAGCACATGCATTAGTCTCAAAGTACCACAATTTATACAGTCTAGTTTCATAGAAGTGCATCAGCTCTAGTTATTAAACAACCAGCTTTTAGTAAAAAATAATAATAATAAAAAAGCAAAGAACATCCCATGCCATGAAGGAAATACTGAGAAACAAAAATGGGATAGTTACTACTACTGTGATCTTTGCCTAGACATAGTCGTTTCAAGGTGGACCCTACAAGGTAAAACAATACAAGACACACAGAATTAGGTAAGACTAAACACAACAAATCGGATGGACAAGCTTCTGTACTTTTAAGCAATCAAAAAGTAGTTATTATGCAAGAAAGGACAGACAAAGTCAGCAGTTCAGGTGAGTAAAGGAAGCCTAAATAACTGGACAGCTCAAACCTTTCTTAATGTGCAGCCATTCAAAAGCTTTGGAAAGTACCACAGCATGCCAAAAGCAAGGGCTCGTGACTTAAAGATGCATTTGTTTGGTTTTTTTTAGTTTGGTCGGTTGGTTTTTTAAAAAAAATTTTTGTTGATTTTCTTTCTTTTCCTTTTTTTTTCTTTTTTTCCAAATTGCCTTGGCTTCCTAATAGAAGGTTTTGATTTGTCTTCTATTAATGCAGGAAATGATGTCAATTTAGTTTGTGATTGGAGGCCAAAAATGCTTTCAGGAACAAGTCAAGCTAGTCTGGCTGCAAAGACAAACCATAAAACAACCCTAAAAATCCTGTTTTACGAGTCCAAAAAGATACATTGTTCTGCAGGTCTGAGGCCAATTGTTTCCAAATAGTTTATTTGTAGGATTTGTGTCTAAATGTGAGACTCTGAACTTCAATTGAACAGAACTGTGAATGAGTTTCCCTTGTGCCTTATCCAAGTGCAGAAAAATAATCCATCAGGGTAGCCAAGTTTTAATTTAACTGAACTATGTGTTTTTCTCATTATTGTCTCGTTCCACCTTTCATCATGATTTTACAGTCTGTTGATAGATAGCAAAGTGCCAGAAGTGTGCCGAGACCCCGACTCGACTGTCAGATCTTGCCAGACATTGGCACCGTTGCTATTTGGGTGCCAAATTTCCTGAAAGGTATTTTGGACTTGATAAGAAGAATATTGTTATGGTATGGGGGGAGATGAGTGTGTGACGTGGGCTATGGCAAGTTCATTGGGAAGAAGCACTTGAAACCATGAGCAAAATCAGACTGGGGCAAAAAAGTAAGATAGAGGATGGATGTGCTTTTTCTCTAGAGTAAACAGTGGTGTAACATTTTATGTTACTGTGCCAGAAATGCAGCTTTAAACTCAGAGATTGCAGGTCCAGGCTGACACAGGCCCTGAATGAGTCTTCAGAGGAAAAGGAAGTGATTTCAGTCAGAGACTGAGGAAGAGAAAGTAAAGAAACGAGGGAGGGAGGAAGTAAGGGAAAAGAGATGTTTGTGCTTAGATGTGGGTGGCATGAGGAACAGAGGACTGCTTTGAAAGAATTTCTTATTACTTCATATAGTTCATACAGGTTTCTACCCTGGGAAAATCAGAAGGACATGACTACAGCAATGCAAGCATGACCAAGTTCAGTTCTCATCTCAAAGCCCAGGTAACAAACACAGTCATATTCACAACTCAACATCTCTCTTGTATTCATGTATCTTTTTGCCCTCTTTTTCCCTCAGATATACCTTACCTTGCCTATCCAAAAGTTAGCTACCAATTCCCATAGTGGAAACAACTCCCCATGATGGCAGTGGCCACGGCAGCAGTCCTAGAATGCTATTTCCTGCAGCAACAGGCAGTTCTTAGCACAATATGAATGCAAATGGAAAGCACTTGCCTGCGAGCCATAAAAGCAGGCAGCTGACTGCAGTACGTGCTCAAATGCATGTAAAACCACTTTAATTACCAACCCCTCTGCTTCCTGCACGCCCAGTCACAGGTTCCCCAGCACCTCAGGTGCCAAAACCGACCCAGGGAAGTGACAGAAAGTGGCAGCACTCAACACACTCACGAAACACCCGTGTGAGGGGCACCAGCTTTGAGGGAAGTATCACAGGAGAGTCAGTCACCGAAAAGAGAGCTGCTCCTTCCGAGCAGCATCGCTCCAGTGTGGGGGCGGGAGACGGGAAACATTCCCTAAGCGGTGAGACTGCCTGGAGCAGGGACTGACAGCCATCGGCCACGGCTGGTTATGAATTCAAATTCAATTAAAAATTCACTTTGTAGGTCTAATTCACCAGATTAATTGTATTACTGCTAAAATTAAAGTGTTTACGAATTGTAAAGTTAGGGAGATGAATCGTAATTAAGACTTAATGTAAGACTGCTAAAGTTCAGCAGAGCATTTTACCTCCAATTCCAGATCTCTTATCTGAGGAATTAACTAGCTATTATATCATACAGAACAGAAAAAATCCACTGTCCCATATTTGCACTCAACAGCTGCCAAAAAGCTGGAAAGCTACAAGAAAATGGAAATGGCAATAAACTGCTAGACCATTTCCATAATTGCATATGCACATACAGTATAGGAACTGCTACAGACGCGGCAAAAATTGCATTACACAAGATTCCAAGCCTAAGCCAAATGGAGCTTTGAAAATTCCACTCACGATCAGTGGAAACTCTTCCCTAGGGCACCCTTGCAGTTTAACCCAGGAAAGGAACTCAGGATAAAATTATGCCAAAGCCCATCAAAAATATTTTATTTCATGAAACATACAAAGGTGAAGTCAGTATTGGACACGGGGAACAGATCAAGAAGTCCTGGAGAACACTGTGAAAGTGTTCGAGTCTGATGGATCTTGTAACCAGAGCAAGATCCTTGTGATACTGTCTTTAATCCATCTGAACATTTATTTTTAAAGTTGTTGCCAACTTTTCTGCCAGTGCAGCAGGTCTCCTGCTGGCCTATCCCGCCTCACCAAAGGGCTGGTTTTCCTGAACCAAACATACAGATCCAGAGCATTTCTGAAAATGCAGCACAATGTTTCCCAACAACTCTCAAATAAAAAAATACCAGGGAAGCCTTGACTTACGGAACAGACCCAGGGCTCTGAACCAGCTGGATGTGCCACCAAGCTGCTGGCACTGGACAGCCATGTCCCAACCCTGTAAACTGCACAGAGGATGGAATTGGGTCGGAAGGGACTTTGAAGCCCATCCAGTGCCACCCCCTGCCATGGCCAGGGACAGCTTCCACTACCCCAGGCTGCTCCCAGCCCTGTCCAACCTGGCCTTGGACACTGCCAGGGATGGGGCAGGGATGCAAACATGCTTAGCAACTAATCCAAAGGCTTGGCTTTGCCTGCCTGCTGGGTCAACTGACGTCCCTTCCAGAGGGGAAGGAACATCAGCCAGCTGGTATTGCCATCATCATCACCTTCAAATAACAGAATCAAAGGATGGTTTATGTTGGAAGAGACCTTAAAAGCCCATCTTGTTCCAACCCCCTGCCACGGGCAGGGACACCTTCCACTAGACCAGGCTGCTCCAAGCTCCATCCAACCCAGCCTTCCTCAAGCACTGTTTTTCCTGAGGCTCCAGCCAGGGCTGCTCTGGATACCAGCTCCACAGAATGTCCTGCTGTCTGTCCTGCCTGCCCCAGTCCCAGCCCCAGCCCCAGCCGCCTCGGGAAGGACAGCACTGCACCCAGCCCCAGCCCTTCGCTCGCACACAACCCACCCGCTGGGCTCACCAGGAAAACAAGCTGCAACAACCTCCTGCCCCACCAAACCTGCCCATAACTCAGCCGTGGGGGCCTGCCCGGCACCCCAGGGGAGAGGCACCCCTGGGAGCCCAGCTGCGCTCTCAGGCCTGGAACCCTCAGGGGAGATTTAGGATCGCAGAGCCACGGGAAGTGCCTGAACTGCCGCCCATCTCCTGCTGTGACTCAGGGACGGGGGAGGCCAAACGTCCCCCAGCACTCGCCCAGAAGAACCTGAGAGAGCACATGGGCTGAGAACAGAAAGCAATTAGTCATGCTGAGTTATTTAAGCATCAGGAAACTTCACGATTCAAAGGATTTACATATTCCCTGGGTTTCATTCACAATATCCACACACCCAAACACTTTTAATACACTGATTTTCAATTGCCATCTCCCAGACTTTTTGCATCCTACTGAATAGTAATTCCATGGAAGATTAATGAAACAGCTTCTGGGAATTACATGTGCAGAGGAAGAAATAACTGTGGCCGCTCTAACACCAAACGGGAACATTTGGGAGCTGAGAATTCCCCTCAGGTTCTCACAGAAAAAGTCCCTAAATGCAAAATTGTCTCATGACTTCACCAGTGGTTAAAAGCTTACATGGTAATAAATTCTGTAAACGTCAGTCACCTGAGTGTTTGGGCTTTCAGGGAGCTCAAACAAAAAAATCGAGATTATTTTTAAAAATACTGTTTATTCATAAAATTAGGAGGAGTGTATTGGAGTGGTCTTGTGCCTTTGACCTGAACCACTTGCATAGTAATGAGCAATGCAGAACTCCAAGGGGAGATCTGATACTACTGCAAACCCACAGTTATTTAACCAAACACTTTGTCAAGAACGTTTTCAGCCCCTCTAAGGTTTTATGTAAGTGGCCTATAGTACCTGTTCAGCACAACATATCTTTATTGTACAAGCAAAATCCGTTTGCCTAAAAAGCAGCATCTACAATTGGGTAAAAAAGTCTTAATTTTTTCATTAAGTAGCTTGATATTGTTTGGTGGAATTGCCAATTACTTCAGAAGTCAGACAAATAGGGTACAAATAGAAGGTGCACAG
The DNA here is from genome assembly GCA_013398055.1 of Ifrita kowaldi. Lineage (NCBI taxonomy): Eukaryota > Metazoa > Chordata > Aves > Passeriformes > Cinclosomatidae > Ifrita > Ifrita kowaldi. The sequence continues at coordinate 212,043 of VZRS01011876.1, forward strand.
TTATTTGAGACAAAACTCCTGGATCCTAGCAATCCATTTCCAAGTATCATCTGAAAATCTGATATTGCTTTTTACTTATTTATGCTTTGATGAACTGCTAATTGACTTCATCTCTGAGGTCACATAAGGTCATAAGAAAATAAACTGAGTCAAGTGCTTCAGCCAGATCAGCTTACACAAAAAAAGTTGATGGGACTCTCCCTTAGGGTAACCAGTTCTTCCTGCTGCTTATGAGTACATCAAAAAATTGCTCACTTAAACTAATTAAAGTGACTGCACGGGGAAAAGCCCACCTAGGACAGAGATTTGGAAAGAACTAGCTGGAGCACTGTTGTCTCAGCATTTCCACATGCAAAGAGCGGGGAAAAAATTAAAGAAAAATAGAGTGGATATAAACAGTACTGTATATCGTGTTAATACAGCCCTTGTATGGAAGTTATACCCTCCAGTGACCTTCTAGAATTGTATCAGCTTGCTACATGCATGTCTTCAGAGTCCAAACATGTGTGAAAGAGACCATTCGTCTACAGAAGGATGGATTTCGTTTTGTTGTCGCTGGAACCGGGACAGCAGACATGTATATTTGCCACATTGCAAATAAAATTACTTCAACAGAAATCACATAAAGTACAAAAGCTTTGATAAGTCCAGGGTAAAATTTACCATCAGGCTATATATAATAAATGATGAGATCTTCCACACATGCTTTTGGTGCCCAGGCACGAGCCAAAAGCAGTGCAAAAAAAGCTTTCATATGAAAAATTAATATAAATAAGGTGTGTTCATGATGATTACTTAAAAGAAAGAGAAAAAGAAAGAAAAGATGGTTCAGAAAAAGGGGCATCCTGCCAAACATATTAGAGATATAAACCATGGAATTGGAAAAAGGGGGTAAAAGAAAGATGGACTGTGATAAAATACAAAAGAACAAATACAAACAGATGGACAAAGACACAGGTCCACTGAGGAATCTGGTACGAGGTTTGCTACTAGATTTATAGGTCACTCTCTCAGACGTTTGGTGGAAAACCGTCCAGCCTGTAAATGAATATAAAGGGAAGAAAACAAAGACACTTATAAAGTACAAGTAGCTGTGATCAGATGTCCTAAACCATCAGTCAAATCAGCTTTGTTAGTTAAACCTCCACATCTCCCCCTTAACTTTGCCAAAGAGGAGCAAGTTCACTGACCATACACAAAGGATGCAATAACAGCAGAAGAGGACAGATAGATATCTTGTAGATTAGTTTGGCAGGATGTGCAATGAGAGGAAGGTATTTTAATCATCATTGGAACTTCCCATATGCATGGCAACAAGATCAGTCAAAGCCTACGATGGGGGCAATGCACAGAGGTCTCAGAGCTGGGGTCTTGGGAGCGCAGCCAGTCTACAGTCCTGTGGCTGGGACTCCAAAATTACGCACAAAGTGAACCCCTTACAGAAAGGAAACATAACTTGGTCCCCTGGGTTTGGTTTTCTTTTAATTTCATTTTTAATTTCTCTCATGCCCAAGATAGTTTGATAGTTTAAAATGAGGAACTTCGGGTCTACCAGAATCAAGGGGTTAAAAAAAATGAAACAAAGGAAACAATCTCCTAGACTTCTGTATCTTTTTTGTTTTCCATTCATTTTTTCTCAGGAATCTGTAAGGCAGACTCCAGAGAAGGTATTAGGATAAAGCCACTGCTGGCAAAACTGAAAGGTATTTTTTTCCTAAAAGTTAGGGATGTCTTGGGCATGCCTTCTCTAATGTTGGTAACATTCGGTAAAATCCTTAAATTTTGCTCTTCTGACAATACTGCAATGATCTTTTTAAAGATAAGCCAGTAATTTGGATTGCCAAAGATTCATGTTCCTCTATCACTCCTAAAAAGTTCAAGCCTAAGGGAAGGGAACTAATTTTAGCATGTGCTGGAAGAGACACAGAACAGCCGGCAGGAAAAATCACCTTGGCCAGAGCTTGCGTTGGCGTCGGCTCCGTCGGGGCCCAGGCCGGAGCAGATGTCAGAGGACAGAGAGGCTTTGACAGAGCAGGGCTGCTGGGTCTGCACAGCCTTCCCGAAGGCAGGGGCTGCGCCAGGAGGCACCGCGGCGGCTTCGGGGGAGCCCGGCTGCGATTTACTTGTTTCTTTGTGGGGTGAATCTTTAGAGTCTGAAAGGTTACCTGAAAGAGCAAACAAACAGAACACATGCAATGGCAAAAGCTAGGAAACCTCTGAATAAAAAATCCCTGCCTAAACATAATCCATATCTTGACCCCAAGAGGAACAGCCGTTCACCATTCTGATGTCCTGGATGGAGCACAGACTTTGGGGACAGCCTGCACCAGAGAATAATCCACACCTCCTATCACTGACCCTGATTCTCCAAGAAGCTCCTGGAGTAGGTTTGATTTTTACAGTTTCTCCTCTGTGTTTTCAGGAGCCTCAGAAGGAGCACTGCTGGAATAAAGAGAAAGCTGCTAGGGTGCTGAGGAGGAGGAGGATGAACACACAGAAAGACAAAGCAGGACACAGAGGTCTGCTCTCCAGCACCAAAGGTGAAATTAAGCAAATGGAGAATAAAAAGTTGCAGTCATTGCCACTGTTAGATACTTCTGCTGGTAAATTCACATAACACATGATTGCAAAGGCATTTTGGTTTTTAAGCCTCTTTACCTGAGACATTTGTGTGGACACAGATAGAGACACTTACCTAGATATCTACAGACAAATATCAACATATAAATATCTAGATAAATGTAGAAGTACAGACAGTGTCAAACACTGCTTCAGTCCCTGTGGGCAAGAACACTCAGTCTCAAGATGGGCCACAGAACTTTTTGCCTGTGAATATATTTGTTTTTCCCAACCCAGCTGAAACCCTTAGCCAAAAGCAAAAACCTCCTCAACACCCTGTCTATAAAGATTGATGCAACAAAATTCAAAGGGGACCTATGATGCAGTAATACTGAAAACAAAAGCCACCAGGTTTGAAATAAAGGGTGACTGCTGCAAATGCTGCTGTTCCCCTAAATCACAGCATGAACTAAGCTGAAGAAAAATTATTCATATTCTATTCTACATTTTGCTGAAGAAATAGGTGCTGGGGTTTATCAATATTTCCCAGGTAAATTATATTTTTGTACTTTTCCAAGAGATAACAGCTCAAAACTGTAGTGCTGTGTGAAAATCTCACACTACTTCAGTTTGTCAAAGCATCCATCGTGGTTTTATGACAGCTTTTACCTCCCATCCTTTGGGGGAGCAAATGCAATCCCATCTTTTTTATTTGACATCTGGGAGGAAAAAGTAAACAACAACAAGATGCCGCACCCAATCAATAGAGCATAGCAGCACCTAAGAAGTGAATACAAACATCAGTAAATTGCATTTGGAGGAAGGAGGAGATGCAACCAGGCTGTTTTCCAAATTAAAGTGGAATATTATTCCTCTGCCAAGCACTGTAGCCAATGCAGAGTAGGCAGGTATGGCTCACCACTGGGAGCTGGGATAAGCCTGTCCAAAAGCATGACAGTTCAAAACCAACAAAAATTCCATCCTTTCCAGCAGTCCCGGCCATCACACAGCAGAGCCACAACCGACACGAGCAACAGGCGAACGGCAGCACCCAGGCTACCTACTTGTGCTTGATGTTCCACTCCTGAGCTGCTGGACCAGAGGGTTTAAGAGTTTTCCAGCTTTCAATTTGTTTTTGCTGGTTCTTCGGCGCCGGCCGCTCGGTGGGGCGGAGTGAAGGAAGCCCAGGTTGGGAGGAAGGGGTTTCCCCAGCCGAATATACAGTGCCTCTATCTCATTCTTCTGCTGCGTCTGCAGCTCAGCAATCTCTTTCATATGCCTAAAAAAATAAAAGAACTCTGCTAGCAATGTATTTGACAAACCACCACATCCTGACAGTGTAATTAATTGTAAAAGAAGAAACAAAACAGTTGTTGGTTATAAAACAATCAGCTGCTCATCCCCAAGTACGCAAAGCCACAACAATCTATCTGTGGTGACTCCCCACCCCTGGCAGTGTCCGAGGCCAGGTTGGACACGGCTGGGAGCACCCTGGGATAGCAGAAGGTGTCCCTGCCCATGGCAGGGGGTGGAATGAGATGACCTTTAAGGTCCTTCCCAACCAAAACCATTCTGGGATTCTATGAGTTATTCTTCTAAATGGATCTGGCAGATAAGGCAAGGCACAGCAGGATGCACTGTGGGGGAAGGTCCTGGCAATGCTTGATTTGCCTAGGACCAGTTTACTCCTTACAGCTCTGCTCATCCTAAGGTGAGCTGCTGTCAAGGCATGGTAACACAAGCTTCCCTTGCATTGCTTGCAACCCAACATACTTTTCTCTCAGGTTCTGCAATTCTTTCTTCATATCAGCATCTTCAAACTCTGAGTCATTGTCACTGCTCATGTAGGACGACTGGGAGTGGAAGGACGTTATGTTGATGGTAGGAATCTTCGCACCTTGCCCGTTGGGCGACTCGGGGCCGGGCGAGCCGCCTTTGCCAGACCTCTGCAGAAAAGCAGCTGCTTTTTTAATTAAGTCTGTGGCTGTGCTGCTGCTGGGAGGGGAGAGCTGGGCAGCTGCAGCAGCGGCAGGGGGCCGAGGGAAGGGCTCATCGGCCGAGTCGCTCGAAGCCTGGTCGCACAGGACGTCGACGGAAGAGGCCGTTTGAACCCTGCGGACAGCGGCCTTCATGTCCGGGCTGGAGGGCAGCTCGTCCAGGTACACGTCTGGGGGGGCCGAGAACCTCAAGCAGTGCGGCGCCGCTAAAGTTAATTCATCCTGCGTGCTGATGACTGAAAACCTGCCAATCGTTTTGGCTGGTGTGCCGCTCTCCTGAGCCTCGGCCTGTTTTCCACAGGAACCAGAGCCTGGAGAGCCATCCCTGTGGAAGTTACTCATCACCCCATCTGCTGCCGCTCGCCGCATTACGCTCTGCGTGTGCACAGGCGAAGCCATCCTCTCTGCCTCCTCGCTCCTCTGGGAAGCCTCCGTCTGCGGAGCTGTGCTTGACGATGTAGGTGCAACCTGGAGAAAATAAGAGAGCTTAACGAAAGTAACTGTAACAAGCGAGCAGAAAACCGCTCCTAGTTGTGGTTACCTGAAGGAAGCCTTTTGCTGGAGCAGCAGGAGCTGAAGTGATGCTTGTGGCTGGACCTGTTTTAAAGTTGGGAAAAAAATACTTATGTCTGGAATGCTTTAATATAATAAAAGCCAATGTTTTTATTGTGATAAAATGAAGTGTACCACTGAGGAATAATCTTTGTAATACAGGATCTAAAATGCAGGAGGCAATAGCAATGGCGGTATAAAATATCTGCAAGTAGGCAGATCTAGTGATTTGGGGAACTCAAATAATAATAGGAGTGTGGAATTTCATTAGTCAGTTGAAAATTTTTAAGGAGAAAAACAGAAGAAGAATGAAGCTTGCATGATACATTGGGCCTGCACTGCTCTGGTGTTACTGGTGCCTCAGAGACACACAGGGCTGCTGAGCACGGATGGGGGCTGCCTCACCCTGCCATGGACACACACTGACACCAACACCTCAAGGGGCCTTGCATGCTGCTGAAAGTGGAAATCATAAGCTCAAAAACTGGTCATTCAGGCCACAGAATCACACCAGAAGCACAGTATTAGTGGCAGGAGTCAAGCCATGATCATTTCACACCCTGGATGCTGGTTTTGGGTCAGACCAATACACCCAAGCTTTTGAGAACGCTGCGTTCACATGGCACACTGCACAGAGCGAGGACACGGCCAGATCTGGAGCTCTGAAATGGTGACAAACATCAGTGGTTTCTAAGATACACTGATTTTACTACACAGTGCTATATTCCACTTGCAAACTCTCTTCTCTGCCTGTAGGGAGACAGAGAGACGTCAGCTACCCAAAGCCCTCTCACACTGCCCTAAAAGCAGGGAACAACCAACATCCACCAGGAAGAGAACGGCAGCCAGATCTGCCACAAGAATCTCAAAAAATAGATATATTAGCAGCCCTCCCCAGCCCCACCCATGAAAGCAGGAGCGCTGTGGCACTCCTCAGCCCGTAAAACTTCCCGTGTGTGTCAAGAAAGGTAAATGGAGGAGAATTAATTGGTAATGCAGGAAAATAAATAGGTGAATGGAGGTAAACAAATATGTAAACAGCTAAATAAATACCCTTCCGTCTGTGGCTTCTACCATGTTACTACAGCAAGGGTCATTTAGCTACTCTTCACTAGTCCTCTGTGGAACTCCCCTAAGAATCTGCCAGGCTTCCCCCAGAGATGCAACCATTGGTCACATCACTTTTGTCAGCGTTTTTATGAAACCCAGGAGTTCAGAGGGACTTTTTAGGGGAAACTGATCATTGGGAATGCAGCCTTCCACACCCATACCACAGACAGGAACTGCACGTATGGGTTAAAATACATCTGCCTGAGAGGCAGTTTCTAGGAAGGTCAAGAGAAAGGAGATGTTTAATATGGGTTGTATCACAAGCAGGATCAGAACACCAGTGCTGGGCAATGCTTGCAGTCAGCAGCAGGGGAGCAGCGAGGGGACCCTGAGCAGGATGGCCGGAGGAGCATTACCTGTTCCGCTTGCTGACCCACCTCTTGCTTCTGAGGGATGAGCACCCACACCAGCGACTTCCGCCTTGTCAAACTTCCAGTAAAAGGAAAAAAGAAACACAATTTCAGTCTCACTCACAAAGCAGACTGTGTTCTCCTTCTCTCACTTGCCCTTGCTGCCCTGGCACTACCAGGGAATATTGAATTATTCCACAGTGCCTATGGAGGTGGCCTTTAAGTTTTGCCTCCAACTCCCCCATTTTTTTTCTCCTTCCTTGGAAGAAATAAAGCAGTGGCAGCATCACAGTTGCAACTGCAGCCCAAGCTACAGAAAACCAGGGTATTATAGATACACACACGCTTGGGGTTTTGTTCTGGTTTGCTTTCCCAGCCAGACTGTACATTCCTCATCCGTATGTCTGTCTTCAGAAGTTCTACATCTCCTTCCTTACTGGCACAGATTTTAATAGGACAAATTCCAATTACTGGAGTACATATAACCAATTACTGGAATACATAACACCTTTCACAGAGAGTGAATTTTGTTTGCTGTAGAAAGTCATTTATCATTAGAAAACAACAGGCTCTGAAGAGTCACTCGAGTGCAGCTGGTTTCCTGTACCACACAGCATCTCTTGAGCAGTTGGTGGGGTCCCTCCAGCTGATGCTACACAGAACAGGCTCAGCCTTGCTAGTGGGGATGGGGTTATCCCCAGAAATGCTACTTTTGAAATAAGATATAGAATCATAGGATAGCTTGCATTGAAAAGGACTTCAAAGCTCATCCCATTCCACCCCCTGCCATGGGCAGCGACGCCTTCCACTAATCCCAGGTTGCTCCAAGCCCCGTCCAACCTGGCCTTGGACACCGCCAGGAATGGGGCAGCCACAGCTTCTCTGGGCACCCTGTGCCAGGGCCTGGAATAGATGCTGATCTAGCACAATGTGCTGCAAATCAGATGATTTCCTAAACTCAGGATTTTATCTGAAAAAACTTAACATGGGCTCAACTGAGACACACAGTAACAACTGCCCCAGCCTGCCTGTCACCTCTTTTCTCAGAGCCTTCTGTTGTGGTCTTGCTCTACCAAGCTCAGGAGAAGACAAAAGAAACTGTCAGGAAACAGAAGAAACTGCTGCCAGTGGAATGTCTGCCTTTGGTTGCAGCATGTGGACAAGGCAAAGGCACTTGAAGTGTTCGCTTTATCCAGGCTGACTTGGAAGGCAGTAATTGCAACTACTGCCTTTCATTTATATTAAAATTGAAGCAAAATCGTCTTTATTAGAACTAGAATGACTATACCACTCTTAAACTGCAAAGAAATGGACACATTTCCGCCTGCTTTGGACACAGGACCCAAGAGGAGATGAATTAAGGTATTATACCACTTCTAAATCCAAAGGGAAAGTCTGGCTTTCACTAACAAGCATTTCTGAAAAATGAGTTGGGATGCACCTGACAAGAAAAATTCAAGTGAGCTTTCACAGTGGAAAGCAGTCAGCAGGCAAAGGTAACATACCCTGGAGCAGAGATATGAAATGTTTAGGGAAGCAAGAGATCTACACGTGTCCTACTGCAGGACAGTGGGTCCTGAGCTCTGCCCTGGTGCCGGCCCTACAGGCTGGCTCTGAGGGGATGAAGGGCGGAGCTGCTGGGGACTGACCAGTGGTGGGCAGGGCAAGACGTCCGAGGGCACAAGGGGCACCAGTGGCTCGGCAGCCGCTTTCACCTCTTGGCCGGTGTCCGGGATGCTATAGCCTGCTTCTCTCCCATCCAACACCAGGGCAGGAGCTTGCTCTTCAGGAAAGGGTGGCAAGGTGAATTCGCTGTCGCCCTGTTCGGGTGGCACAGAGGTGTCCGGCGTCCCTGCCGATGCCGAAGAAGTTGGAACATATTCCTGGTACAGCAAATTGCGCAGTTTCTCATCGAGGCTTTTAATCGTGTTGTCCACGAAGTCCACCCTGGGGGGTCCCTCGCCGTCGGACTCGGCGGTGCCAGGGGGGTTCTGCTGCTGGAGCAGGCTGACCCCAGCCCCGGGGCCGGCCATNCGGGGCCGCGGCGTCGGGGGCCTCCTCCAGCCCCGGGGCTCGGGGGGCCGGGGCGCCGGGCTGGGGGAACTCCGGCTGAGCCCCGCCGGCCACCGCAGGCTCCGCAACGTTCGGGGCAGATGCCAGCAGTGCTGGGGCTGGGAACTCAGTCTGGCTCGGTGCGCTGGCAGGAGCTGCTGCAGCAGGAGCTGGAGCCAAGGACGGGGTGGCCCCAAGGGGGCTGTCACTGACCCCAGTGTGCAGGGGAAGCTGCTGGCCACCCCCAACCCCGGGCGCCTCTGTCACTGCAGAGCTCACCGGCTGGTCATCCGACTGCTCCGGGTCTAGAGAGAACACAAACCAAAGGTGAACCTTTAAAGAAAGGAAATCACTGCCAAGCCCCCCAGTCAGCTGCAGGGACAACCCACTAGCGATTCCCACCAGATAATAGCTGCTGTGCACATCAAATGAGAATTCTCAGATTATGCAAAAAAATATTTCACTGAAAAGACACTACAGTGATGAGAATTTCAGCTACCCCGCAGCATAAGGTATAGCTAAAATACTGACACTTTGCTGAAACTCAGATAAAGATTCCCAATTTGGTTCAACACCAGGAACACACTGTAAATGCACAGCTTAACAAAATTCATCATTTTCTTCCTCTGACAAAATCAAGTGAAACCATCACAGCTGAGTGAGGTGAGGACAGAAGAGAGACAACACAGCAGCTCTGGAGAAGACATTTTCTATAGAGTTTGGAGATACCTGGCCCTTCCGCCTGCTGGGCACTGGGAGGTACCGGGGGAGAAAACTCGGGGGCATCCGTAGTAGGGTTTTCCACCACTGGACATATAATAAACCACCTTTTTCCAGTATGCAAAACTAGGGATGAAAAGAAAATAACACACAAACACATGAGTTTCTATTGTCTCCAGACAATTTCTATTGTCTCTTTGTCTTAATTTCAAAGGATGGTTTGGGTTGGAAGAGACCTTAAAGGCCATCTGGTTCCAACTCCCTGCTACGAGCAGGGACACCTGCCACTAGAAGTTCAAAGGCACACTTACCATTTTGCTGATACACGGGTGTCTTCATTTGAGACTGACGCTTCTCCTGTTAAAGAAACAACAGAAGAAATAGCTGGATCAGTGCAAGAGGAGCATCATCCCACTCATATTGTAAGGCTTAACACAGCAAAAGCATTACTTTTCTAGTTAAGAAATATATATTTTTTTAACACAAGATGCAAAACTAATTTAAGCATCTGGCTGTTAAGCAAAAGGAATCAAACTAGCAATCTTTATTTAGCATTTACCTCGCTCATTTCCAGCCTGTCAGCATCTTGCTGGGGACTTGTTCCCTGGTCAGAACTTCGCTCTCCTTCCGTATCCTCACTGAGCATATCCTCTGCTTTATCAATGATATCCTTCATTTGCTCAATAAAAGTCTCTTTTTCACTTTGCAAGATGAATTCATTCTCCACCTAGAAGGCCACATCAAAATAACGGGGAAAAAAGTCATTTTTTAATTAATGCCTCATTCCACAGCCAGACAGCTCAGGCAACAGGCACACACAAGGAGCTGCCTGAAGCAGCTGGGTGCTCTGAGAGCCCGTGGGCAGCCACATCTCACCATGTAAGTGGCAATTTCCTCTGGCGCGTCACCATCCAAGTCAAACTTGAACGTCACCATTTTGTGGTTATGGGTTTCAAGCTGGCACTCCACCATCTTATCCCCTGTGTTACACACCTGCATGCAGAGATTAACAACCCTTATTCCTGGCAAAGCCAAAGGAACCCTAAAGTTGCCCCCCAACAGGTTGTACTTGCATTTAATATAGTCAGCTTGGGTCTGTTGGACTTCTCCTGGCGCGAACGAGCACGCGTGGATTTCTTATGCTTCTTCGAAGACTTTCCTTCTTGCTTTCCACTTCCTGTTGCTCCTTCAAAGCTGTCGCTCATCTCTTTACCAGAAGCAACATCTGCACTCATGTAGCTTAGGAAGGGAAAGGAAGAACAACCCCAAAATAAAGCCAGAGCCACACGCAATGGAGTCGTGCATCACAGGTAAGCTACGCAGCAGAGGCTGCGAAGAAGGGCACATTTGCACTCTTTTTGGCCCAAACTGAGTCAACTGGAAGATACTTCAGTGAGTGAAGGGCACTACTCCACATCAGGCACATACTCTGGCTACAACACCCACCAAGAAATGACCTATTAATGTTTCTGGCAGTAACACAGCAGAAGTCCCATCACTCTGAGTATATCCCTACATCCCCTAATCCTTTCACTTCAGGGGTCCTGACCGTCCCTCTCTGAACTGCACAAGTTCCTTCTTTTCTAAGGTGAAGTTTCCTCAGCCCCTGCCTTTCTGCCCTCCCAGCAGAAGGGCAGACAGGTTAGGTTTGCTGGAGAGGGAGGAAAAGAGAAGTTCCATACAGCTGTACATACACCAAGGCTAGGATGCTGCACCCAAAGTAAGGAATTAAAAGAGCTGGAGGTGCCAGAATGGGCACACTGCACACAGAACACTGTCAGCTTCTCCCTAGACATGCTCCCATCCATCTCCTTCTGGTCAGGTCAGAAAAAAAAAATCCAAAAAGCAAGCATTTCTTATGCCAAAGAGGTGGTAACAATACCTTTCGCAGCTCTGGGACAGAGCTTGAAGTTTGTCCTGTATTGCCTGCTCCTAAAATGCAAGAAAAGGTCATTTAAGCACACACATTACATTGGCAGATGAAAAACACCTTTAAGAAAGGTTTTGCTGTTGACACCAGTAACTCTAAAACCATTTTGTTTAACCAGTTCTTGGAACCTGGAAATAAAATAAATCTCCTATTCTACCCTTCCAACATCAGTTCTGTCCAAGGCACCACTCACTTTTTCAGACAGAGCCACTAATCTGCCAGTTCCCTTCTTCTGTGTACAGTAGATGAGATGGTGAAAGGAATAAAACAGTTCTCACCAACATGGCAAAACCTGACTGAAGGACAATTCCACATCAGCAGCCGCTGGCTTTTATTTTTGAATGTATCTGCTAATTTGCTTTGCTAGTTTTTCTTATTTGCTAATTTTCATTGCTTTATATGGTTTCCTGAAATATGCTCAGTATTTTCATTGTGTTTGGCTTAGTGGGAAAATTTCTGAGGAACTTGCAAACAAAAGATGAAAATTCATCATTTAAGAACACCACCCTCGCATCATGTCTTCTTCACAAATTTCCCCTAAAAGCTTCCCTCTTCACTGGCTGCAGCTCTGGGACAGACATCATAGCATGATTTTCGTATTGGGTAGACCCGTTCTCACAGAATTTGTGACAGCGCTACAGACCTTGCTGTAACAAACTTACCATGTATGCACACAGACACACACACCCGTGCATGTATACACCTGTGGCTATACACACACACCAGATACATCCATAAATATATATATAACTTTATATATATTTATAAACATACGTCTATAAAACCCTTCTATAGACGCACAGCTAGAAACAAGCCCCTCAACGGCCGTCGCTACACTTAGCACTCAAGCAGTGGTGGGCTGGGGTTAAAAGCTCAGTGGTGAACCAGTCAGCCCCACTGGTTCTCTGCTGTTAACCAGTCATCCCCACTGGTTCTGTGCTGTTAACCAGTCAGCCCCACTCCTTGGCTGTAACACCACACATAAGCCATGCCAAGCTTAAATGCAGTTTCAATAAAACTGCAAAATCAATGAACAGTGAGAACACAGACATAATGTATCTACAATTTGGTAATGCACTTAACCAAGTGTCTTGCAAAACCTCTTTTGCCTGACCAGTTCGGGTTGGTTTGGATGCAAGTGCTGCCACGCGCCTGGACACAACAGAAGAGATAAAAATGTCATGGAAGAGTAGCAACAAAATGGGGTGTTTTGATTATATAGACAGGCATGAAACTTCTCTTACACCCAAGAAAACTTTAGCAATGTACGTCAGAAAACCAGCATGGAGAGCATGTAGATTGGTGCTTGCTTCATTCATAAACTGAATGAGAGAAGGGGGTTGACTTAGAGATGGACGTGAGAATGGAGTTAGCAAACCAGTGGTTAAATGCTCCGAGGGGTGTGGGATGGGAAGGACAGACGTGTGCCTCAGTGGCCATGAGCTTCTCGGGACAACTTGTATCCCCCATATCACACTGCACAACAAAATGAGGTTTGTTCATATTTCCAGAATCTCTAATGGAATGGACCCTGGACTGAAGGTGCCAGCGCTGACCCTGCCATGAGCTGTGCCTTCAAAAAAACACAGCTGGAGAAGGAATACCTTGAGTGATGGATATGCCTGACCAGCCAAGCTTTTCGGGAGAGTCTGCAGGTGAAGCACGACAGACAGGCTCTACCACTCCTGCTACATCTAACCAACAGGATACAGACATTCCCCAGGAAACATCCTATGTCACAGCAGGAACGCTGATTTGGTAAGAATTAAACTGCCACTGATGGACAGGAAAAATGGGGCACTAGAACCCATGTTCAGTGTTAGCACAGCCCTTCCGGAGCATCTTCTGGAGGCAGCACTGAGCTGGGCTGCCAGTGGAATTTTAGGCTGCACTGGAGTCAAGGCATGTGACAAGCCATGGAAACACGGGCAAAACCAAGAGATTAATTTTGAAAAGGTGAAATACATACTTTGGGAGGAAAGGTAACTCAGAATAGAGACTCAAGAGAAACGACTCTGAACACAGAATCACAGAGGAGCATTTCCATCCAGGAGTGGAGAACTAAACAGACTTATTTCCTGAAATCAGGTAGAAATGCCAAAGCTTTTGTTTTGCTTTGTTAACGGGAAGCTGAAGAGAAGGAAATGTTCTGTGATGTTCTGTCAAGACTGAAGATTAAACAATTATGGGAGTGGAAAGAAAAGTCAAAATAGCAGACAGGAGGAGCTGACAGTTCTATAAGGAAAACAATAAAAAGTGTCCTGCTTCTACGACCACGGAGAATTAGGAATGCCTACGAGTATCTGAAGAAACAAAAATCCCGGGGCTACAGCAGACTTCAGGCAATACACGAGGATACAGTGCTAAATGAAATGGGAATAGGGCTCAAGCGGAGGAGCATGAAGGGCTTTCACATTACAAAGACTCAGATTGTGGAGCAGTTTCTTAAGGCAAATGATGGTTGGTTGAACAAGTGCTTGAGACATTTAAAACAAGACTGGACAAAACATGGGTGAAACTCTACGGAACATCTTCTAACTCACCCACAGCGAGCATTTCTTAATTTCTATCTCTGTGCTTGTGCTCAGCTATGGACAAGGAGGCGCTTAGTCCTGCTGCCTCATGAATTCAGTGAGACATTTCCTGAGGTACAACACGAGGTTTCATTTGGAATAGCCAATTGTTTGCTGACCCAGAGCTGCTGGCATCGAGGAGCAGCGGCTCACCGCAGTGAGGGGATAACCTCCCTCGTGCAACAAGCCCACTGTTTCACACAGGAGTAACTACGAAGATTAAGGCTGAGGCTGGGGAGTTACTTCAGAGGAAGCGCTCTACCTCTTGAGATGTCTCTGTGCCTGCCGAGACAGCCGAGCAGGGAGCTGGGAGCTGCTGGCCCAGTGGCTGGGAAAGATCAGGCTGGAGCTGCAGCAGAGCAGAGGGCTGGAGAGGCAGGCCAGGGTCTATGGGGACAGGCGGGGCAGCCGTGGCAAGGCTGCCATGGACCTGGGGAACGCCTTCGGGAGCGACGCAGGGCGGCACCAGTTCCGGCTGCAGCTGCAGCGGCGGTGACATGACCATCGAGGGTTGCACCGGCAGCACAGGCACCTGGGCTCCAGCTTCCAGAGCAAACTGAGTGTGTCCAGGCATGGGCTAAAACACAATGAGAGCTGTTAGCACACACCTCTGCTCCAAGGGCTCCGGAGGAATGTGACAAGGCAGCAAAGTCACCGGCGTTCACGAAGAAAGGACTCAAACTCTGCAGTGTGACTGCGCTTGGGTGCTCTCAGTAACTACTACAGAGATTCAACTTCCTCTGAAATAACCAAATAAAAGCTAAGAATTCTTTCTGTACGATTATGACAACGTGCATTGCTCAGGGACTAGTTTAATAGTAGGGACAAAGCGGGAGTTTGCTAAGAAATGAAAAATCACAGAATTCCAGAATGCTTTGTGTTGGAAGGAACCTCAAAGCTTGTCTCATTCCAGCCCCTGCCATGGGCAGGGACACTTTCCACATCCCAGGGTGCTCCAAGCCCTGTCCAACCTGGCCTGGAACACTTCCAGGCATGGGGCAGATGCAGCTTCTCTGGGCACCCTGTGCCAGGGCCTCCCCACCCACCCTCACAGCCAAGAATTTCTTCCCCATATCCCATCTGTCCCTGCCCTCTGGCAGTGGGAAGCCATTTCCCCTTGTCCTGGCATTCCATCCCTTGTCCCAAGTCCCTCTCCAGCCGTCCTGAATACTTTGCTCTGCTTTCAACAAGCCCACACTGTCCATGCAGAGAAAAACACATTCTACCCACAATCTAACTTAGGATATTTTAAGAAATCTGCCATGTACGTAGAACCAGGACCTGGTACAAATGACACAATTAACTCTTTTTCACTGAACATACACCAGTGTCCTACTTCAGTTTGGAGCAGTTTACACACTGAAGTCACAACTGAACCCTTGATGCGCCAAGCCCCAAGGCCCCAATCCTGCCAACACTTCCATGTGGACAGAGGGAGTTTCATTTTTCTCAGTGGATTTCTCCAGGGCATTAAAATAACTCGACTGCGTAAGCGCTTGGTGGGAACCAGACCGAGGCGACAGGATGCCAGCTACCTTAGAGACTGGGTTGTTATTCTGCATAACAGTCCTTTTGAGCTGTACGTTTAAAAACAGAACATTCTCCTTTTAGGTACAGCATGTATTTTTCCAGGGGGACTGAGCTTGTGGGAACAGGAAGAAAGAAAGAAAGGAGCATATGGAAGAAAAAAGACTTTTAGTACTAGGTAAAAGTGTGCCCAAATTTTACTTTTTTTGAAGTATCACCACAGAGAGACTTAAGGCTATTGGAAAATACATTAAAAAAAAAGTAAGGCTCAGATGAGAACTAGGCCACATGATTTCATTGCTGCATGCTCTCTGCAGGTTCTGGGTATGAAACTATTATTCCAGGTTTTAATGTGGATAAAAATAAAGATAGAATGTGGTTCACAACACCTCAGAGTTACATGGCTGCCCAAGGGGAGGTGGTTAGAGTGACAATTGTGGTGTAATGCCGCAGAAGGGTGGTTCTATTTTAAATCTTATTTAACTAGAATAATTCACTAAATATTTTGATATCAAATCACAGAATCACAGAATTTTCTGACTTGCAAAGGACCCACAAGGATCAAGTCCAGCTCCTCAGTGGATGGCCCATACAGACGTACCCAGACAAAACAGAACTCAGAGGTGCTAAACCTCAACTGTGAATACAGCACGGCATTATACACAGAAATACCTCTCCATTAAAACAATGTATTTTAAAATATTCCTCGGCACACTGTAATAGCTATTTTCTATCCTAAATTCTTCCACGTGCAACTCTTCCACACATATTTGATAGCTAATGACTGCATCAGGATGGTTTGGGAATATCAGCTCTCAGTTCTGGTATTTGCCATGCTCACTGTGCCTAATGTGCTTGATTCCATTTCCTCTAAAGCCACAGGGAACACTGAGTAACATTCCCAGGCTCCATGCTCCTGACATTCTCAACGACAGTAATTCTGTACCAAAGATATGGCTGAAGAGAGAAATTTAAAAACTAAGTACTGCTCTGAAGATGCCATGACACGGCAGGCTGGGATGGGATGTTACGAATTTTAATCAGTGTGTTGTGGTGAAGGGATGTGGTAGAATACAGGCTTTCCAAATGCTGTCATTAACAGATTGATGCCCTCTCTGGCTCTGGTCAGACTGTGTTTCACATTGACATATCACAGATGTGGTGAGAGAAGTATTTACAGACTGCCAATTTATAGTCCTGAGGCAGTTTCTGTGTAAATACTGTTAATACTTGAGCTCCGTTTATGCTCCATTTCTTTCAAGGGGGAAAGGGTCTGCAGGAGAATCCATCCCTGCCCTGCAGGTCTGACAGTGCTCTTCCATGCCATTTTCCAGAGCTGTTACCAGACAGCCACTTCCCTCTGCTGTTTTGAAGATGTTCTACATCAAAACAACTCCACTGCTCCCGCCAGCTCCCCCGTGTTCTGCTGTGTGTACCCAGCAGCCCCTGCATCCCACACGGACCAGGGCGCAGGCACTGGCAAGGCTTGGCACGCCCTCCTGACCCTGGAGAACCACAGCTCACACTTCCCCAGATTTGAGATGGAGAAGGAAAAGGGAATCCGGAAAGTGCTCTGCTCATTCGCTGTCCAAGGCCTGTTGGACTATGCCCTGTACTCCTGATAGCCCCTGTCCCTGGGGGAAGGCATCACCTGCTACCCCACAGCTCACAGCTCCAGCCACCACCTCCAGAACCGAGGTCAAGAAGTCAACAAAGCATCTCAAAACCAAGGATTAATGTTTGTGAGGGAGAGCCCCAGGAACGGCTGTGCCCCAGAGCGCCCTGCGGCACGCGGCCCCGCGCCCGGTGATTTACCTGGTGAGCCGCCCCGGGAGCGGCCAGAGCCGGCTCGGGAGGGTGGATTACGCTCGGCTGCAGCGCCGGAGGAGGAGGCGGCGGCGGCTGCGGCTGGGACACGGCCTGGGAGCTCTGCGCGTGGTGGGGCGAGGGCGCGTCGCTGGGCAGCATCTGCTGGAAGGTGCTCTGGAACACGGGCGGCTGCGGCAGCGGCGGCACCGCGGCGTGCGGCGGCAGCGTGGGCACCCCCGGCGGCGCCACGGCCAGCAGCGGGATGGTGGCCGCCGGCATGTTTGGCACTATGGGCTGGCAGGGCAGGACCAGGGAAGCCACGGTGGTGTGAGGCAGGTTGACGGCCTGCATGGGCAGGGCGGGGGAGTTGGGCGCCATGGGCAGCGTGGGGTTCATGGGCAGGCTGGGCAGGAGCACGGCCGGAGCAAAGTACTGGGAGGGAGCAGGAATGGGGGGCACGTTTGCAGCAGGTATGTCAGAGAGGTTTGGAGGGAGGCTGTCAAGCCCTGCCAGAGGAGTAATTGCAGGAATGACAGGAAACTGAGGAATCTGAAAGAAATATAATATCGCATAAATGGCCCGTGCTTTCGCTGATGGTACAAAGCAGTTTCATTTGCCAGAAAAGTCCCTGTAAAAACCACCTGTGCCATGAGGATAATTATGTCTGTTTGTTAATCACTTCCATTCATTCCCCTGAGGTTCACAAACAGTAATAAAAACTGATTTATGCTTAAATCATTAGTAAAAGCAAAAAAAAAATTCATTTGGGGGGGACGTTTTTATACCTTAGAAGTTTAAAACTACTTCTAACATCAGCTTGAAGCCTTCAAGCAACATCCTAATTAAAAGCTGCTTTCATTTTAACAGAAATTAAAAGCAATTGGGCCAGACCTAACGCAAAACTCCTTCATGCAAAATCAAGTGAGGCAATTTAAACCCTTGTTTTCAAACAAGCTGCAACTCAGGCAGCACAGAAGGGCCCAGAAAAAGGGTTTTTACAATCAAAACCTCCCAGTGATGGAGCAGACATTGGCATCATGGCAGCAGCTTGCTCCTGCCCTTTGGCACAAGCTGCTTCACATCGTGGTGCCTGTCACTACCACGCACAGTGACAGCACCGTCCACCCACCCAGGCCAAGGGAAGAGCTTGTACCTGCTCCAGAGAACAGAACCAGAGCAGAACAACACAGACAGGGTCAGCAGGTGTGGGGGGAAGTGGTGAAGTCAGGAGGCCAGAAAACAGAATAAAAACGGGCAACTGCTCATGCTCTCAAGCCTGAGATGGGGAAGAGATTGTGCCAGAGGGGACAGTACGAAAGACCAAGGCAAAACAACTCCAAAAAGATTATTGCCATTTTAGAACTGCCATTAACTGCATGGCACAGGGTTGGGCACAAAGGAGATTTCTGATTCAGCAAACAAATAAAGAAAATACGCAGAATTAAGAAAATGCAATAATATTCTTATCACCTAATTAAACCGGCATGCAGTCAAAATAGCCACACAAAACCCGCAAATCGCGTTAATTATTAGCTGGGAAGCGCTCCCCAGATGGATGCACGCACACGCCGGCTCCCAGCGCGTTACCTGGGAAGGGGCCACGGGCGGGAGCTGCGGCACGGTGGAGATCTGCAGGGGCTTCAGCGGGGAGCTGCTGGCCGCCACCTGCGAGCCCTGCGCCGGGAACGGCGGCAGCAGGTGGGGCGCCGGCGGCATCGGGCACACGGGCTGGCTGCTGAGCACCTGCTGCAGGGACGCCGGCTGCGAGAGGGGCTGCTGCTGCCAGGGACGAGAAGGAGAAAAGGCTGTTGCTGGTGGACTGCGAAAGAACCAGGTGGCTCTGGCCATGCTCCCCGCTCCTCTCCAGCTCACTGCCAGGACAGGCCTGGTGCGAGCAGTACAGAATCACAGGCTCATTACGGTTGGAGAACACTGCTAATATCGCTGAGTCCAACCGCTAACCCAGCACTAAAACACGTCCCCATGTGCCACATCAAGACGTTTTTTGAACACTTCAAGGGATGGTGACTCCCCCACTCCCCTGGGTAGCCTATTCCAATGCTTAACCACTCTTTCAGTGAAGAAAACTTCCCCAGTATCCAACCTAAACCTTCCCTGGCACAGCTTGAGGTCATTTTCTCTCCTCCTGTCCCTGTTCCCAGGGAGCAGAGCCCACCCCCCCCCCGGCTGCCCCCTCCTGTCAGGGAGTTGTGCAGAGCCACAAGGTCCCCCCGAGCCTCCTTTTCTCCAGGCTGAGCCCCTTTCCCAGCTCCCTCAGCCGCTCCTGGGGCTCCAGCCCCTTCCCAGCTCCGTTCCCTGCCCTGGTCATGCTCCAGCAGGGACAGCTCCCAGCAGAGACTGGCACTCTTAATTCAAACACTGCACAGGAGCCCATGCTTAAAACAAATTTAAATGCAAGATATATTACCTAAAATGGCAAGTGCTGACAATCTTGGAGAGGCTATGTGTAATGACTCAGACTCTTTAAATCCCAGAGATTGTTCCAGTGGGCCCTGTGAAATCCCCACCCATTGACTTCCACGATGCAGTTAATACCCAGCTCATCCTGGCAAGCAGAAGCCACTACATAATGGAGCAGGCATGGAAAGTGCAACACTTATTATCTGAGACACAATAATCCACAATAACTGCAGTAAAAGTTAGGTTCCAGTTATTTCTGATGTACTGTAGTGACAACGTGGTAGCCAAAAAAGCAGCTTTAGTTTTCCAGGGAAAGTAGTGTTCCTCTGGCCTGCCAGGCTTTGGGCAGCAGAACAGAGAGAAAAAGTTGCATTAAAGCTGGAAATCATCAGTAACAAACCTCCACATTTTACATGCTATTGGTGTCTTCTTCAGTTCCTCTCATCAGTTCTGGGAGTACTTTAAAAATGCTTCTGGTTCAAAAGGGTGACTCTGAGGCACAGGCTGGCTCAGGGTGACCTACTTGGGACCACAGGGCTGGTGGCTTCACCAGGCCCTGCAGCACAGAACCTCTGCCACCTCACGTTTTGGGAAAGAGGTGGCATCTTCCCAGTTACAACCCCAAACCCAAGGCAACAGCAGTGCGGGGGCTGGCCGGGCTCTGGTCACGGCACAGAGCAAACCGGCTGAGGTGGAGGCACCTGAAGGCTCCCTGAGGGATGGGGAGACCCCAGCTGGGGATGGGGGACCCCCACACACTCCACGGAGTGACTCCTGCCAGACCAAGCCCGAGCTCCGGGGTGGAACAGCCGCACGCCCACGGCACTGGGCTGAGCTCATAAAGCTGCTGGCTCCCAGCGCCAGCGCCGCTCTCTGCCCCAGCTGGGTTAATCTGCAGCTCAGACGGCTGCCCCGGCTCTCCAGGGGGACAGAGGGCACTGGCACGTGTGGCTCAGCCACCTCCCACTCGAGGAGACGCCGCATCAGAGCGGCAAAACTGCGCTCAGGGAGTGGAGCAGCTTCCTAAAACCTCCCTCTCAAATCCAGCTTGTGTCTTAGAAAATGCTTGTGAACTGGATAAGGCACAGGGAGGGGAAAATAGGCAGGTAGATTAGGTAACTCTGCCTCATTATAACCTTAGCAGTATAAATGCATAGACATCAAAACTGGAAAAATAAATAAAAGCTAGGAGATACAACATTGATCCCATGTGCGTGATCCACCAGTGTACATTGATACAAGATCAATGCAATTCATTCTGTAGGCAGATGAATTTCTCACCCTAATTTCCCCTTCTTCTGCTGTCCTGCCCTACCCTCCTTAGCATGGACATCCACTGGACACTGCTGTCTCTGAGGCACACAGGTACTCTGGGAAGTTCTGCAGAGAAACTTGATCATTTTTACCTATTTTTGTAAAAATAACACTGTAAAAAGTCAGTCCCTTATCAGGCTTTCGGGAGAGATTAGAAAGCAAAGACAGACCAGTTATTAAATCCTTTTGCTGTCAGGGGTAGAACTACTCCAAGAGACAGAAACGCTGTGAGAAAAGGGCACGTGAAAGAAATTAAGTTGGGTAAATATCCTATACCAAACCAGAATTTATTCATGGTGGAAAATAAACAACAGATTTGGAACTGTCAGCATAAAGATCCAGAGGCCAACAGTAAGACCTGTGCAAATGGTGAGGTCCTAAATCTGCCTGAGTGTAAAATTTTTGGCTGAGAGAACTATGAGAATATCCCCACCCACTAGAAGAAAACCTGCTACGTGACAAAACCTCACAGAAGGGTATGTTTTTCAAGGAGACCAAATGACACTTCCCCATTACTGATGCTTTGAGAAGAATGAGGCAAGTTAGGAAAAAAACCTAAGGGCAACCTGTGAGACAAATGTTGATAAAAGGCTTGGGGAGGTACGGTTCGCGCCAGTCACAAAGTACAGACACTCCCTGGCCCCTGCAACAGTTTCTACTAAAAGAAAAGTTACCAAGTTTTTGGTAAATTCACCAAAATGAGCCATGAATTGCCACATCACACCAAACCGTGGCTGCACCCCTCACAAGAGCATCCCCCTCCACTGCTGGGGAGAGCTGCTTTGGAAATACCTTCAAGGAATGCAGGGTTTGGGGTGGGATTTGATAATTCAAAAGGCACAAGAGTCACTGTTTGGAGACAACTTGCAGAGAGCCAGACTCTCTGCTGGAGATGGAGCTCCTGGCTGGGTGCCTGCACTGAACTGTGTTAACACTGTATTTGCACAGCTCATCCAGCAGCACTGCTGAGGATTCAGAGACAACGGTTACCAGGCTAAGAGTCTCTTTCCAAATGTTTAGAAAGGAGGTCACGAATAATAAAACAAAATTATTAATAAAATATTTGATTTTTACGCATCAAGACAGCACTGATACCAATGCAAAGCTTCGGGCTGATGCTGGGAAGTCTCAATGGAAGACAAACTCTGCCAAAACATACCAAGGTGTGTTTGTGACTGCTCCCAAGCCTGTTACTCACCCCTTAAGCCAAATACTCATTTCTCCATCCCTAAGTCTCTCAAACTGCAACTGAACAGTTTCAAACACCTCAAACTCACTACAGGTATCACAGAATCACAGGATGGCTGGGTTACAAGGGGCCTTAAAAGCTTCTCCTGTTTCCACTCCTGCCATGGGCAGGGACACCTTCCACTGTCCCAGGCTGCTCCAAGCCCTGTCCAGCCTGGCCTTGGGCACTTCCAGGGATCCAGGGGCAGCCCCAGCTCTCAGGGACACCCGTGTGAGCCGGAGCAGACAGGGGAAGGGGTGGGATGGGACAAGGTGCTCTCACCTGCTGGCCGGCCAGCACCGGCGGCGGCGGCTGCCCCAGCGGCAGCGAGGTGACGGTGCTGGGGACGACGGGGAATGGCATCGCCGGCTCCTGGTAGTGCTGGGGCACCACGGCGGGCGCCGGCGGCACCGCGGGCAGGACGGGCTGCGGAGAGACAGCGGCGTCAGGGAGGGCAGCCACCGGTAACGTGGGCATCCACAACAGTGAGCAAAATGGAACAGTTTTGTGGCCAGGAGATTAAACACAGAATCACGGAATTCCAGAATGGTTTGGGTTGGAAGGAACTTAAAGATCATCTCATGCCAGCCCCTGCCATGGACAAGGACACCTTACACTATCTCAGGGTGCTCCAAGCCCCATCCAGCCTGGCCTGAGACACTGCCAGGGATCCAGGGGCAGCCACAGCTTCTCTGGGAAACCTCTTCCAGGTCCTCATCACCCTCACAGGGAAGAATCTTTTCCCCATATCCTATCCGTCCCTGCCCCCACATTGCCTGTGTCCCATCCCTCCATCCCTTGTCCCCAGTCCCTCTCCAGCTCTCCTGGAGCCCCTTTAGGCCCTGCAAGGGGCTCTGAGCTCTCCCCAGAGCCTTCTCTTCTCCAGGGGAACATCCCCAGCTCTCCCAGCCTGGCTCCAGAGTAGAGGGGCTCCAGCCCTTGGAGAATCTTTGTGGCCTCCTCTGGACACACTCCAGCAGGTCTGTGTCCTTCTAGTGCTCCACTGCAAAGCCATTAAAGCAGCTCAGTGCCAACAGATTGATAAGGAACTGAGCAGGTGTCCATCACAGAGGTGAGCGAGGAATACATAAAGAGACCCCTGGAATCCACATCCTCTGGGAACAAGCATATAAATGATAACATGAAATATGACCCGGGCTGCAGAACTATTTGAAAAACCTTTGGACTTACTGCTGAGGGCTGCTGGTAGTGGCCGAGCTGCGGGAGGCTGTGGGGCACGGCCTGGCCCTCGCTCAGGGGGGGGCTGTACACCCGCTGGATGGCCGGAGGCACCGCGTCCGGCAGCGACGAGTAGATGACGCTTTGCTGGCTGCTCTGCGAGTCGGAATAAACAGTGGAGCCCTGGCCGCTGTCAAACGTGCTGTCAGCTGCAAGAACAGTAATTTTTATTAAAAGCTCAACAACTCCAAATGTTCAAGTGATGACTTTAGAGCAAGGTCGCCACGGTTTATGTAATTAGCACTTTTACTACTCTCGCCCTTTCGTTATATAAATAAATTATACAACACCAGTGTTATTCTCTACAAAAGGCACACACTGCTTCTCTTAAGCCAAAACCCATCCCCATGGATTTCTGTGCACACTGATATTTTAGGCACATTAATATTTCCTTTAAAGGGCATAAGGTTGACATTAAGAATTGCAGATGTTTATAGATGTTGTAGGATGAAAGGAGAGGAAACCCTAATTGTCATGTTCAGAGCAGATCACACAGTCTTTTAGAGTTCAAGCTTCCAGGGATGCACTGACTTTAACACTGCTTTTATTAGCAGCACTGAAAATGACAAAATTCTTTATGCTGTATGATTTCAGTCCAGCAGGTCATGCCCTGCTTGAGTGTAGTGCAATTGAAGGTCAGACACAAACCCATGTGCAAGTTCCAGTGAGTTTGGCACACTCAGAGCCCTGTGGGAGTTTCTCGTGGAGCACTTGCCCAGTTAATCTGTGGAACTGCACAGCTACGGGCACTGGGCAAGCACTGGGTCCTTTATCAACTGGAAATATTGGTATTACTAATTTAAAAATGTCTTTTCACGACTTTTAAAGTGGTAAAGTACAAGTGCCCAGCTCTGTTTGAGCCTAAGTTACTGCTTTCTTCACTTGAGAAAGGAAGTGAGACAACCAGACTGCAACTGGACATATCCCAAGGACAAATAGCTTCTAATAGGGATTTAAAATTCAAAAATTAAAGAAAACGTCAACACAGTTCAAAAAACCATTTTAAGTTACAGCTAAGTTTAAACACTATTTCTTTTCCCAACACTTTCCATTGTCTCTTTTTTCCATATTCTAAATCAAGTTTTACTTATTTGGCTTTCAAATAACAAATTATTTTTTAATAGCACCAGAGATGACGTTTCTCTTCAGGACTCCCAAACTATTCTCCCAACTGGTTTTTTTTCCAAAATTAAACTCTCCTCTCTATTTATTCAGTTCATTTCTGAAGAGCCAACACAGCCCTATTCTCATTATGGGATTTCTGCTGCATACAAAATTCCATTTTATTACAAACAATTATTCAGGACCTCAAAGGAAAGAAAAAAGAGACTCTAATGGTAGACTGCTAAAGTAAAAGCTGTGAGTCAGTCTCAGGTTTTTATAGAATGTACATTGCACACATTAAGTTATTAATTTCCACTTTTACATTCAACCTCAAATTATATGAACAGGTGCCACCCAAATTTATAGAGGTCCTATGCTAAGAAAATGTTCAAATAATCTGATGGCAAATTGTCAAGTAATACCAAGTACTGATTAAAAGTTGAGGAGGAGTAGGAAATAAACTGCGGGGCTTATATTTAGTATAAAATTTTGCCAACTCATGTCCAGCAGAGCCACGGGAAGCACAAGTCACTTCACTGCAGCACTAGAAACAAAGAGTCATAATTGCAGTATTCCTCAAAGGAATTAGCATGAAATAAGTATATGATCCAAAAAAATGAAATGAGCTCATTTTAGCTTCAGATAAAAAGCTTTGTGAATACAGCAATATTGTGAGTGTTATGCAAATGTGGCTATTTCTCATATAATGCAAAGGGATTTTTCCTGTACAGGCACACATGGATATTTCAGTACTCAAAGCAGACCTCAGTGTAGCCCTTTATACAATACCTGAATCGAAGCAGCAGCTGTGTCTTGCTAAAGCTAATGCATCTTTAACCTAAATGTGCTTCCATACAAGCCCAGAACAGTAAAAGAGAAACTCTATGATAATTGTTCAATAGCAAAATATGCACATCAGATTTTATCAGAAAAGCTGTCTAGGAAAAAACAAAAGAACTCTCACAAAATTTCAACTCTTCCAAGCTGGAAGGGCCTTAAAGCTCATCTCATTCCACCTCCTGCCATGGGCAGGGACATCTTCCACTAGCCCAGGTGGCTCCAACCTGGCCCTGAACATTTCCACAGATGTGGCTAAAGTGTCTGGCAATGTTTCCTTCAAGATGTTTAAAAGTACAAACAGATTCAAATTTCAGTACCAGAGCTTGAGTCAGCAACAAAGGTGGATTTTAGGGGCCAGGACCAGGGCAGAGTGAAGGGCTGGCAAATCAGTGACCCCCTACTCTGACCTAACAGAGGGAAGATCAAACCCCCATTACCAAAAGCCCCTGGCTTCAGGGCATGAGCTGGGGACACAGGAGAGCCTGGGGGAACAAGGGCAAGCCCCTGACCATGACCCAAGGACCCCACAGGGATTGCAGTGCCAGTCCACAGGTCTGGCTGGTGTTCCCAAGAGGCCTGACCAAAACACAGCTGGTATTTCCCACAAAGCAGGGAAACCTTAAATTACATCGGGTAACATCCAGAGATGGATTTTATTTTTCCTGCCGCAGACCTTTGCACAGCATCACACAAAACTGCGTGTGAGCCATCGAGAGTCACTCCAAAACAAGTGCCTGCAGTGCCTTGGCTCAGTAAGGTCTGGTTTGCAAGGAACATTTCCACACAGCCAACATCATTTGAAAGAGCCACCAGTCCCTTTGACCAGTTTGAATCACAGACTCGCAGAACATCTCGAGTTGGAAGGGACCCACAAGGATCATCAATCAGTTTGGTGCCAATTCAGCTTCTGCAGGCTCTGAAATCATGCTTTGCACAACCTTAAAAGTGCTGATCCCACCACCTGGCATAGAAAACATGCAGTTTTTGTGTCGAGCAGCAGGTCTTGCTTTTCCATTTACAAATATGTCATGGTTTTGGCATTTATTGCTACCAAGGCAGAGTTATACAGAGATATCTACATAACATTGTTTTCTTGAACCTTCATTGCTTTCAAAATTGTCAAGCATCTGTCCTGGATGTTTGTGGGTTTTGAGCTACTGTGCAAAAGCCCACACACATTTCATCTGAGCTCCGATCACTGTGGGTTTCCCCCTCGGACATTCATCGCCACGTGCCCACAGAGCCAGCGCGGGACTTACACGCGACGGAGGTGACGCTGGTGGGCAGGTTCTGCTGGAAGGGGTGCTGGTCCGCCTCTGGCTCCTCGGGCTCCGACAGGATGTGGTGCCCCGTGTGGGAAAGGTAGGTGACCTGGACCTGCTGTGCCTGCGGCGCCTTCAGCTTCTCCAGGCACTCCGAGTCCCGGCGCTCCTCCGACTGCATCCTCGGCCAGATCCGCTCCCTCCTCCAGAGGATCAGCGCTACTCTGTCGCGTATGGACTTGGCCACGATCTTGAGATCGTTCTCGTGGAAAAAGCCCGAGTCAATCTAGAGAGGAGGCACACACTGAGCAAGGCCCCGTGCACATGGCTGGGCACCACTCGAGCACACACACGATACTCAAACCTCCTCCTAATGAGAAAACATCATTTTGAAACAACGTGAATTTATATAGATTTATTTCTCACAAGAACAGGAACTCAAGAGCTTGATGGGGTGGGGTTCTTTTTCAGTAAAACTATCCCTAATGCATTAAAAAACCCCGGGATGTAATTTCTAAGACCTGAATATGTACTGGCTCTAACTGTCCACCACTAAACATCCATTGAGGAGAGCAAGTTTAATCGCAGATGGGTTCCCCTCTTTTTTTTTTCCTTTTCAACACTAACAGAATAGACGAAACAGGAAAAAAACCTCTGAACAATGCACCTGGAGTGAATCAAACTGCCCCTAAATATGAATTTATTGCCTTAACCTTTCCAGCACACAGTGTTTTCTAAATTTCTCTGCTTGATAGCACAGCAAGTCATGAAGGACAAGATGTTAACAGAATTATGTCTCAAATTAACTTCTCTTAAATAGTGAAGTCAGTCAGTATTGATTGACTTTGACAAAGAAAAAGCAGACTGTTCCCACTTGATGGAAAAGGGGACGAGGCTTTTCAGAACTCAACTGCTCAACAGATAAAATGGAAATTCATCTTTGTGCTATTTGTTTGCATAATCTCCTGCAGTGCAGGGTATGAATTTTCGTTTAATAATGACCTACCAGAGATTTGTCTGCTCTCCCTACATTCTTAACACGCATATTGGACAGATTTGAAAGCACTTACATCCATGGGGGAAATCTAGAAGCTTTCCTGCTTTGCTCTTGCCCAAACATAAGACACTTTCACAGCTTAGATTTTCACTGCTAGAATTAATGGGTGCAAAGCAGCTTAAAACGCAGCTTCATTTTAATGGAGCCATGCCCCTTTGCAGTACCCACTGGCTGGGAGAGCTAACTGCACTTTCCAAACCCACTTAGAACATTTTGAGTTCCCTTTGCCCACATCCTTTGGGTAGGTGGGATTGCCTAATTACTAAAAACCCACCAGTAATGATAAATAATTCCCTGGACTCAGAAGGTCTCCTGCATTCTTCTCCTCCACAGCACATAAGGCAACAAATTGATGAAAGCACATGGCTTTGGTGTTCCACAATTCATAAGGACTAAAACAGACATTTAGGAATAAATGTCCCCCTTTTCTGCCCCTGCAACAGCCTCAGGTTTGAAAGCATTTCATGGGCAGTCACTTAGGTAAGTATTAATGTAGAATACAGATTTTAAAATTATTTGGGAATTATCTGGGAAAGGGTACAGTGTCACTGTAGTTTGGGCATGATCCTTTTAAATATACTTTTCACAAGAATTATTTTCTCTTCAAAAGAGAACATCACAACAATGGACCAGGCAACCTAGAGAACTTCAAAATTCCAAGTATTTCCATCAATATTTAAATGCAAAATATAACAGCAAGTAATGGTATCAGAGCAATTTTTAAACTAAATGAGTTCTGTAATGATATATTGCTGGAAGAACACTGGACCTACTGCAAACTAACAACAAGAAGACAAAGGAGCCTGAATTCCTCCCACTAAACTTGGAGTAGATGTGATGAGTTCCAGCAGAGCGAGGCAGCATTACCAAAATGAGTGCCTCCTGAGCAGAACAAGAGTGGTGATGACACCATTGAATGGGATCCCTTGGGATTTAGAGTCTAATAGGAACATTTCTGCAAGCACAGGAACGTTCAGACCCCTGGCTCAGTGCTCACTGACCCTGTGCCTCTGTGACATCCGAACACGGAAAAAAACTGCAGCAAAGACATCATCAAAATATGAGCTCAAGGACAACGTGGTGAAACTGGAACACAGATTCTCTAACAAAAGGCCACAATTACAAAGATACAGAAATTCAGCATGTGAAACTTATCTGTTAAAAAATCCAAAGCTTACTCCTAACTCCGTGAATCCAGTTTCCTATCAAAGTTTGGGGGTAGAGGGGCTGACCACAAACCTTTCTCATCTACATTCCTTCTAAGGAACACCGACAGAAAAGATGGGGAAAAGTGTTCGGGAGAATTCAATGCAGAATATTTTGTGATTGAACTTCTGAACTTTTCTAATGTATTTCTAGCTGCTGTCTGGAACTAAACAGATTCCAAACAAATTCAAAGATACTCAACAGCCGATAGAAACTGGCAGAAGAGCTTGCAAAATATAAAAGTAGTCCAGACCTCTACAGTCCCTAAGCTATTTAAATTGTGATTTCAGGCATCTGTTTTCAAACAATATGTTTCAGTTAGTTCTTCCCCGTTTACCCCTTTCTTGCAGTAGTCATTCCAAAATCAATGCAAAGTGCCTAAGCTGGACACCTGGAGTGGTTCAAGCAGAAGTTACTTTACCCAACTCATTCCTTTTGTCCCTTGAGATTCATGCACTACTTTCTATATATACACATTTTTGTCAGAATTGTATTTTACCATTTCTTGTGCAACATCATCAGGAGTTTCCTTCTCCAGATCAAAAGTAAACTCAATGGCTCCATTATCTTTGGGTTTTCCTTTCAGTTTCTTAGGATCTTCTACCCAGAGTCTTAAGGCAATAGAGGATTTCCTACCATGGTCTTCTTCCGCAAGTTCCACTCTTACCCCAGTATCTTCAGCAAAAAAGGCATGGCTTAATAAATCTTTAATTTCATATCTGCAAAGGATATAAAGAAGATTCAAATACCGCAAGTCAACAATTTCAGAAAGGTTTGTAACAAGAAACTGCTGTTAAAGGTGGAAATATTTACAGTATGTTTGGTGTTCACCCATAATGAATTTGTGTTCTTTTTGAAAAGACATGGGATTTCCCATGTTATTGAAAAGGAAATTGAAAAAGTGACATTTCCCATTTCCCAAAGCTTTAGCAATATTCACGCACCACAAGCACTTAGAGAAATGCAGATTATAGCTTTGTTCAGCTTTCCTTAAGTATCTGAGCTTTAAGGGTACCAGAGAAGAGATTCTCTCTAGGTAGGCAGCAGCAGTCCCTAAACACTGTATTTGTGAAAGTCAGGAAATACTGAGCACAGGACACACTGGCAGAGACCAGTAAAAGATTAGGTTTTAAAACCAAAGCTGAAAACAAGGCACAACGTTGTGTCCATATCCAGAGGCCGATGAAATCTGCTACAACAGCTTGTGATGAACCTACCCCACTGACCTTTACCACCCTCGCTGTCCCCGCAGAACCCTCCCAGTGAAGTTTTTTTGACTGCTGAACCAGAAATTGCAAGAACACCCCAGCACAAGTCCACAGTGAGGCTGAGAGGTTGAGAGACACAACAGCACTTCCTATCCTGACACTGAAAGTCAGGAAAGCAGGAAATCATTTATAGTTTCACTTCCATGCTGCATTTTCTCCTGCACAGGGGGGACCCATAGACCTGAGCAGACATCCACAGACAGTTCTGGAATCCCTGCACACACATGGGCGTAACACAAAACTCAATCCCTTGAAACAAACCTTTCTTCTTTGTTTTTGCAGATGCACTCCCCAATTATCTCCTTAATTTCAGGATCAGTAACTTTCTCAAAGCTTGCTGGCTTTATACCCTAAAAGCATAGAGAAAAACAATTTAATGTGAAAAGTAATTACATCATACCTCTAAATTAAGCATATTTCCCCTGCATTTTTAAGGTAATTCAACCTGGGAAGTAACTAATACTTTTGTTAGTCTTAACGCAAAACTGAGTTGAGGATTTAGGGCTACTATATTTCTAAATATCATTGCACTTCAAAATCAGTACACTACTTTGCACGAGCTCAGCCATACACAGGGCAGGTATCCCTTTCTCGGTACCAACCTTTGCGAATTTTACCTTTATATCCTCTGGACTCCGAAGTGAATATTCAAGAAACAACTAATTTTAAATTTCAAAAAGAACCATTTTCTGAAATTATTCCTTTCATAGTTTTGCCTTAACCCTCAAAGCACTAAATGAATAAAGACAAATAATCACAATTTTCTTCAGATAGCTAGTACTGAAAATGAGTCAAAAATACCTTGGAATATTCCATATTCCTGTTTCCCACAAACCTCTTGCTCTTCTATGACCCAAACACTCTCCAAAACATTTCCCTCCACATAGAAAATTAAAAATCAACCCCAAAACCAAGCAGGGAAGTAGGAGAATACGCTCAACAGCTCTGCATTGCTCCTGAATTTCCCAGGATATTGTTAGAAACCCCTTGGGAATACGTGATAGAGCAGGTGTAACCTATAAATCTAGTTAAATTTCTGTCAAATGTTAGCATTTTTGCTGGGAACAGATTTGGAACAGCAACCTATGAGCATGGCCTTTCAAGGAGAACACCCAACCACCCACTGCAGAAGAAAACCCAGGGAAGCAGAATCAGTGTCCCCACATGGGGAGCTCTGTTTATTTGTGATGTCCAGCTTAAATCACAGAATTAACTGATTCCCTTTCAAAAACACATTATTACCTCTACCTACTAAACCAAGATGCACATGGAGGAAAATTTGACAGAATTAATTTGAGAAGAGATGATGCAGTTAGACCCTATTACTTAAGGACCCAAGTACTTCCAATGAAGTCAATAAGCAGAACAAAAAGGAAACACAATTTCCTTTATCTAAAAAAACAGAATGTGATTAAGCACATAACTGAACGGGAATTGGACATTTAGCTCCATTCAAATCCTTTTAAAGTTTCACCCCGGAATAACAGTAAATAATGGCTCATGCAGTCACAGATAAGGAGCCATGCAGAGTGGACTTTTGGCTCACCCAATGGATTAAAAAAAGAAAACATGTATTTTCAGAGAGTGTCTGCAAGTAATACACTGAATTAAGTCTTGAATAAATTTTATGGATGAATTTCAGTGAGGGCTGGAGCCTCTCTGAGAATTTCTGAATATTACAGCATCAGATTATACTTTTATCCTTTTATGCACATTCTGTTGCTATACAAGCCTCACATTCTACTTCAAACTTTCTTAATTAATAATTTTAGGTCAACAACCCCCTATTTGTCCTAAAATTCTAGAGTGAAATATGCAAACCATAGATTTAGAAAAAATAGTAATAAAAATACAGAATAGTCACATGAATACTCAGCTCCCCAGTTTTGCTTCAGCAGAAAGCTGTGGAGAGCCAAAGAAACCCATTTTTGTGAGAACAAACCAAAATAATCCATACACGTGGCTGGCTGGCTGTGACCCACTAAAAAGAATTATTTCCTTAAGCAAACCTAAATCTTACTGATGAGATGAGGGTTCAAATTTTGTGTATTAGAAAAGTGTGTCAAAAGGCACTGGAGTGCCCAGGCTGCAAAGCCCAGGCTGGCTCCAGTGTGCCAAGGCGAGCTCTTGGGAGAGCTCTGATACCTGAACTAGAAATGAAAGAAAACAAAGCACCACCAAAAGGTGTTTTCAGCAGGTCTCCTCTGTACCCCATACCACCTTTAAGCTACAGAAGCCTAGTGTGCTCTCCAGCAAGGAGGAGTTGGATGAAAACTTTGGCAATTCAAAACAGAAAGAAGGACAAATCTATACATTTCAGTATGCTGTTGTTTGCTGTGAGAAAACTGATTTCTGTATCAGTGTGACACCCACCACGAAGAAAGGGTCATAAGATGCTAATAAAGGCTTTAACCTGAAGAGAGGCAGGTTTAGATTATACATAAGGAAGAAATTCCTCCCTGTGAGGGTGGGCAGGCCCTGGCACAGGGTGCCCAGAGCAGCTGTGGCTGCCCCTGGATCCCTGGCAGTGCCCAAGGCCAGGTTGGACACTGGGGCTGGGAGCAGCCTGGGACAGTGGGAGGTGTCCCTGCCATGGCAGGGGTGGGATGGGATGAGCTTTAAGGTCCCTTCCAACCCAAACCATTCCATGATTCTATGAAAGACCATCAGCTGCTATAGATTAATGTTTACTGAAAAATATCCCACAAACACGTGTCAGTACCCATTTAACGGGGGGAAAATGCAAACACACACACAAAATCCAAAAAAAACGAAAAAACAGTAGAGACAACTCAGGCCACACCATGCAGAGCTTCCAGCTACCCAGAGGAATATATTGCTCACATCTCTATGCACTCAAGGGAACCTGCCAACTGCTTTTTACAATTTTTGTAAGCACTCCATGGGTATCTTGACACAAAATGAACATATGAAAGACACAAATAGCATGAGACATATCACAGTTTCTCCAAATTTAATTTTATTTTACAGAATTCACAAATAACCTTCAGGTACGTGGTTCAACCTTAACTCTGAGATGACTGGAATGGAGCAGGGAGGGACATGTTTAGCATCTAGAAATTAAGTTTGCCTGAAAACAGTCCATTTAGCAGAACCTTGATCACTGATTCCCAATATTGACCTCACAAACTGCTTCCACAAATAAAAAAGCAACTCTCCCACCAACACTTTATTTTCACCATCTTTTGATGGAACCCCCACTCCTCTCCAAACATCCATTGTGTTAATCTGCTGAACAGCTAAGCTATGAATAGACGACCAAAACAAACAAGGACAAAACACGGAGAGTGAAGTACTGAACAGAGCTGCTTTGCCAAAGTGCTCTCTCCCTGTCCCTGTGCTATAGGGCGCTTTTGTTCCTTACTCTTCATTAAACTCTCCAAGGCCACCTCACTGGGATGCTGCAAACCCTCCCTGCAGCACCGCGCCCCCGACAGTGAAGGGGGCTTTATTTGCCATCAAAGGACTCATCTCATTCACTTCAACAAAAGCCATCTGTCTTCCCTGAGCATTCCCAAGGAAACATGGCACCAAAATTCGAAGCGTATTAGCTAAGAAATTACCCCTGATGGCTCGAAACCTGTACAGCCTGTTATAAATTAAAATAAACTCAATGCCACCACGTGTGAAAGGCAGGGCTCGCTGGGTGGCATAAGGGGGACAAGGATAATACAAGGTCCTTAAATGTTAAAATATATATACACATATATAAACCACGAGCAAAATGAGAGATCAAATAATTTCTCTATTGAGAATTCCTCTGTCTCAAACAGGATGATTTATTCTGACTCCCTCACCAGCACTTATTCCCATCCCCTTCCTTCTGAAGCAATCAGATTTGTGATCCACAAGGCAACTGAGTCTACAGCCAGACACATACAGACATTAAAGCTGTATCCGTCACGCTGAGGGGAAAAAACGTGCTGCTTGTTTTGCAGGGTCTAAAAACAGCCACTTGCCAGTTTCCATCAGCAGAGCACACTTTGGAGGAGCAGCACGTGATGCTTTGAAGGGACACAGCGAATGCCACACAAGTCACCGGCACGTCTGACCCACGTCAGTCAGCTCATTCTCCAGAGGCTTTCCTGGCCCCTAGAAGGTGCCCTTCCACCCCAGGACAGCCTGCTCTGGGACACCACCCCACCTCCCACCTGAAGGTAAATCCCTAGGCTCATGTCATTCCTAAAAAAGGAAAAAAACTTCTACCAAAAGAGCTAAAGCCATGTTTCCAACTGAAACTACACCCTGGAATACACTCTCTGAAGTCACTGAAATGAAGGTAAAGCCCTCAGTTTCACCAGGATTTTGTTCCATGACATCACTGTGTGCAATTATAAACTCATCTCTGTTTCACTCCAGAATGGTGCTCCATCTTAATGCAAAGCTAAGAGGATTACCTGCAGATCTAAGAAGATCTCCAAAAGCCACAAGAAGTCCATACAATGACATTCACAGCATTATTTGCCTGCTGTCATTGTGCCACAGCATTTATTTAGTGTGTGCAATATGGCATATGGCCTACAAATGCTGAGAAAACCTTCAGTAGTGGATGAAAACAAACAATATGAAAGCTTTAAATGAAAACCAGAACACTGTAACAGGGTGGGTTGTTCTGAAGCACGGGTTTCTACCACTAAATCCAAGGAGATGGCCAGGAACTCCCTGGAGATGCAGCTGCTCTGCTGCGCATTCTGCAGCACATCCCTAAGAAAACACTGGGCTGGAGCCGCCTGGGAAGGTCACGGATTCTGATGTTTCATCACTATTGTCTACATCAAAATCACTTGGCAGAATGATTACACACAAAAAAAATCTGAGTAAGAAAAACCATCAAGTTATGCATGAAAAATGAGATTATGGCATCGGAACGAAGGGCACCGCAAATATGCTGACCAGGAAATCACTTCAAAGTGAACTGTGGTAAATGTGGCTTGGCCCCGCTGCTTGGGAAAGATGTATTTTCTATTTACAGTACACATCCATTTTTTTATTGTTTACACTCCATCATTCAGGCTGAAAGGGCAGAGAGAGGTGACAAGTCGGAACAAGCACATCTTGTCTGGCAGAGAAATGAGCCCCTCTGCACGTTTCCAAACATGACCACCACCTTATCCTGGACAACTGCAAACACAGGCACACGTGGAAAAACAGGAATGCAAAAATTAAAGCAGCAATTAAGCCATAAGAATATGGTCAGGCAGAATAAAAGGTCACTGAAATAAATTAAGTTTAATAATCCTACACTACAGACAAGCAGAATGTGACATATGCTGAAATAATAATGTCTCAGAAAGGTAATGTTTATATTTTCTACACCAATAAGGACTGTCAGAGTGTGTGACTTGCTCAGCCAGGACTTGAGGTGTATCTTATGCCCTAGTAGCAGGCAAGGGCTTGGCAGTGTGTTAGGACACAGGAACTACTGAAAAAGGTATTATAGTGGCAAAACCCAAATCATGCCCTGCCTGTGCTGGGCAGCAGAGAGAATGACAGCTCAGTGAGACCCAACAGAAGGTAGGTAGTCTAATGATTTTGTTGGTTGTTGCTCCTTGATGCAAACTCTAGCCAGCAATTCCAACCCCTGCAGATGCTATCAACACCTCCGGTGGTTGCCACTG
Source organism: Ifrita kowaldi (assembly GCA_013398055.1). Taxonomy (NCBI): domain Eukaryota; kingdom Metazoa; phylum Chordata; class Aves; order Passeriformes; family Cinclosomatidae; genus Ifrita; species Ifrita kowaldi. Next base: position 247,800 of record VZRS01011876.1, read on the forward strand.
CAATGCTGAGCCCAACACATGAAAATAAAGTTATTATTTTATTTTATCCTTTTTAAATAAAGGCATCAGGCAGCTAGACACAGCGAACACACTTTTACAATGCACTGACCTTCAATTTAAAACACTAGAAATAGTATTTGTATTTCTGGTGCAAAAGAGTCCCAGCTTCATAAAAAAGTATGTAAATGTCTCACTGAGAAGCTGCAGCGTTCAGGGGCTCTGCATCCTCTCCATCCAAGAAGGTCGGAGCCACCTTCTGCTCTAGTGAGAGCACCAAACCTAATCTAATACTGGAAGAAAACAGTCTAATTCAGCCTCTTGGGTTTAGTCTACACTCCATTTTTGACTGTATTTCAGTCTATAAGCCCCAAGGCTCGCACAAGCTGCCGCGTCACCAACCCTAACTCTTCATCCAAGGGATTTTAGAGTTACTTTGTCTGTGTGCAGTCACTGCCCAGCTTAGGGCAGACCCCACTGCAGGTGCTGGCTCAGGACCCCTCACCCCGAACTTGCACACCTCCTCCTCGGCCGCTGCGTCCCTCAGACCCCGCAGGCGACTCACACTGGCCGGAGCAGGGTCCCTTCTGTCCGCAGCTCTCCTGCAGATGCAGCTCCTCTGGAGAAGCTGTTGAGCCCACCAGAAGGTTCCTCCTGGGACAGAGGATCTCCCCCAGGACATGAGGCTCCTCCTGCACCCTCACTCCAGAGGTCCACCCCCTGCTCCTCCTTCCTGCCTGACAGTTGTACAGCTCATGGCATTTGACAGGGCTTTCTCCACTCCACAGGGAGCTGGTTAACCCTTTCCTTGGAAAAACCGTAATGCCAATTTTCCCACCTAAGGAATCCTGGGGCCTTTGCTCCCACTGCTACTACCCCAAATTCAGACTAAAACCGCACACCCTCTATGCTGGTACCTGATGTTTTTGTCTTCAGCTTTCCCCGCCAGAAAGTTCTGCTTCAAAAATACCCCTTACAACGACCTTTCAACAGTTTCTCTGCCACTGCTTGCTCTATGTGACAAACATCATCTCCCACTCTCTGAAGCTGCCAGCATAAAGCCAGTTTTACAAATATAAATTTTAATAATTTACCATCTAATCCTGAGGCGTGTAAAGGTTACTGCCATAGAAAATGAGTTGGCTCAGGCTTCCATCAGTGTTTAAAAAAATGGCTACTTAAGTCTGCAAATTGAAATGTAACATCTAATTGGAATCCTCTGATTAATCATTATTCTTTGCCATCTTGGATATTGCTTTGATAAATGAAGCTTAGGAGCCTTTCAAAGTCTTAACTACCAATATTCCAGATGGCTAAGAGGTGTACACAGAGCTTCTCTGGGTACGCGGAGCAACAAAGAGCTCGATGTTCTCCGTGGCTCCAGGTGCACACACACATTCCCAGTAGCACCAGCTAACCATGCCAGCCACTCCCACAGTGATATCAGGTACCTCACTGGTCTCACATGCAGGAGAGGAGGCTACAGAGCCTAAAATCAGAAGAGCCTCTTGTAGCCACTCTGTGAAGTTGTAGAGTCCAAGGAGGTGTCCCCTAAGCTGCCCAGGCTGGTAGCATTCAGGCCACATCTGAACAACTACATACAAAAACAGAGCCAACATCCCTTGTGCCACAGGTAATGAACACTGTGAAAAAGAACCACGGAGTAACAACATGGAATAACCACGTGGCTCTAGGATCACAGACCACAGAATGGTTTGGATAGGAAGGTACCTTAAAGATCATCTAATCCCAACCTCCCTGTAATGGGCAGGGACACCTTCCTTCCACCAGACCAGGTTGCTCCAAGCCCTGTCCAACCCGGCCTTGAATAACAAGGATAAAGGCACGGAACTCCCCTGAGGCATCAAACCCATTCCATGTCTCTGAGAAGCTGCAGCACGGTTTTCAGTCAGCCCACGGTGCAGAGCATGGTCAGCAGACCCATGGCTGCACACACTCACCTCCCTGCAATGCCAAGGGAGCTGCTCCAGCCACAGGATGAAGATAACTGCACTGCTGAGCAGTTTCTGAGGCCTTTGTGGGCTTTAAAATTATTTCTGAGTGGCTCTGGGTTGAAAGCAACACTCTAAGAAGAGTTAAACTATCAAGCATCAGCCCACTGGGCTGTATTTGTGGCCAATGGAGACAAAATCAGTGACAAAGATTACTGAAAATATTTTATGTAGCTGCATCCAGTCAAACACACTCCAAGCGTAGAATTTTAAGCTTACACATAAGCCTGAAACAGGTTTGTGTAACCCAGAGCTCAGACACCTCAACTTCTACAACGCAGTATACACTCAGCAGTACTGACACCTCATCAAAATATGCTTTTAAACCTTCAAATGACATGATCCAACACCAGTTAAGGATGGATACTCACACAGGTTACTTTTCGGTAGATTTGAGCAGCATTCTGGCATTCTGAGTAAGGGTATTCTGAGGTAGCCATTTCCAGCATGCACATTCCAAACGCGTAGACATCCACAGACTCATCGTAGTGCTCCTCGTACATTTCCGGGGCCATGAATTCTGGTGTACCTGCAGGGATGCACAAAGGTAATGCTGATTTTTTACAGGAGTCTAAATGGCTTTAACCACAAGCCTTGTCACCTGTAGGAAGTGTGCCCAGTACAACTTGTATAGGTGCACGTGAGATTGTTGCACAAGAGCTCAGGCATCCCCCAGGGAGGAAATCCAAGGTCAACGCACACACTTCCAAGCTCATGGCTTGCTGGTAATAATCCAAAGGGGGGAAGCAGCGTGTGGGGGAGGCGGAATAAAAAGAATGAAAAATTACAAGAATGAACACGAAAATGAGCTATAGTTTATTTCCAGCCCATAGTGGAAGTGGTAGAATGGTTTCTGGCTGGCTGGAGAGAAGGATGTGTACAGGTCTGGGGAGGAGAAAAGGGGAGAAGAGCCAGGAACCGTCACTCTTGTTTTTATCAGTGCAAATTTGCATTTTTTTGTTTCCTCCAGAGATACAGCGCTTTGAAAGCCAGTAGTATCACAAATCACCTACAGAGTCATGCACAAAACATCAAACCTAATTCTGTCACTGGTTTAGTGGGACAAATCAATGAGGCTACTCACAGAATAAGGTCCTACTCAATAGGGATTAGGGCGTCAGGAATCTGATGCAACCGGGTAAATATGAAATGAGGCTCTGGGAGCTGCGGCCTGGGGACACCTGCAACGTTTGCTCAGCAAACTACTCTGAAAAGGGGGGGCTTATCAAGCAAAACAGAAAACTATTAACACTTGGGTAAGTCATTCCAGGAACTGTATCTCATACTGTGATAGTTTATTTCCTCTTTACACGTAGAAAGGATGAAGGAAGAGAGATCAATGCAGTGGTGTGTCAAGGGACAGGAGCAGCAAACTGCTGGGATGCCAAGAAGAGAGAGGCAGGTCTTGGACGTAGCAGACCACCTACACGTGGAGCTGTTCAGCATCCACTCAGCTGCTCTTGGCAGGAGGGTTTGCCCTGGCTCGGCTCCCGCAGAGACACTGCAAGGTCAGCCCAGCGCCGGCTCAGGCGCAGCGAGGCCGGACCTGGAGCTCAGCCACGCTGACCTCATCCCTTCGAGCCAACGTAAAATTGCAGCTACTAATACGCCTTTAAAGCCTCTACCTCTGCAGAGGGGGCAGAATTACTCATCACCAGTGCTTCCAAGCCTTCTTAATTCTCTCCTTGGAGCAGTACTACTCATGAAAATTATAAGCTCAGTTTTGTTGCCAAAATGAATGCAGCCACTTTGCCAGCATCCTGCAGCCCTTCCAGTACCAAATTCTTTCTGGCATGAGTGTATTTTGATGGTGTTCTGTTCACAACTGATTCTACAAAAACCTGTATTAGTATTACTAATATTCATACCAATATTGGTATTACTGATACTGCTCCTTGTATTGGTACCAGTGATACTATTCCCAGTACTGCTATTGCTGATACTATTCCCAGTATTGGTACTTCTGGAATTATTCCCAATATTTGTATTACTTACATTATTCCCAGTATTGTTATTATTGATGCTATTCCATTATGTCCCATGAACAATTGTTATCCTGCAAAAGAATTACCTGAAGAAATACTGACCCTCAACAGAGAAAAAGACCACCAATAACTAGAAGCTAAAAACTAGAGAAACTTAACAGATATAAACAAACATGAGTTCACTAAAACCAATGAGGTTAAGCAGACCCACAGCATCCAAGCATGTATCTGAAATTTCTATCGTTTTGACTTCACTGATACTGGGCTCCCATGCATTGAGGATGATACTTTTGTGCAAGTACGTGCAAAGAAGAGGAAGTTACGGTACCATTACCTACTGATTCCCATTTTTACAGTGTATAAAGGCAACAGTCCCAAACCCACTTTAACCTCCACTACCAATCCGCAACTTAAAAACCACTAACACAAAATGGGAAAGGAAGATGTTAAACAGACAGCCACAATACTGACCGAGGGAAGCCAAGGAGAACAGGAGCATTACCTATTACACTTTTGGCAAATGAGGCTCTCTTGAGTGTTGCCAGACCCAAGTCTCCTATTTTCACAGATCCAGTTGGTCCAGTAATAAAAATATTGTCGCATTTCAAGTCTCTGTGAATTATCGGTGGAGTTCTTGTGTGCAAGAAAAGAAGACCCTTCAGGATTTGCCGACACCAACTCCGCAGGACTTTAGGTTTCATCACTTTAAATCTCTTCAGATACCTAGAGCACAACATACATGTAAGTGGGAATAAAGGAAGGGAAAACATTTTATTAGAGATTTGAGGGGTTTAACAGCTGAAACTCCATTATGGATAAAAGCTCCTTATTAGATGCCACAAGAGCAGCACAGAAATATCCCAAAATTGAAAGAAATAGATCTTTTCAAAGCACGAATTAGAGCATTCACTTTTAGGGAGGATGATAATAAGCATTTTTGGTACAAATATAACCAAATATTTTGAAGTCTAATAGCTCAGCAATTCATTGCATGCAGAGAACAGCTTTAGAATATGTTCATATATTCAAATCAGAAGAATATTGAAGTTTAATTTTAGCCACAAGACTTTGACTTTTTTACCATGCACCTGCATTTCTTTCCATTTACCTGAAGCGCTGGTTGGGAGGGGACATTTGGGAAGATGTAGGGCCTGCTAATGCACTGGCAGAGTAGCACACTGGCTGAGTACTGCTCCCATTGGGGCTGAAAATCTGTTCCAGAATTCATGCCAACTGCTTTATATCAACCTTAACAAGACTGTCGGTACCAGAAGCTATTAATTAATATCGTTTAGGAGATAACCTAGAGCACCTTTAGCTTCTAAGAGATTCTACCATACAAGCGCTATTCCATTTGAAGTCCCTAATAAAACATGCAAATACAAGCACAAAAGCAAGCACAAACCACACCCTGACAAATCCGAACGTCACAGGCGGAAGATGAAACACGCCAGAGAACAGCTTCGAGTTGCATAACTGAGACAGGGAAGCAGGCAGAGAGAGATGGAGGCCAAAATTCTGCCTGTCAAATCACTGCGGTTCAAATGCGGGGACAAATGACAGACACCAGAGAACAGCTCCATTTCTTGCTTTTATCTGGAGATGGCTTTTTTCAGCATATGAAAGTAGGATTTTGCTATAAATTTCTGCTGCTATTCTTAGGCCCCTTGCCGGGAGCGCAGTACTTACGTCTTCAGCGTTCCAGAGGTCATCAGCTCGGTAACCAGCACGATGCATCTTTTGCCTTTTGCACAGGATTCCCAGAAGTCATAAAACCTCACGATGTTTGGGTGCTGCAGACCTTTCAACATTTCTGCTTCCTCTTTAAATCTCTGCCTCTCTACTTTTGTGAGTTTTCTGTCCTATAAGCCAAAATGAGACATTATTATTAGTGACGGACAAAAATAAAGGCTCTGCATTGCCAGGGTATTCAGAATTTTACATTTGTTTTATGCTTGTGTCAAGAGCAATTATAAAATCTTTTATGTAAGAGAGCAGCAGCGTGTATGAACTAGGGCACTCGGCCTAAATCCAGCAGCGAGAAGACAAAGAGATGCCTGTGCTACGCCATGCTCACGACAGCACTAATATTTCAGGCACCATGAACACACCCGTGGCATGATGGATCAACCCTCGGCTATTTCTTCATGTTTGGGTATTGTGAGGCTCATTATCCAAGGGATTAATACCCACAGAATGTCATTTCCAGGTACGAATGTTCTCACGGCCAGGACGGCTCCCACCACCCACAGCTGCTCCTGGGATGCCCTGGCACAGACCACCAGCTGAGGTCCCTGCTCACCACACTGGGCTCTACAGCCCATGCTGTTTACCTCAGGATAAATTAAAACCGTATCACTGTCCAAAAATACCCAAACACATCCATTTTTCTATGTGTTTGCTGTTCTGCTTCATTTTACAGACTTTTCCCTTCTTTTTGGTAAAGGAAGTGTTTCCAGCTGTCCTTCAGCTTCTTCCACAGGCTGCATATGCACGGAAATTCTTCAGATTAGAAATGTGAAAATGTCATGTCCTACTACTCTGGTTTTCCCAGAGAAATTTCAGGGCATTCCCCATGAGCTCTGGACTGTGCTGTGACCCTGCCCAGCGAGTGCAGAGCCTCTCTGCCCCTCCCACAGCTCTGCAAAAGCTCCGGGGCTGCCAGGACCTCCCCAGCACATGGAGACCTCCAACAGGCAGCTCGGACACTCACTCCAACCTCTTAGGATGATGAAACAGAGCAGCACGGGAGTTCCACCCCAGACCCCACCATCGTGCCTGCCTGGTTTGCCCCCCTTGGCCAAAGCACTGCCCACCCCTGCCCTAGAAATGGAGCTTTTGGGATCTTCAGAAGGTGCTCTTACTCAGAGAGCAAAACCTGCACAAATCCCAAGATTAATTAGTTCATATTTTAACCTCAGACATCTTCCTTTTCTCAAGTCACTTAGGCACATCTACAGGAGCTGTGCTCCTGTGTACACGGAGTGAATTAAGTGGGAACACAGCTGACTTGTAGCCAAGGTGCAAAAGGATCAGCCACAGCCATTTCCACAGCCTGCCCTCATCCACAACCCCAGACAGCTCAAGAGGGGAACAAGAATTCCCACAGCTACAAACAAGTCAGCCTCACACAGAGGCTTCACCAGAGGAAACACAGGCTTGGAGCCATGATTTGGCTCTTGGTGGATGACAAAACCCTGCCACAGTGCTGTGTGTGCAGGAAGGAGTGTTTCCCCTGGTACTGGGGCTGTTGAGGGGGTTCTCCATTGCCTTTGCGATCCGTGGAGCAGCATCAGAGCAAACACTGCCCAAGCAGCAGCAGCAGCAGCCCTCGGGCTGGGCAGTGCAGGGTGCCCTGTGGCCAGGGCAGGGTCCCAGGGCAGCCAGGAGCACCCCGTGCCCCACAGGGACAGCGGGCACTGAACGCCTGCGGCCGAGCCAGGCAGCGCCTCTGCTGCTCCACACCAGCTGCCTGTCCAAAAAGAAAAAAAAAGCAGGCTGTCTAACGAGTCAGGCAAGAGCCACAGAATTGGTCTCAAATCCATCACTTCTTCCCTACTGCTGAGTTTCCTTCTAATTTAAAACCTGTAGAACAAATCAGACACACCGCTGTTAGGGAGAGGGCGCAAGTCCCTGTGCAAGGCAGGAAGAGCAGAGTGGGAGCTGGCACAGAAAAGAAAAGGTGGCCACACAGATCCAGTAGATCTGCAAAAACTTTCCAAGTCAAAAAAAAAAGATTGCCATAGTCCTTGACTCTCATTTCCAGGTTTCTGAACACTGTGAAAACTTTTCCACTGCTACTTTATTGGTAACTTTTAAAACTATCCTTCAGCAGACAACCATATTCTGTATAGTCTACATATTATGAGCAAGGGTCATTTTGGCAACTGCAACAAAGTGATTCTGGAAGACAAATGTGTGTTTTATTTGTAATTACAGTAGAATAAAATCCGGATTTTTTTTATCAGACTGATATCTGAGCATTGTTTTCCAGCTGGAGAGGCAAGGCGAGGGCCAGGGCAGAGCAGCCACTCCTGCGGTTGCAGCCTCCACCACGGGAGGGGTCTCTGGTGCCATCAGGGCTCAATCGGCCTCCTCTAAATTCCTCCAGGCTGAACCTGACACGAGTCGCTGGCAAAAACATAAGCTGATTCTAAAAGGGCTTAAGGGTTGAAGTGTTTTCTGCTCTGAAGCAGCAGAAACACCTGTTTAACTGCATGACTCACTCGGGGTTTAATCCAAACCCAAGAAACCTTCACTGGGCTCACCGACATTTATTCCCCATCATATAATCCACACAAGGTAAAATGTCCTCAACCTGAAGCTAAGGGTGTAAGCCTGAAACAACCTCCAGGCACTACATTTTAAGACAGAGAACAGGATTGTTTGGAAAGGTCATGACAAAGAAAGGTAATCATAGACTCATTGAACAGTTTGTGTTGGAAGGGACCCTAAAGATCATCTGGTTCCCACTCCCTGCCACAGGCAAGGATACCTTCCACTAGACCAGGTTGCTTCAAGCCCCATACATCCTGGCTTAAATCCACTCAACCAGATTTAAGGCATCCTTTGCATAACTCAAATCTATCGAAATTTGGAGGAATAAATCGAGTTTCCAGATTCATCCAAGGAGTCACAATCTCCATGCTCTCTGATGCAGCAGATGCTTTCAGCTGCTGGACAGGAAGCTTGGGGATGCCAAGTTACACACAACAGCCCCGGTCCTCCACGGTTCCCACATCCAACAGTGGCATCACACGGAGTGACAAACCAGCTCACTGCTCTGTCTGCTACACTGCATTCAGGGCACTGCTGCTACCCCAGCCTTCCTCCAGGCATGAGCCCTGAAACTCAGAAAACATTCTTCTCAGTGTGATTCAGGTGATATCAGTATCAGTTTGCAGGTACTGACACACTGTCCCTCACTTTAAGACATTCACACCTTTGGCTTTTTCCCTCCTTGCTGGGACAAAGAGTCCAGGCTCCGGAGGTGACATTGTAATTCCATTTCAACAAACTGAAAGCTGCTCAAGTCCAGTACTCAGCACCAGGGTAAAATAAAATGCAGCCACAGCTAGGTAACCTGTGCCAGGGCCTCACCAACCTCGCAGTAACATGTTTCTTCTGTGAGGGTGGGCAGGCCCTGGCACAGGGTGCCCAGAGCAGCTGTGGCTGCCCCTGGATCCCTGGAAGTGTCCAAGGCCAGGCTGGACACTGGGGCTTGGAGCAGCCTGGGACAGTGGTGGTGGGGTGGACAAGATGGGATTTAAGGTCTCTTCCAACCCAAACCATTCTGTGATTCCATGAATTTCCGATTAGCACTTTACAGCCTCAATCTCGGTAAATCCCACAACCATTCAAACTGGACTAACATGATGTTTGCAGCATGAAGATACGAAGAAATGAATATCCTATCTATAATCAAAGTTCTGCTAATCCAACACATGTACAGTCTCTGCTTCTCCCTACTCATCACAGGGCAAAAAAATGCCTCTCTCTGTTAATATAAAATTTATCCCTTCATTAAGTTCCTTAGTGGGGAACAACAGCAAAGACAGGAATTAGTAAGTAAATGTGTTAACAAAAGGAAAGGGAAAACTTACAAATTAAATTTCTGGAATGGCACCCAAATTAACAGCAGGAACATGTTCAGTTAGTCATCCCCAAGCATCATTTCCTCCAGGTTGTAACATATGGGCTCTGACTAAGGATCTGAAAATTATACAAGCAGGAGACTGGCTTTCACCTGAGCCTCCAGAAGATTTTCAAGATTATCAAACGAGGTCAAGTTTCTTTCCTAATTCCTTGCAAGGGGCAAACAGATTTGGGAATCAACTCCATCCCCCCACCAAGAAGAAAGGGGTTCTTGCAAACAAGACCACACAAGTTTTTCACATTCAATGCACAGAACCATGTAGGAGCAGGGTCTGGAGCACAGCTGTTGCCAACTAAAAGCTGCTTTGCAGTTTCTCAGAATTTTTAAAATTGTCTCCTTTTAAAGTTTCGAATTTTCACTAATGTTAAAAAACTTTAAACTACTTTAAACACTTTGATATCTTACCTACTTCCTGGCCTAAGGACTTCTGTGTCTAGCTAGCCTACAAATACTGTTTTCTTGAGGGTTGTGTTTTGTTCTAAAATTCTTAAAGGGACATAGCTGCATTTACTGATGGTTATTTAATTTTGTCTCATTTTGAACAGATGAAGGCCTGTCTGTAGGGCAAGCAGGAGCATTAGGTCAGCAAACAAGGGCAGGGCTCCCCTCCGTCACGCAGAAGCTGCAACATCCCTGACCCACATCGGTGATGAAGGAAGAAAAACCAGAGGCACTTCTGACCCAGGGACAGAAATCAAATACCTACATCAGCAGAATGAACATCTGTTCAGATCATTACGTTTTCACATCTACATTCCAAGTATGTACTTTTGCTCATGTACCACAGCTACTCTTCTAATCAGAGATGGCCTCGAGTACGAAATCAGCCACGGGACCCACTGCCAGCTGTCTGCTGTGAACCTGCCTGTTGGTTTCCATGGATTTATGGACAGGAGTTCTGCTCTCCTGCACCAGCTCTATGTCTTTGGTGTTATCCTGCCTATGCAATACACGTTCAACAGCATCCAGGACCTTTCATTCCCACACCCTGTACACTCAGTCATAAGCACTTATCACTTGGAGCAATCCTAAAGGATAAAATCCCCTCTCTGTGAACAAACAGCAGATGCCATCAGACAACTTGCAAATCAAGAAAAAAAATTTTACAGCTTCATTCCCTATCAGAATCCAGCCAACATTCTTCTTCACTAAGTCACCCTCGGCGAAGTTACAGCCTGCTATTTGTCAGCGGCGCCAGTGAAGCGCAGGGAGCTTTCCCAGGGGGAACTCATTTTCCAAAGGCATAAAAGCAGTCCTTGTCCCCATGGATACTCACAATTCAGTGAACAGGAGCTATGGAACAGGCTGAGGAAGATTTACTTATTTGCCTGAGTCATTGCTAGAAATCTATGGAAAATTAGGAGTTCAATTCAGACCTTTATGGCTAAATTTGGCACGGTAGAAAAGGCTGAGCGTGCTTTTTTGCTGGATGCAATCATAGCTTGCTGCTTTCTAAATTGATTAAGGCACATGTCAAAGCCTTACAGCAGAGGAATGCCGGGATTCACATCTTCTACTGAACCTCAGAACTTCAGCAGCTCATCCTGCAAGGGCAGGAGGAACGGGAGTCAATATCGCACATCTCCAATCCCAACTCCAGAGCCACAAAAACACCCAAGAAACCCAACACCACGGACAGAGCATGCGTTTTATAGATTAAACCTCCCAACAACACCGGCAGAGTGTGTTTTACAGGTGAAAACCTCCCAACACAACCACACCATGACAACTGATGCTTAAACAAAAGAAGTTCTCTGTCACAAGCAATTGAATTAATTTCAGGTAGCACCTCCTTAACTTCCTTAATTACCAGTGCTTCACAGGCTTCACATAAGCTTGTGATTGCAGATGAAATACCAAAACAGTTCTGACTTGCCTCACAAAACACCTTTTTCAAAGGAAACTCTGAAATCAGTGTGTGAAAAAAGCTGGACAAACTCTGTGACACCAGATCCCCTCTGAAAGGAAAAAGCCCTAACCACAAACAAAAATCACTTCAGGCATGTCATGAGAACCTGGTGTTTCAGTATTTTCTGGAATCCCTTCTGAGCCCAGCATTCACTGAAGTTTAAGCAACAATTAATTGTGTTTTTAAAAAGCGCTTTGCTTCACCTACTTCCTGTAACCCATAAACACAGTAACTGGGCAGGTAAATTACCCTCATTCCAGTGCCAGCACAGGAGGGATGCTCCAGCCATCTCCTGGAAGCTCAGTCCTGGGCTGGCCCACAGCAGGAGCGGAGAGAGACATTTCAGTGCTGCTGCCTAAAAAAAATCACCTTCAGAGAGGTGGAAAGGGGGGGAAGAGCCAGAGAGATTCCACTGCCCTTGAAGGGCCGTGCTTCCCAGCGTGCTGTGACCATCAGAACCCGTCCCAGCAGCAGCCCAGCAGCAGGGGTTTGCATGCTGAGAGGAGCCATCCCCTTTGTGCTTCTCCCATCTTACCTCCTTACTCTAGGGCGGTTTTCAAATTAACTCATTTTATAGGTATGAAATCCCCTTAAATTTTCTGGTCTGGTAGAAGGTCATGGGGGCCTGAGGTCCTTTCCAACTCAAACCATTCAAGGATTCTGTGATTCTCTTTTCTGTGTGTTTGCTACACAGATGTGGTATTTTTCCTAAAGAAGAGAATGCCACCCCTTGCCCACCAGAGACCCTGCCAGAGAAGCCCCTACCACCCTCTGCAGCCTGCCAGGAGGCACCCAAACCATTGCTATTTACCCAGTGTTACCCAACAGTGTTCAAACATTAATTCTCCCTTGGCCAGTGAGCTTTACCAACCAAAATTAACACAGTACGAAGAATTAGCAGAACAAGCAAAGTTTGATTTAGCTTTGCTCTGGCAAATTTAATCTTGGGGTAGCATTCAATCCTGCCATTCTAACAAGCAAACAGCGTTTTCATCCCATTATTGCTTCTATTTCCCATCTTGTTATAACCTAGCAATTGCATACTTCAGTCTGTGAAACACCCTTAAATATACTTACCAGTGAATTAATCATAATTCACCAGGAACCCTAAGCAGGGAACAGGATGCTCAGTTGGTCTGAGATCGTGGTTTAGGAATGGTACCTCCCAATTCAGTTCCCCCACAGGGACTCTCCAAGCTGCTTTCTCTCACTCCCCCGTTTCCCCCTACCCTCTGTGGCGGGATGGAGAGTAGAATATGTATTTTCTGCCTCCCAAATAAAGCCCTTGGACTGTGCTGCATTTGTCAGTGAAGCCCAGGTTAGGCAGCCTTACCAATCCTAGAAGATACCCATGGAACAGCCCTTCAGGCTTTGTAATGGCATCCCCTTAAGGGTGGGTCGTTGCAGTCTTCAATTACAGACTAAGTACATTTATTTTAGGAAACTACCTCAAAGAAGTTCAAATTAGTAAGAAAACCACCACAAACCCACAAAACACCCCAAGATTCCCCACCAAACCAGACAGATGGAGTAAACTGTAGGCGAGATTTTCAGAGTTCCTCAAATCATCGCTCCTACACAGCAGTGAATGTACCTCTAATGCGATCACTCTTCTCATAAAATCACTGTGTGTCACATAAATGCAGCACTCAAAAGCCATTTCTCACTTGCTTCTGTGCTGAGCCCAGGAGAGCACTGAGCATGGAGATCTCCTCACAGAACCACAAAATCCCCTGCATTGGGAAGAACCCCCAAGGATCACTGAATCCAACCCCTGGCCCTGCACAGACACCCCAACAATCCCACCCTGTGCATCCCTGACAGCTCCTGGAGCTCTGGCAGCCTCGGGGCCGTGCTCATTCCCTGGGGAGCCTGGGCAGTGCCCAGCACCCTCTGGGGAAAAAACCTTTCCTGATATCCAACCTAACCCTCCCTGACCCAGCTCCATGCTCTTCACTCAGGTCCCATCATCGGTCAGCAGAGGGAAGAGATCAGCGCCTGCTCCCTCTCCTGTCCCTCAGGAGGAAGCTGCAGACCACAATGAGGTCTCTCATCATCATCATCACCACCATCAGCCTCGCTGGGCAGAGCTGCAGCAGCCACCTCCAGCTCCCTGTGCAGAACATCTTGTACCATCCATGTCTTTTATCACCCCAATGACTGCAGCCTTACTAAGCTGGACATATTTTATCTTGCTCCCAGTGAAGAGCTGTCCTGGTGCCAAGCAAGCATGGAAAACTTGCCCACACAGCCTTCAGTTCAGCATCTCAGAACTTTTCACACCCTTGTTTCCACAAAACATGTAAGACTGACCAGGTTCATATGTGCCTTTATGCAGACATGCTGGACTTAATTATACTTAGGGACAGGAATGTAAAATAGCTAGAAAACAGAAAAGTGATGTGTCCTTGCACAGATCTTAAATTAAACTCTAACAGTGGCTTAATGGATCCTGGAGAGAAACTTTCTCAGCTCTTCCCTCACACTGTGGCCTGCTGAGCCTCCTACACCAAGTCATTTAATGCTTCTGTGCCCACGGTTTGCATTTCTAACGCACACAGAAAAAGGATGAGGAGTTCCTCAGTGCACCCTGGGGATCTGTGGAAGAGCAGCACCCTAACCAGCAGTATCGAGAGCTCTTCTCATCCCAACCTGCTTCTAGCTTTAGCTAGAACTAACTTTGGGGGGAAAATATTCCTTTAACATAATTTGCTCCTTCTGTTTTGAAAAAAACATCCTTGCAGAGGGCCAGATAATAGCAAATACCCAACTTGCCAGGAAATGTCCAAGGCCAGGTGGGACAGATCTTGGAGTGACCTGGTCTAATGGAAGGTGTCCCTGCCTATGGCAAGGGGTGGAACAGGACGAGCTTTAAGGTCTCTTCTAACCCAAACCATCTTGTGATTCCTCTAAACTCCTGCACCCAGAAAGTCCTGAGCCTCAGAGGCCCCGAAGCTGCTCCAGGAACACTCTGCTCTTGTTGCAGCCCTGCTCCACAGCATGCAGCACCCAAGAAAGGACCAACTGCTCACTGCTGCTGCTGGAGGTAAAATTCGAAAGAAAAGATGTGTGGGAAGAATATAGCTTTGTGGAGACGAAGGAAAAAGCCAGCAGCCCATTCTTCCTGCTATAACAACTCCAGAGACTGGACAAGCATTCCTTGCAGCAAAGCTCTGGGAAAGTGAGGAGAGGGACTTTTCACTGTCACAAAGCCACTCTTCAGATTGGGGTATCCCAGCTCCTAAATATTTAACAGAGCCATGTGTCTGGAGTTTGGAAATGCCTTCCTTGGGAACCTTTCTAAGTGCTGAAAGGAGCTGTCACTTCTGGTGCATTCCTAACACCACTTGACAACCTGTTAGAAAACACTCCAAGGCAAATGCTGCACTCCCGGACAGGACACATTCATTGCAGTCTCCCATAACGGGTAGGAATTAAGCTGAAAGCATCACATTGTAACAAAATAGTTCCTTTTTCTTACTTTTCCCTCCTGCAAAGCTTGACATTCTGTAGCCCTGCTCAAAACAGTAACGGGAGCTTGTCAACTAAAACACACTAATAGTTAAAAATTGAACTCCCCATCCCTTGGACAGCAAGGCACGAAAGGGTAACATCAACATGGGTATGTGAGAAACAGATCTGGGCAGTTTTCCAAGACGATTATATGTTTGGGTTGATAAAGATAATAACATTGACATAATAAACTCAGATATCTGCAATGCATTTGCTTCACATTAAGAATTATAATGAAAAAGAAAATATCTGTTCACACAAATTAATTAAAAATTGGGTAAGCAATAAAAATACACGTCCTTGAGGATTTTCATGAGGTTTTGCAGGGCTCAGATTTTATGCTAACAAAGTGATTTGCATTTTTACAAAGAACTGTGAAAAAAAGCCCACCGTTAGTAACAAATGCTACACTTTAGAAAGAATTAGGAGAATGTTGCAGCATAAAGGTGACAGGTCACAAACAGGGACTGAGCTTCTTGTGTACTTACTGCATGTGAGCAGCCCAACGATGCTGGGGCTGGACAGCCACCCTGTCCACAGCCTGATCCCAACAGAGCCAGGGATGCCGCACAGAGGCTGGGACAGCCAGCCTGGCCATGGACTGATCCCAACAGGGCTGCGGATGCAGCACAGGGGCTGGGACAGCCAGCGTGGCCATGGACTGATCCCAACAGGGCTGGGGATGCAGCACAGGGGCTGGAACAGCCAGCGTGGCCATGGACTGATCCCAACAGAGCTGGGGAGACCAGCGGAGCCTGAGGTCCCCTCCTGCTGAGGAGAGCACCTCCCAGTGCAGAAAGCATTGTGCCCCTCGCAGCTTTAAGGATGGGCTGTGAGAAGCAGTGAAGCACTGGGCCATGCTGTCCATGCCTGAGGAGCTCAGGCTGCACAGTTTATCTGAGGGTGCCAGGGATCATCAGACTCATTGAAGAAACTCTTACAAAGCACGGCACATAGAGGAGGCTCAGTCAGACAGCCACAGTGGTACCTTATGGCTTGAAGTCTGTGAAACCATTCTGTTGCAGCCCCAGTTATGTTACCAGACACATGACCTTGGCTACAGGCCCACAATACTGATTCAAATGGCCGCTACCAAATGCAAACAAGAAAGTTCCAATCTTGGCTAGACAGGACCTATGAAAACATAAAGTCAGCAGCCCCAAATCCAAACAAATGTGAGTGATGCTCAGTAGTAGGAGTCCCTGCAGCCCATCCTGACAAGAATTTGAAAACTGGATAAGCAAAAAAAAAAACCCAACCAAAACAACCCTCGTCTTGTACTCGCAGATTCCCAACTGGTGGGCACAGACACATTCCTTATGAGTTGGTGTGTTCAAACTCCTCAATCACAGCTGTTTGGTAATTTAAAATCTGTGGCCTACAGCAGTACGGATTTTATAATGTGATGCAAGAATTATTACATGGACTGTATTTAACAAACAACATCGGACAGAGACACTACAGAAGGCACCAATAATCAGGAAACACTACATATAATTTTCTGAAAGATTTCAAGAACAGAATCACAGAATGGTTTGGGTGGGAAAGGAACTTAAAGATCATCTTGTTCCCCCAACATGGGCAAGGACACCTTCCACTGTCCCAGGCTGCTCCAAGCCCTGTCCAACCTGGCCTTGGGCGCTGCCAGGGATCCAGGGGCAGCCACAGCTGCTCTGGGCACCCTGTGCCAGGGCCTCTCCACCCTCCCAGGGAACAATTCCTGCCCAAGATCCCATCCATCCCTGCCCTCTGGCACTGGGAAGCCATTCCCTGGGTCCTGTCCCTCCAGCCCTTGTCCCCAGTCCCTCTCCAGCTCTCCTGGAGCCCCTTTAGGCCCTGCAAGGGGCTCTGAGCTCTCCCTGGAGCCTTCTCCTCTCCAGGTGAGCACCCCCAGCTCTCCCAGCCTGGCTCCAGAGCAGAGGGGCTCCAGCCCTGGGAGCAGCTCCGTGGCCTCCTCTGGACTCTCTCCCAAAGCTCCACATCGTTCTCATGTAGAGCCCCCAGAGCTGGGTGCAGTGCTCCAGGTCCCATCAGAGCAGACCAGAGGGGGAGAATCCTCTCCCTCGACCTGCTGGTGATACAGCCCAGGATCCCGATGGTTTAAGAATACTCAAAAGACTTTCAAATGGGAAAACTAGGTTATGGAAAAGAACTGCCTGGTAGTTTCAGCTTCATGCTCAGATTTCATGGAGTAGTGCAAGAAAATAATATTTACAGAGACTATTTACCAAAAAAGGTTTGTTGTATGTTTAATCACATATTGTTTCCTACACTCAGAAAACCCAAAACCAGTTCGAAAAACATACAGAAACCTTCCACTCTCTGTTCACTCTCTCTCCCACAAAACACTCAGCTGAGAGGAAGAAAATGCAAAAGCTGACTTTACCAACTGCCTAAAGAGGGAATCTATAAAGATGAAGTTGCTCTTGGTTACCGTGGCATGTACCTATGCAAAGCAAACAAAAAATCCTTTCCATCTGGCTGGTGTTTGACTTCAGGCACACTAACAAGGTACTATGGAACTGAAGAACCCACCCCCAGAGAAACAGCCCAGCAGAAGGATTTGCCCTCCTCTATCAATTTCAGTAAACAAAAGGACTAAAATCTCTTCAAATTAAACAGCTGAAGAAAAAAACAGTAGTGCAAATACAGATCATATTAATTGGAGTGAACAGCACTTCATTTGATTGCTTGGATTTGGTTTTTTGGTTTTTTTAAGAAAATTGCATTGCCAGCAAAATGTAGGATTGAAGAACCATTGGGTTCAGAGCACCTTAAAATGGTTCCATATTCAATCCATAAATAACACTACTGGTACACAATTTCACTAAGGAGTTTTAAAAAGAACTATTTTTTCTCTGATGATGGATCTCTTTGCCCGGTAAAACTTTTAAAAAACAAAATACATCATAAAAATAGCATCATGAAAAACATGACTAGAAGTTTGGAGAAATGACCTGGGAACTATGCCTAGTTTTCATGTGACTTTAAAAGGCTTTGTAATTATTTTTTTAACTTTACAAAATTCAGGTACTTCATCTCTCCTTAGAGGCTTTTCTATTAATAAAGACCAATCAATATGCCCATTTAAGATTGCAAAGGCTGGTCTCTCTGAGGTCCCTGTGATTGCATAGAATAAAAGCTTTTTCCTACTGTGAAACAACAGCTTAATTACTAGTGAAAGAAAACCAGCAATTGGAGTAAGACTTTCTTAATCACCAACAGTAATGGATGCTCACTGTACGGAATGTAAATCCTGGGACCGTGTTTCCCGCAGTCCCCAGGATAAGTGACAGGTGAGTACACGAAAGGGCTTCATCAGTCAACAAGTTACTGTGCAGTCTTGGGGAAAACAGTACTTGTACAGAGAAACGAAGGCACAGATGTCTGCAGCACGGGCTGAGAAACAGCAAGCAGTGTATTAACCACGAACTCCCTGTAACTGCGCTACCCTGGGGAAAAGAACTGCACCACAGAACCCTGCAGGGAAACGGTCGAGACAGTTACTGAAACTAACAGCAAAACAGATACCCTCAAATGATGCTGCTTCCCTCGCTCTCAGTAGCCACTGCTTCTGTCTAGCACTGCTGTAAGCCGGACTCAGCTTTGCCTTCCCCCCGGCCAGCCCCAGCTGCCCCTCTCGGCTCCGTGCCCAGCCCGTGGGTGCCCACGCTCCCGTGGCAGGGCAGGTCCTCAGCAGCCACAGGGGCCAAACACGAGGGCTAGGCTGAGCACTGCCACACCACATCTCCTTTCATAGGGAGGTGATCCTCCTAGCTGATCAGGGGAAGCCAGCAGACGAAATCTTTTTGGATTTCAGCAATGCTTTCGATGCTGACTCTCACAGGATCCTTCTCACTTGGATAAACTCCCACTGGTGAAGTGTGCATTTTGGACTAAATGCTTTTGCTCAGAATCTCTGGAGGGACACTGTCTAGCATCACTGCATGAGCATTCACAGCCTTCAACTTCAATATTTTCAGCCCTTTAAATTATGCGTTAAAAACCCCACTTTATCTTTGTATTAATTCTTCTGTAGTTTATTTCTTTACACATTTCCTACAGAAATTCCAGCAAGACCTGTATTAATACAAGCTACAGCAGAGAGAAAGGATGAATTAATTTAATTTTAGAGTCTAATTCAACTCATCATTAGAGTAATCAGAAGTGTCTCGT
Source organism: Ifrita kowaldi (assembly GCA_013398055.1). NCBI lineage: Eukaryota > Metazoa > Chordata > Aves > Passeriformes > Cinclosomatidae > Ifrita > Ifrita kowaldi. The sequence goes on from VZRS01011876.1 coordinate 267,048, forward strand.
CATCAATTCTTGCCCAATAGTTTGCCCAATGCCTTCCAAACTCTCCCAACATATCCTTTTCGTATATTGCAGAGGAAATGCAGGTGAGACACCATGATAAATAGCACAAACAAGGCATGAAAATGCCTTAAAAGCTTACATAAGAGGGCAGGGCTGTCTTTAAAACTCAGTGGCACATTAAAACCCAAGGCCACACCCTTGCTTGCCACGGACTGTACCCAAGTACAAAGCACACACAGGTTTCAGTCCACCTTAAAGTCCAGCTGAAGTCAGGAATAGGAGTTTGTGCTTTTCTTCACAGCTCATGCTGATGTGTAGCTGTGGGGGAGGTACTGAAAAAGTTCAGAAAGCACGGTTTAAACGAAAGGGGGATTTTTTGTTTGTTTAACAAAAAAAAAGAAATCACTGTGCAATGTGGCAGCTGTTTATCCTCGTGTGCACACGCTCTCTCAATGGGCTTCACTCCCTGAAAGCTGCCAGGTATTTCTGGGCCTTCGCACTCCTTTCCAAACAAAAGCATTATTACAGATCCTGTGCACTGCCTTAGTGTTCACTCCACATCCACACCAGGACCACAAAGGGATTCACAGACGCTAACTTTGCCAGGTCACAATTCTGCAGAAGGAGAGAGATGCGGAGAGAAATGACCAGCAGCCTGAACCCACTTGGGCTGTCCCTTTCCACACGGCTTCCATACAGGTCTATCCCACTCAGGCAGAGATGTCAGCCTGAGCCTGTCCCTTTCCACACGGCTTCCATACAGGTCTATCCCACTCAGGCAGAGATGTCAGCCTGAGCCCACCCTGCGAGCGTCATCACCCAGAACAGGCTGGACTCACTGTGCATGTACAGTAAACTAACACACCCACACTCAGGAGCTGGGCTGAGCACAGCCTGCCCACTCGCCTCAGATCCCTGCCAATCACGCAGGGAGCCCTCACTTTCCTGGACAAAATGTACAAACTCATCAAAAGGAGACGCCCATGGAAATTTGGGCATTTGACAGCTCTACTAGCCTTGCAGGAAGTCTACAGGAGCCCTGTTTACTTCCTCCTGGTGGTAACCATACCTCCGAGCTCTTCATTCCACAAATCACTACCCTGTCAGTGAGCCAGGCAGCACCAGATTGGACACACGACACTTCTGTGACTAAACACCATCTGCTCCGTGTGCCAAAGGACGATTCCCCTCACAGACAGCCAGCACTACTCTCCAGAAGAGCACCAGTGGAAGTGATTCATGCCATTATTAAATAATACTGTTCATGTTCTGCTAACAGAAGCACAAGGACCCATTTTTGGTTACGAAAACACTGTCAAGGTCCACTGGTTTAATTTTATCCTGAAATGGGAGCATATGGAAAATGGTGCCCTAGGGAATGATGGTATTCTCCTCAACAGATGTTCTTGCCAAAGGAAACATTTGGAAGGAAAGCAGGTGTGATTGATGAGATGGTTCACAACTGTAAACCTTGGCCACAACCATTTCCATTTCATTTCAGGCTATATCAAGAAGAAAAGCAATTACATTACTGTACCAGAAAGTCAGGACAGGAAGAGGGCAAACACGCATTCATTCTGTGTCCCTACAGAAACCATACTGTGTGTGAAAATAATGCCTAGTAAAAACAGTAATAATTTAATAATCTTTCCAATAAAGTGTTATTATTTCACAAAAAACCCCTTCAACATAATGATACTACAGTAACCAATTTAGAGCTGATTTACCACTACAACAAATCAGATTAGTTCCTCTTTTGTTATTACTACTGTCTCTCTTTACCAGCCTTAAGTTAATAACCAACGATTTCTTCTAGTCTATTTACTTGGTTGCTTCACTAAATACACACTGAGCCAGGAACAGACTGACTCTCAAGAGATGAGGTTTTGCGGAAAAACAAGCATTAACCTCAGCGTTTCAGCCACAGCCAAAAATGACACATTAACGCTTTGTTGCTTTTCAGATTTAAGTGTTGCATTTTTCCTCTGCCATGACCAAACCCCACCATGTATGTTCTGACAGTATCCACACCAGCTCAACACTTTCAGACTATGCTGAGCAGAAAGTAGCAAGACAGTCGATACAGCATCCTCGGGAAGATTGTGTTCTTACAAACAGTGACCTTGGCAGATGCTCCCAGACACAGCATTTCTAGAAGGTATCAAGATAAGGCTCCTTCATTCTGCAGGATTCTGTATGATGTGCGGTTACCCTTGCAAATTAAGCCACAGAAACACTGGCTGAAAACCTTTTTAAACCCTGTCATTAAAAAAAAAAAAAAAAAAGAAAAAGAATCACCACTAGTAGGCTATTTAAAACAAGACCAGAAAGACAGCAGGAAACATCAACATCTCCTGGGAGCACCCTAACATCACTTCCACGGCTATAACAATGAAGCTTGACAAAGTAAGGATGACAAAATTTCACAGATGATCCCAGCACTTTGGGCTGGAAGGCAAATCCCAGAGGAGTGGCAAGACCCCAAGAGCCAGGGCCACTGATGCTGGCCCCCCTTGCCCTGAGGCTTCAGTGTCTCAGCTGACGAGGCACCGTGGCCATCTCTTCGCACCGAGCAAGTCACACCCTCTACCTGTGCAGAGCAACACTTTGCCTAAAAACTGTCCAGACCTTCCACGCTGCATAAACCACTATCAGATCACACCAGTTTATCTCTGCTCTCAGGTTCAAGGCTCCACTGCCATCAGACACTTGGGTGAGTTTTCTGATTCTGAGCCTCCAGCCGTCACCAACAACACCAACAAAAATCAAGCCTATAAACAAGAGTGTAAATGCACAATCCAAGAGGCACCAAGGCTCATGAGTAGAAAAAGAGCCTTTTCTCCTGTTTCTTTTTAAATAGAAAGTGCATCTGGAAAACAGAAATCTTTATTTTTACAGGTATGTTCAAAACTCAAGGGTTCATGCAGTTGCAAACTTGGCATGACTTCAGGATACTACAGATCTTTAAAAAAAAAAAAAGGCAAAAACTCACAATTCAGAAGCAATATGAGCACTTAAAAAAGATATTTACAAATTAAAGTGGGAGGGTTTTAATCTTTCTCTTTCTGAAGTTTCCACCTTGCACTAGTACAAGGTGTTGGATAAAACCTAAAGATTTTGACAATATGCTCCTGACGTTTGACAAAAGAGACAAGCAGTAGCTCAAGGTCTTAGAAGAAAGAGATTCTTCTTGTGGAAGCCTCCTACGTGACAACAACCAAGGTCAAGCGCAGGACATGCCAGATAATCAATCTTGTTCATAAACTTAGCAACCTTCATATTAAAACAATTAGAATTCTTGCCATGTCACTCCTAAAGCAAAGCTGTGCTAAACCTTTACTCCTCCTCCTTTAGTTTGCTGGAAGCCAGCTGAGATACAGCCCTTCAAGCCAACTTCATCCTCTAGCCTTCACAGCTCTCTTCCTTACAGTGACTTTTCCCTCTCTTGGCCTCCCCAGAGAGTTATTACAGACCTCTTGGCTTGCCAGGCTAACGGAGCTGAGCTCGAGCCTCGCTTTAGAAGCAAGGCTCTCCTTCCATTTACTCACTCTGGTGGCCCTTCATGATATGTTCTTCCTTTTTGAAGACAGTTGTCAGGGCAGTCCGTGCACACAGACAAGTCCCTGCTGCTCTCAGGTGCAGATTCCTCCGTAGCAGAACAGGGATAGTTTTTGTTGACTGGCTGTTATTTGCAGTCATGCAGCATAAGCCCTGCATGATCTCAAACCAGTTCAACCCACTGTTTATGAAATAAAGGCAAACAGAACTTGCCAATATCTCAGGTTAAAGATGAGCTGACTATTCGGTTTAGGTTGGCTCCTTACCAAACTAAACCAAACTTATGTTATCTGTGTGCTGGTTGAAATAACAGTGCTCACAGGACTGGCCATATCAATGTCAATGCAAACCTTGTGACACCGAGTGTGTGACCAGTGCCACGGGACAGAGTAAGAGAATTGCAGCAAGTGGATCTGGAAGTCACCAGGAAATATCACCAGTCTGCTCCCCTGCTCCAAGACAGGAGCAATGATTTTTAAACTATTCCTGACAGACCTGCACACAGCTCCAGCAAGCCTGCCTAAGGAGTATTTGTCAATGCCTAACTGCTCTTAGTTAGAAAGGTCTCCCTGCTCTCTAACCTACATGTCCTCAGTTTCATTTTGAGCCCATCAATTATCTGCCTCTACATGGTGGCCATTCACTCAACTCCTCCTTTAAGAAAGTGTTTGTGGTTTTTTTCAGATACTATTCTTCAAATGGACAAACCATCTCTCACTACCAGCCACATACCTGAGATCTCTCTGTGCTGGATTCTGAAGGACCAGTCCACGTCTTTCTTGAAGTGAGATGTGTGCAGTGGTTTGCAACAGACAGCACGTGGCCAGCTACCCAAGGGAAGTGCCCAACACTTTGTTCAACAAGGTTGGGAACATCATTTGAGAGCAGAGTTCATGGTTCACAACTCCCCTACTGATACATATCCCACCTTTTGGGAAGAGCAGAGCCCCAGCAGATGTTCAACAGATTCTTAATTAAAAATAGTCCAAAAATCAGACATTGCATCGCAACACTCAGCACCAGCTGAGGTTAACGTGAGCGCTCAGACTTTGAGCCACAGGTTTAGTTCACCTATGGGGCCAGGCACACAATACAGCTCTAACTCATTTCCTGGTGCACTCGCTCTGCCTTAGAACCACAGGACAAGGCATTCCAGTTAGAAGGAAAATCCAGGAAACACTACAGGCACTGCAGCATTTGGGATATTAATCTTTCAGCAGAAACAGCTTTTCAGAAAGGCCTGAGGAGGCTCATACATCCCAATTAGATACATCCCTCCTAAAGCAACACCTCAGAGGAGGTTCTGCATCCTCCTCTCCCGGCAACTGTGTTCACATCCAAGCCACCTGGGCCAGCCCACTTGTGTGCATCTCCCCCCAGTCCCACTGCTCTACTCATGTGGTGCCTGTTGTCCCTGCCCACCACGGCAAGGCAGGTGGCCAGGCAGACACAAGAGGTGCTGCTCAGAGCAGCAGCTGAAGGGCAGCACCGATCCTGCATCCCACCTGAAAGGCAGAGGAAGGGCAAGGACTTTCTCCACGATTCATTGCAAATGTAATGCAAAAGGAGAAAGAGTAATTCAGGCAAAATCCTACCCAGAGGGAAGAAATCCTCCAAGCCCCATCTCACACTGAAGACTCAAGCCAGCTCCACTTAGGTGAAGGGACCAGGAGAGGATTCAGACATCCCAGGAGAGAAGGGGATAAGAAGGCATCCCTGCTCTGACTGCATGTTGCTGGCAGCTCCTGACCTGTGAGCTTGTCCCTTTCCACAACCATCCATCCCAGTACACCCAACCCCTCCTTCCTCTCCTCCCTCAGTCATCCTGAGTCCCTGAGTCACCCTTCTTGCAAGCATCCATTCATTTACCTCATCTTCCCTGGAAAAACACTTGGAGTGCCATCTCAATTTTCCGCTGCACTGACATTACTTTATTCCTTACCTCCCAGAAAAAAAAAAAAACCAAAACCAAGCAGCCAATCAGTGCAACATGATTTCCAGCAGAAGCCAAATTCAACCTGACACCAGCTGGATGTGTGTCAGGTCCCAGGCTACTGCAGAGCCCTAAGGATAACCTGCCCATGGCAAACCAGCCGGGCAGAAAGCCCTGTCACGCCTGACAAGGCAGCTCGCTCATCTCAAGACCTTGATTAACTCTTTCCTGAACTGCATTTTCCCTCTGCTGTGTCCAAAGAGTACTGAATATTATGCAAGCACTTGGGATCAAGCAAACCCATCGGTGTCCCTTTGCTCTGTGTGTTGGTGTGGAATGCCAAGCTCGCTGTTCTCAACCACTCACAGTTTTGCTGTCCTACAATTCACTGCAGACAACAGCTCTTGCTGTTCTTCATGCCCACATTATGTAACTGTGCCTTTGCATGTGGACAGAGCCCTCCATGATCAGCTTTAACTGCATTTCCCCATGCTCATTCACAGCAGTTTTGAGAGGAAGGAACATTAGGAATTCTCTCCTACGAATCATCCTCTTCCTCAACAGCACAGGCAACCGAGAAGCAGCCTGTGCAGGAACAACTTGTGCATGGGAAGAAAAGGCCCTACTGGCAGCCTGACCTGCAGCCGTGCTTTAAAAGAGGCTCTGTCACAATTCTCTGATTCCAAACAGCTCAAGTTATTTATGCAACAAGTTACGCAGGTACCAAGCCAGGCAACAAGTGAGACAGGACAAGAGGAAACGGCCTAAGGTCGCACTAAGGGAGGTTTAGGTTGGATATTAGGAAAAAATTCCTCACAGAAACAGTTGTTCAGCCCTGACACAGGCTGCCCAGCACACTGGTGGAGTCACCATCCCTAGAAGTGCCCAAAAAATGTGTGGATTTGGCACCTGGGGACACGGTTTAGTGGTGAACATGGCGGTGGTGCTGGGGATGGTTGGACTTGATGATCTTAAGAGATCTTTTCCAGCCTTAATATGTCTGTGGTTCTGTTTGCCTGTCTGCCTGTGCCAGTCGAACAGAGAAGGAGGGCAGTGCCCACAGGGCCACCCGGAGCCTCAGGGCCCTCACCACGCACCCAGCCCCAGCAGCACCCGCTGATCCCACCACGGTTTATCTCCCACCCCCGGAATACCTACACACGTGCTGCTAAACCAGCAGATTTCACAGCAGGTAACCCAGCTAATCCTTGCCTTCCTGCGCTGCTCCATGCCCCTGTTTTGCCAGACCCCTCTCCCCGAGGCCTGCTGCCCCACGGACACAGCTCGGGCCCACGGAGGTGCCCCCACGCTCCTGCACACCAGAGACATTGGCAGCCACCTCTGCCAATGTTTCATTTCTCATGATTAAAAAAGATACCTGAATACATTGCCCCGAAGATGGTTTCAATTTCCCTGCAACAGCTGAGAGCTACTGTCTGTCATAGAAGAACCTGCTTGATTTTTTTTCATATTTTTAACTTCAGACAGAAGATTTTTCATTAACTGCAGAGTATTATATGGCACAGCCACGTCTTATGATGCACCTTGCATTCATTAAAATAGGAGTTTGATTTGAGACGTAACAGTTTGTTTAAATTGTTATGTAAAGTGAGGAAAAGATTTCCTCACTCAATTTAATTTGCAGACTCTTGAAAAAGAAATTCAGGAATACTTCAACCAAAAAATTATGCAAAACAGATGGAAAGAATATAAACGATCTCTTACAAAAAATAGGTGTGCACTTAAATCCAGAATAAAAAACACCTCTTAATTCAACTCAGCAGAGCTTAACTAACTTAAAATAGGACTTTGAAGAAATAAGAGGAATAGGTCTGTTCAGAATAACTAAATATTTTCTGTGGCATTAGTAATTGGAACCCCTTACAATAGGGATACTCATTGTGAAGAATAATTATCTGGAAATAAACAGAGGAAGCACAATGAGTTATCTGTAAAGCCCAGACAGCTTCTTGTTAGTTACTAAAAACTTAGAGAAAAAAAACCAAACCATATTTAAAGGAAGCCACCGCATGCCCATACAGGTTAGTTTAGAGGACATCCCATTAAACTGAGAAGAGGATATAACTAATAATTTTCTTATTGTGGCTTTTATATGTTGGCTGCTGTTCCAAGGATGGATTAAATACCACGGCTGCTTGGTTGGATACCAAATTAAAAGCTCTGTGATGACCCCTCATTCCCAATAGGGCATTTTAGTTGGTTTTTCTTTTTTTTTTTTTTAAATCTATTAACTACACATTAGGTCCTCCAGAACATTACCCTGAATAAAAATGGTTTCAAATGAAACAGAAAAAAAAATAGGATAGGAAACAAATACATCAACAGAGGTTTGGGCTGTGATTCAACTGACAAATCTCCCAGATGTGCACCCTGTAGACAACCAAGGGGAGTCCTTGGCCTCGCTGTGATAGACCTGGAGCCCTGCAAGAACCAAACACCAAGACCATGCACCACAATGTTAAGACACTTCACATGAAAATAAGATTTTGCAACTTAATAAATACACACAACCAATTTCTTCTAAAAATCTCATGAGCTCAGCCTGGAATAGGACTCAGTATTTCCAACTTTCAACTATGCAGGTGATAAAGGTAAAAGACACATCCCAATCCACAGCTTCTAAAAGGAACCAGAAAATACAGGGTGAAAAATAAATGCCCTTACCTACTGAACTTTCAAAGAAAAAAACTGATCAATGCTAAGGCAGTTTCTTTTTCATGTTTAATTCCCATCACCTTACCTAGAGTGGGAGAAATTCAAGTGAGAGAGCCTGCAAGTTTTCTCCCTGAAAATCGAGACAAGGCTGGCTAAAGAGATTTTTCTCATCAGACCCCTTTCTCCCAAGACATTTCTATGGGACAAAAACACATTAATTCCCACTGCAGTAAAATACATGTAAAAAAAACGTAATTAGAAGAGCATTCCAGGCGCTGGCCCTGAGCATGCACTCCCAGCTGCTGGCTACAGAGACACAGCATGGGCCACATCAGTCCTTCCCACTCTCCCTCAACTATAAATCCAGAAAATTTCTCCTTACCCTTTCCACTCTTTCAATTAACCTGATTATAGAAATAATCTGTGGCATTTCTCTGCTGCAGTGCAAAGAACTAGAGCAGTGGGCAGCCTCCCTGGGGATTCAGTATCAGCAGCACACCATGCTGAGCCTTTCATCTGGACAAAAGCTCGGTTTTCATCAAGCTCGAGATGAATAAGTTCTCAGAGAACACTCAGTTTGTGTTAGCACTCCTGAAACAAACAGAATACTATTTACTGCAAATAGCACTCTTTTTCTAAAACTTGTGTTTTTAGTCTGCAAGACTAAAATTCAGGTAGAGTATTTTAAAATATTGTCTGTGACATCAGTAAACTGGGATCCCTTTAAAATAGGGGTTTGTATTTGGCATCCCTATTTTAGTCTACGAGATTAAAAATACACTAAATACTCCAACTCTTGTAGATTATTTTAGTCTACAAGATTAAAAATGTACAAGTTGGAGCTCTAAGAGGTTCCAAGTAGCTGTAGTTGAATTTTAGATCTCTCAGAAAAGGATGATCAGAAGGATTCAGCAAAGGACTTCTCACAGCAGGAGTTCAGCAGATTCAGCTGATTTTCATGAAAGTCAATGGTTTGAGTATCACAAAAGTAATAATAATAATACATCAAGATCTAGACATGGATTACCATCCCACACAAAACCCCAGACATTTTCAAGATGGGAAAAAAACTCATGAGTCATGGAGTGATTCACTTAAAATATTTCAAAGCTTTGTTTTCAGAGCTTTCAAAATTAGAACCATCATGAAAAATTTATTGACTGCAATGAAACAAAAGTTTTAGCACAGCCTTCATTGGAGGTACAATTCCATTTTAAACCCCAAATTTCTTAACTTTCTGGCACCTTAGAGTATGACAGCAAATGATCAGCACCGTCACACACAGCACTCAAGGAAGAGCTGACGTATCAGCTGCAGAGTAAACTTTCACATGTTTGTAAAAGCCTTAGGTAGAGCTACCTAACCAGTTCACAGTCCACCTCAATGACTCCAGGTACTTTTTAAAGAAAGCACTTGAGAACTCACAAGCTAAAGAAGACTTAATACTTTTTTTTAATCATTCAACCTACCAGAAGCGCATTACCTATTCCACCATGAATGCCACACACTGCAATTAATTTTCAGACCCCACATACTTCAAAACAACTTTTAACAAAGAATAATACTCATTGCCATAATCTCATTTACTAGTTCTTATACTCAGGAGGACACCGACAAATTTAGATTCTTGTATTTGTGTCGCCTGTCCAAACACTTTATTATAGTAACTACTGCACATGTGTGTACTCTCCTAAAGGAATGCTCACATCCATCTTACGGACAAGCCTTAAGCAAAGCCCATGAAAACAAAGAGCAAACACTTGCCATGAATATGGAAGAAAACAGCAGCCCAACAGTGAGACCAAAGCAACCAAAATCCAGTCAAATCACTCCGCAGCCACTTCTTTAGGGATTCCCCTCCTCCACTCGCAGTGTTGTTCCCAGGTTTATCCCAGGTCAGCTATCGAACAAGGTGTAACACTAAAAAATGATGCCAGAGAGCAGCTACAATGTTCCTTAAATCAGTTCCATAAAGAAAGGTAGAATTACCAGAATACTCTCTGAAAAGCAAAGGAAGCACTTGAGCCTGTATTTTCACCTCCATATCTAAGGTTAAGGAGAAGTCAACCCCCTGAACCACCAACTCTCTAGCTATGTTATAAAAATACATCTGTTTGCAAATATGCTGATCGTGCACTGAGGTTTCCTTGTGGGGATTACAGCCCCAGCCCGGGCTCAGACACCGCTGCGTTCTCCACACAGCTGCAGCGTTGCTTTCGGTATCTCCCATCACTTAAAGGAAACTGAGCGCTCACTCTGATGGTGCCAGGCTCTCCAGACCTGCCATCATCCCAGCACCATCACCACATGCAATTATTTTTAAAGCAGATAAATTTGCATGGGAATTTTGGGCATCCTAAGAATAAAAGCTTCTGCTCTGGGAATGCTACTACAATTCAAAATACGTCACATCCTTAAAGGACAGGCTAGACAGACACTTACTGAAACATGTATAAACCCTGCCTCAGGGGCGTTAAAACTCTGGTACACAGCACCTTAGAAGCAGTATGTTTCTTTTTTAACTCTTTTTTTTTAAACTGAACACGTTAAAAACAGGTGAGCAGGTTTTCATGACTAATTATTCATCTGGCTGTCTTAGACTTCTATGACTAATTAACATTCCAGCATGTGTAAGATCTTCCAGTTAAACCAGTCCCTCCATTTTTTCAGTCACACACTTAAACACACTGCTGTGTCACAGATTATAGATTATTGAAGTATGTATCCTCCAAGAAAAATACACACAAAACTACTGGGAGTTTGGTATCTGGCACCAACTTAACAAACTTAGAAAAAGCAAGAATTGTTTTATGGGACAAATTGTTCCCTGTGAGGGTGGGCAGGCCCTGGCACAGGGTGCCCAGAGCAGCTGTGGCTGCCCCTGGATCCCTGGCAGTGCCCAAGGCCAGGCTGGACGGGGCTTGGAGCAGCCTGGGACAGTGGGAGGTGTCCCTGCCATGGCAGGGGTGGCACTGCATGGGCTTTGAGATCCCTTCTAACACCAACCACTGTGTCACTGTAAGAGTAAGGAAACTGACCATTTCTTGTTATTTCTAGTGGTTGTCAAAAACACATTCAAAGGTTGATTTTCAGCCTTTGTTTCTTGAGGAAAGTATGTTCCACAATACCTTCAGTGAGTAAATCAGGGTAGCGACACACGGAAACAAAGCACTTCTCAATTTTCAGTAAACTTGATAGAAAAGGGAAGGAGAAATTCTCCAGTTGGACCCACTGAATACAAAACTGCAGCAAAAGCCCAACCCTGGTAGCTGCAAAACCCAGAGAAGGGCACTTTCAGAAATAACCAAACTGTTGAAGCAGCCCCACGGAGAGCTCACATCCTATTAGGCACCAAGGTCTCCCACTGCCAGGGGATTTCATTAGCTACCCTGCTGACAGAATGCCATTTGGAAATATGCCCTATACATCTTTCAAGGCACAAAGGTCACAGTTCATAAAACATTACATTGTTCTCTCTTTTTGCACTCAAAAATTAGCTTTGTGGAAATGTTTTAATGACTTTTTTCTTTCTCTAACAGAAATCATAAATTACAATTTCAACTGTAAAAATCAGATATAGTAAACAGATAAAGCATACCAAAAATGCACAATATATAAGCTTTATCGAAGCTTGTTTTAAAAAAAAGCATTTCCAGCACGTGGATTGTGATTGCAGGAGCAGAACTGCAGCACCAAAGCATCAACAAGACAGGCAGAAAGATCACAACTATCAGTCATTGCTAAGAATCAGAAACAACTATTGCACAAGAGGTTATAAACTGCCTGTGCACCTTCTCTCACTAGGTGCCACCCCATTTTCCTTTGTTTCTCTGCAAATTCTGATTTCCATCTCAGGTTCATCAGGATGTTCAGAGACACCACATGCTGTCCCAGCTGTCACTGACTGATGTCCCCAAGGCTGCACAAAGCAGTGCCCAAAGAAACACTGCACAACTGGGAGGCTGTCAGGTGAGATGGCATCTCATTGGATTAATCACAGGAGATAATTTCATGCAAGTGTGAAGATTACCCTCTAAAGAAAAATGAGGGATGTGAGAAAAGGATAAGGGTATATACGGCAGTGCAGAAGGTGTTAAGAGCAGAACCATGTCCTTGTAACTTTTAGAGGGGTGGCAGAAGACAGGACAGAGCAGGAATGAGAAGGAAAAAAGTCATTTAAACCACTTTTTAAAAGCCTGCTGGGAAGTTTCTGTGAAATAGCATCCATTTTATTAACAAAGCCTTCCCAAAGAGGCAGTGAGGATGATGAGGCACTGACACAGGTTGCTGAGAGAAGCTGTGGGTGCCCCATGCTTGGACATGTTCAAGGCCAGGTTGGATGGAGCTTGGGGCAACCTGGTGCAGTGGAAATTGTCTGATCCCATGGCAGGGGATTGAAATGAAATGGTCTTTAAGTTCCTTTATAAATCAAACCCTTCTGCGATTCTAAACACGTCAAAGGAAGGCAGAAAGGGGCTAACGGAGCACCCTGTAACCCTTCCCTAACCTGTAACAAAGCCAGACCAGCATCAGCCACACCCCTCACACACAGAGAATGCGGGGTTCAGCAGCAACGCTGGATTCAATTTTCAGGCCCCAAGTTAGTACAGTATTTTTTGTGGTGTCCTGCTTGGACAAAGCCAACTGCCCCAGGCACAGACCTTCCCATTTCAGTGGCTCTCCACCAACAGCTCCACGCTGAGAGATCTCCTCCCACCATGGACTACAACCCCCAGCAGTGCTGGTTATAAATGGGGTTGCTATCCAGCAACATCACAAATAAAAGGACAAAAAAGTCCAGACAGTATTTGTGTGCCTAAAATCAAATACCCAGTCCCCTCTTTGTGGCAGTTGCTTTTGAATACCCTGGCTTCATCATACCAAGTGTCTCATTTCACGCACAAAAGCCTCAAAACAAAGCTATGGAGCAAAACTTTCTTTGAAGCCCACAGGTGAATAAGCCTGAGCTTGTTATCTCCTTCCCTCAAACTACCTGGGAGACAACTGAAAAAGGTGTATCCACACTTCAGTAAATGAAGCTGTATTTAACACTTCTGTGTTAGAGGAAGAATTGCTGTTTCTAATAGTTTTGTAGCTTTAGTGGTTAAAAACCTGTCATGTTGGATTCCTCTAAGTGAACAGACACACACACACCTTAATCACACACATTTTAAGCGTTAACTGTTTCTCATGGTAAGGTATGTCAGCCTCTCACCAAAGCCCTCCATGTCAGCGGCCCTGTGGGGATGTCGTGTACTTATTGCACGGCAGGAGAACGGGCTCTGGCAGAGTGGTCACGAGTGGGGACAGAAATTCAAGCAGTCAAGTCCTTAAAACTACCAATTATTCCATTGAGTTAAAAAGACGTTTCACTTCCCTCTCCCAACCACAGTTATTTGCTACAAGTTTCCTCTTTCTATGCTTCAAAAAGAAGGCTTAATCCTCTTCCACAGAGAGGGGTTCAGAGAGCTGCCTACAGCCTAGAGGAAGCCACAGTGTGCCTCCATAGCATCTTGTATCACGTGGGAACCCATCCAGCTGTCTTAATTTAACATGAGACTGTAAAAATAAGGCATGAAATTGACCTGGGTCCAAATGCACTCTCCTGAAGGCACTTGGGGCTCTGACAGCCAGTCCTGCAGCTGCCAGCACGCTGGAGGCTCTGTGCCTTTCCTCAAGGTGAGGTGCCTGCAAGAGCTCCAGCCTCCAGCCCCAGATGGTCTCAGCCCCGGTGAGATGTGGCCCCCATGTGCAAACATAGCTGGGACCCAGAAATTAACTCTTCAGACATTTCTCAAATTGCACACCTATCCCACAGAGAAAGCTGAGTGATGGCACCAACTCTCCTCTTACACCTGGAAGAGGTACTGCCCATCTCCCCCGCCACAACACCCAAACTTAGGCTAAAGAACTCACACCAAGAGGGGAGATTCACTCCCAGCTCCTCTCACATGTGCAAGGGTCACTGAAGCCTTTACCAAACCCCCTAAACTACCACCCTGGCAGCTAAGGAAAGAGTGAGGAGCACACCTCCTGCAGCTTCATGCTTCCAAGACAGAAGATTCTTCTGTGCTTAGGAAAGGGTACCCCAGGAGGAAATGCTGGAGCTGTTGGACAGACAGCAGTGTTTCACCACAGGTCTGACCTCTCTTGCAGGCAGTTCACGTGCCCGAAGATGGGGCAACCAGCTGTTGGACAGAGCCTCCCCCCAGCATCTGTTCCCTCGGGCCCCTGCTCAGAGCTAATACAGTCGGCAAATTCTGGCTTACCCCGCCTAACAGCAGGGTACAGGGGCACTGCCCACCTCAATAGGATCCTGCCCTAGATGCCCACATTTATCTCCCGCTGCCTGATGTGGGTCCAAGTCCTAAATGGAAACTCCAAAGTGAGTTTTCTACTTAAAGACCAAGCGATCACTGCTACTTGACACCCATGGGGCTTCAAGATCCCAGCAGACTAAAAGAATTTATAGTTCAAACTTGCTTTCCGTGACTTTTGTCCAGTTCAGGAGTCTGCCATACATCCAGGGATGAGCAGATTATCAGCAGAAGCTTTCCTCTCATTGTTTTTAAAGGAAATTTACACAAAAATCCTCATTTGTTCCCTGGAATGGTACTACGTGGGCTTCAACAGGGCCCTTACAATACAAACAACTCCCAAATATTGCTTTATGTTCCCTCTCTCAGCCTGTGTTGGATGTTCCTGGAGATCACAGGCTTCAGTTAGGCTGAACTGCCACAATGACTTTTTACACTCATTAAGGTCAGTGAAAGATGTTACACAAGCTGTCACAACTCATGCAAGGAAAAAAAAGTTAGAAGCCTGGAGGGCAGTGGGACTGGTGCTGGAACCCCAGAACACAACCCAAAAAGCAGCATCACAGATGGGATGTGAACAGTCATTCTAGGTCACTCCTCCCAATTCGTTTTGCCCTGTATCCTGTGGCTTAAAACAATTGGTTTTGGTTTTTTTCGATTTTTCTATTAATTTTCTATATGCACAAACAGCATCAAGTACATGCAGACCCATCCATGTCAGTCACGACTGTGCTGTTTGCCACAAGACATGAGACGGGGCTTGGAGCACCCTGGGCTCGTGGAAGGGGTCACAACCATGGCAGGAGGTTGGAACAAGATGAGCTTTAAGGTCCCTCCCAACCCAAACCATGCTGGGATTCTATATCCTCATCCTGCACTAGCAATCAAAGGCAATATAAGTGTATCATAACTGAGATAAAAGCAAGTCCATTTCATTAGTGTAACACTTGCTTTATTATCTACAACAGCTCTCCAAACACACACTGATATGAAAGAGAAACAAAACAAGTTCGGATGCACACAACCATGCCTGTTTTCCTTAATTAATCAGCAAAGCCTGGAACAAAACAAACCTATTTTGATAATATCTGGCTCTTGTAAAACTGATTCCAGTGTTTCAGCAGAGTGCTGCACAGGCCTGCAGCAATGAGCTACATCCACTGGAAATTCTGTGATTCCCTGCCACTCTCCCCAGGGTTCTATTTGAACAGCAGGATTGATTCTGCTCAGTCAAGCACCACAGCTGCTCCAGCTCCAGCCAGCACAATGGGGCACCTGAAATGCTCCCCTAACTGAAACAATCCAGCATCAGGACAGGCAACGTGAAAAAGCTGCTTACTGTATAAAAATCTGGAATAAACACCATAATTTTAATCCTTCGAGCACGTGCTAGTGAGAGAAAGGAACATCCATTTCAGAAGCAGACAGAGGCAATGCCTGGTTTATGCTGCTTCTGCAAAATCAATACTCAGCTCTCAATACAGGAGGTGACCAACTGTCATCTGTTCTTTTTAATAAGGCCTCTTTTTATGGAATATAGACAAAATTTTATTATTCAGCTAAAGAAAAAAACCCTTCCTCCATCTGTTTAGTCTGACTGGGTTTTAGGCAGTTTTAAGCATCTGAGATACACTGACACTACCTTTGGACAAGCCCTGTTAACTGAGGAATACAGAACCTCACATTACCACGCTCAGTTCAGAACCACGGTTTATCAAGGCTCACGCTTCGCTTAAAAGTTAATGAAAATATCTGACAGTTCCCCAAATCCACATAAATACTTAAATTAAAAACAAAAAAAATCCCCAAACAAACAATAAGGCAGCCATCATCCATACAGATTTACATTCAAAATCTCTGAATTATGATGAAACAAAAGGCCTTTAAAATAGAGAGAGATGGACTACATCAGGACTTTCAGAATCTGAAAAAGATTAATTAACAGTTTTAGTAACCAGTTACTGTACAGCCTCCTCCCCCAAAAAAACATTACAAAACAGGAGTGGTGTGTAACAAAAACATGCTCATTTCCTTCTAGGTTTTCATTTTTTTAGAGAAAATATGAACCAAAGCCATTAAGTTTACTTATCTAATCAAAAATTACATTAAAACTTTAGTAAGGTGGTGCTGAGATTCATCACAGGATCAAATACCATTCCAAGAGCATTTAATTTTCCTTGAAAAAGGTCAGGATTGAAGACCAGATTGAATTCACATGAAATGGCCAAGTTAGAACCCCCCCAGTGTTACTTGACCCTGCCTTCTCCTATCTCTTTTCCTCAGAGTTCATGAATAAGTGGTTTGTAGCCCTCTGTAGCAAGCAACTGAGGAACAGATGGTATTAGGTCTTCAGTTACTCCTTGACAGTTTAAACAAGAACGACATTCCCAGAATGTGGCCTTTCATCTTGCCCATTACCCCCACTGCATATTTAACCACTGCATCACACAGCCATGTTACTGTATTAACACTATACAGCCAAATTGGTTTCTAGAGGGTGTAATTTTTTTTTTAAGCTTTTTGGAGATGATGATGAACTGAAAGCACAGGTAATACCATTCAAGACCAAGGTGGAGCATCTACAAAAAAATAAAATTCAAGATGAGTACAGGTATGTATTTACTTTTCTGTAAGGGACTGAGCAGAAGAGACATCACCACACCTCACTACCTGCACATCACATAAGAGTCACTCCTGAAAGTTTTCAGTGCACATTTATTATCAGCTGATTTAAAACTCAGTTTAGGTTCACTGATTCCTACAGACAACTAGCTGGGAAATAAGATGCTTCCTAAAGCTTAGAGGTGTTCAGCGACACGTGACAACTTGTATCCACAACACAGGCGATGGCAGGGGACAGGGAGAACAAGCAGGACTCGTGAGCCACTCCTTGTCCCAATCTCCCATCTTCTACAGGGCATGGGCATTTGCATGTCAAAAGAACCACTAAGAAGCTATGCAGCTAATTCTGAATGAACAAAATTCCCAACGAGCAGAGTTTGGGATAAGCATAATGCCAGAAGGAGATAAGGACCCGATTCCTTTGGAGGACAATAAGATTTTGATCAGGGATATGGGAAGTTGCCTATGGTTTGAAGATTAGTCCGTTCCAGAGCAAGGGACCAGTCTAACACATAAAAGGGGCTCTATTTTGTGGTTTATGTAGAAACCGGATTTAGAAGGATCTACAAGTTCTCTTGTACTGGTGCAGACTCCAGGCAGTGCTGCAGAGAGCCAGCTGTGAACCCCTCCTGCAGGAAGGCTGAGCGCTGCTTCCGAGGAGGCAGGAGGGCAGCAGGAAGCAGGGAGCTGCTTCCCTCCTTTCACAGCTACACAGGAGTAGCAAGGTACTGGACTGAAGGTTGTTTCCACTCGACTTCTCAACCCCACAAGGAAAATCCCAGGCTGCCCTTCTTGGCCGACGTCAGTTTCAGGCACACCAAAATCAACACTGGGATAGCACCCATGCTGTTCACCAGTGTCACTTCAGGGAAAAGATACATTTCCAAACACAACCTCAATATCACATATATAAACTTAAACATGAAGAAAACCAGTCCTGCTTCCACATGACCCCTTTGGATATTGTCCAGCTGCTGTGTGCAAGCCCCTCCTGCTGCAGCGCAATGAAGACGTCTCTTCCAGCAGGAGTGCCAAGTGTCACACATCTCGCGTGACACACCTTTGGCTGCCCTTTCCTCACGCCTACGGCCTGTCCAAGGATCACGCATCAGCACTTAGCTTATATTTATGTCTTCTGGCCAGCAGACCTAGTCCAGAGCTTAATGCACACACAGGTACGTGTCCTGCTGCTGCTGGCCATCAGCAGCCACATCACGGCAAATCTAAAACCCAAACTTCTCAGCACTCGAACCCACAGGAACTATTGCAGTAGGCTCCTGAGGCAGGAGAGATTTATCCCTACCTCCCGTCCTCAACAATGCCTTCACACCCAACCCTTAGAGCAGGGCTTCTACCTTCCACCTACCCTTCCAGAAGACACTTTTTAAAACCTCTGCAGCATCTCTAATCATTCAGACAATCAAAACACATTAACTCCAGTAGCCAGCATCTTTTAGCACATCATTACCATTGCCTCCGAACTTTTAAACCTCTGTTACACCCTAACCACAAAACAATACCACCAGTGCAAATGTGACTCATGTCAGGCTGCGTATCAATTGCAAGGGTCACCACGGTGACAGCTTGCAACATCAACTTTTTCCACCCCCCATCAGCTGTGGATATGAGATGACCAAAGAGACCAGAAATATCCTTTACACCGAGTTTTGATTTGAAGTCATCTCTGCTTATGGCAACTGGATCCACACATTTAGCATGAAGAGTTTCACCAGAATTAAAAGAGCACACAACCAACCTTTAGGCACAATGTGTTCAAAAGCAAAAGAAAGGAGTCTTGTGTGATTCATAAGCAGAATGTGAAGCCTGACCCAGCTCTATTTCATTTACTGAATTTGAGAAGCCGTCTATTAATAGTTCACTACCATATCCCTGCCCTGCTTCTCCGTGCCAGGGCAACAGCTCTGCTAACAAACACCAGTGATACAGGCACACACTTGAATGCTGACCCTGTAAAGCACAGCTAAACCAATTGTTTCAATTTATACAGAAGACACCTTCGAAAGAATTAACTGGAAACAGACAAAATTGGTCTTGGAGTTCACTTACTAAGAGCAGACAGCAATACCAGATTCAAGCTTTCAGGTACAGTCTCTCTCTCCTTTCTTCTCCCAGATTTTCTAAATTATTCTGTTCATTTACACTACAAAGTTTACCTGGCCAATAAATCACCAGCACAGATAGTAACCTGCTACTATTTCGACATCAGATGAATGCTGCCAGCCAGCAAGGACACTAACAAAAACCAAATTAACATACCTGTGGAAATCCTGGGGTTACTACCCTTTTCAGGAAGAACCCCCCTGGAATTTCAATACAGGGGCATCCTCCCTCTTCCACATCATTAATTCTGCCAGCAGTGACTTGCCAGCTGAAGCAAAGCAAACTTACTTTAACACTGTCCATTACATTGGCTCCCACTAGTAAGCATGCAAACATAGCTGCTTGCATCGGAACATCTGAGCTACAGTCCTCGATGTCCCTTTAACTATTGCACATCTTCTAAAAGAACATAAGAATGAAAACACTGCTTAAAACGTTAAGAAAATAGTTATATAGGGATCATAGCATGCTCTCATAGCACACCTAGAAATAAACAGCTTTTCCTCCCTTCCCCGCTCAAACGTTAAGTCTTGCTTCAAGGAAAGGTTATTGGCCTTAGAAACAAGCATATGCAAATTCACTTAGGTCCAGCATTAATGATTTTAAATGTCCCTTTTATTCACCTTGCACCAAAACCAAGTCTAATTTCATCTTGTACTTTTAGACCATTCATGCCATATCAAAATCAGGCAGCCAGTCTGGGTGAGCTTCTCGTGCAGAAGGATAAAAACTGAGATCAAGAAATTTCATTTGATTCATATGTAGTATTAATATGGGAAGAGATAATTTAAGACATGTCCAGAAACACACCCACATTTGAACTTCACTGAAAATTAAGATCCATGCCCTCCAAAAATCTGAAGCTCCCAAATAACTGAGTCACTTCAAACATACAGTGTAATAAACAGTGCAATTCCACATTTTTTCCTTTGGTTCAAGCAGTTTGAAGAGACTGGTAGTGACATTAAAGAAGAAAAGTGCTATGAAACCATGAATTAAAACACTTAACTTTTAAAGATAATTAAGCTTTTCCCTACATAACTACAGCGGAACTACCACAAGCCCACAGCAAATCTGTGGCTGTGGGGAGCAGAACACTGCCACTAGAGCAGCATGGCTACTCCTGGCTGTTTTACCACTGCAGACCCACGGCGCGGTGGCCATTGGAAAATGCTGTCAGAGCTATTCGAATACCCCAGATTTCTCACTTCAGCGATGTGGGTGTGGAAGGAGAACTGACCTCTGCTCATACTCTGCTCTTACACAGCTGCCCAAATACAGCCAACATCTTAATGTGTCCTGGGACTGAGCTCAGTTCAGGACTCCCACACGTTCTCAAAGCGCGGAGCACCTGGGCACCAAGTGTCCTGCATCCATCTAAGCACCCGTGTGCACTGCAAAAAGCCTGGCTTCCCTGGGGTGATCACCAGGCATTTCCCACCTTCCTGCAACAGCAGGATAAGACAGCTCAACCTTTCCCCATTTCTCAACAAAAAAAAAAAAAATTAAATACAGTGTCAGTATTCACAATCAAAGCAAGAACCACAAAGTACAATGAGGCCCCTGCACTTCATAGTACCATAGTACTCTTTGCAGAGTCCCTATATATTCCCAAAGGGAAACATGATGGGCATCCTGAAACCATTCATCTAACTGAAAGGAATATTTGGCTTTCAAGCAGGGGAGTGGCAAAGCCTGTATTCCTTATTCATGACCCAACATTTTACTTAGGAGTGCAACACTGCAATACTGTTTTGCCAAAGCCTCACCACACAGCGATTGTACACCATCAATTAATATTAATTATAGCTGCTGAAAACCTTGGAATGCAAACCCTTCCAAAACTGCAAGGGCACACTACTCCTGCTCTGGCACTTCAGCTTCACGAAGGAACAATAGCCTTATTTTCTAGCAAGAATTCGGCTACAGCTTTCACCTCTTCAGACAGGTCTAAATCCCAGATCATTTGGTTAGCGCTTGGATCCTGCCCTAATCAGAGCCATGATTTCAGTTCTGAACCCTAAAGCCGTCTTTTCAATGAAATAAAGCCACTGAACAAGAATGGCTCGCGAGGCCTTTGTACAGATGGACAAAGACAGACACACAGGCAACAGCACAACCGGGCTGAAAAAGCGCTGAGCCAGGGCAGAGGATTAATGCCTGCATGGAACCTCAACGCTGCCCGCTTTAACTTCCCCGCTCCGACTGTAACAAGCACAAGCGCATCTCCAGAAGAAAAAAACTACAGGTTGCAGCAATTTTTCCACAAAAAGGCTCTGGGCTGGGTTCTGATGGTGTGAGGCTGCAGAGGAAGGCATTTTGTCTCCAACAGCATAGTGATATGATGGCTTCCACTCAGTCTTCTGCTACCTATAGGGAACTTCAAATTTGTGCAGAGAAAGACAAATCGGGGCAGATCTAACTGACACAGCTCACAAAAAAAAAAAAAAAAAAAAAAAGCGCCATGAATAAAGTGATTTGCTTGAAAGCACCGTCTGAATGTTTTCCCTAAAATTCCCCAGCTGAACCGAGAGAGTATTCTACAAGTCAAAAAGCTGGAGACAACACAGCCATTCACACCTTCTCCCATCGCCTCCTCCATGCAAATCCAGCCCAGAGGCACAGGCTTTAATCCTGTAGTCGTTAAAGGCTTTTGTCATTCAATGAGGCTTTCCCAATCCAGACCAAAGTACTGGTTTCCAGAGTCACATACCATCTCACATTACCTCTGGCATCACTCAAACCCGCGCACAGCGGAGTTTAGGGAGACCCAGCAGCCCCTGCCTCCTAGGGATTCACACCAATTTCTCTGAAGCAGCCAAACAATAGTGTTTTCCTTCCACAATTAGAAGCCTAAAGCAAATCCTGTATTTAACTGAAAATATCTAGCAGTAAGATCTGATTTGGGCTGACGCACATATAGTGAAACTAATGGGAATTTGAGCATTATACAGATTTCTTCACATGCAGTCAGCTCAAGAATTCCTAAGCAAGTGTAACTAAGAACAAGAAGACCATTCACGAGGTAAGAAAGCTTTCACACTGCAGTTTTCCCTTCCCAGTCTCTTCCTTAGGTGTACATGACCCAGACCCTAGCACTTCCATGTGTCTCCAATACATGTGGCAGGCTTTGGTCGTTAAAGATGCTCTATTACAGAAAATATGTGGAAAATACATCTATGTCAATCCCCCTGCTAGAGCACTCTGAGAAAACCTGGCATCGTGCTGAATTCTGGGTCTGTGCAGTGGCTCTGCAGTGATGGAGCTGGCCTGGGCCGGACGGACTGACAGGAGCAGCATCGGCCTTTTCCTTCGGGCAACCGGCCCTCCAACAGCATCCCAGTCACCATCCCTCATGGATTTCAGGCTGCTGAAGTAGAAGCCTTACATATTCAGGATTCAGTTCCCAGCAAAGCCAGACAAAGGCCAGACCTGCCCCCAGGCTTCCCTCCAGTAGCTCTCTTTTAAATCCCCTTGGAAATCCCCCAGGTTCCCCCCTTTCTCCACAAACCCTCCAGGACCCCCCGGGCTGGAGGAGAAAGGGGTTCAGCCCCTCACCACCAGCCCACCATACCTTGCCTGGCTGCTGTGTCTCCCATTCCGCATCCCTGTCTAATAAAAGCCGGGGAATGCACGACTATGAAGGCTGAGAAGTGTTCCCCATAATTCTTATTAAGGGAGCAGCGCTGCAGTGAATTATGATTATGTTGTGCAATGAAATCATCAGCGAATAAAGATGTGGCTGCACATCCATCCCCAGCTATCCCAGGCAGCCAGGAGTAATTTACAAACAGATTGGGCCAACATTAAAATATAAACAAATAAACCAGGAGCTCAGACTAACAATAACACGATATTTCCATGTCAGTTTCAAATACTCTTGTAGGCCATAAAGCTCAGCCACCCAGTGGGAGTTTAAAGACCCCAAATTATAATGAAGGGTTAAGCCTCTCACGTAAGTCACAGAGTAACTCACGCTGAAATTAAAAAATACTGTCTGTACGAGGTTTTTCTCTTAGATAGGTCTCATTCCAATGGATGCCAACAAAAAAGTGAGCTAACAGGCACTATAAGCAAAAGAAAAAATTGAGCATGTACTACTATGATTTTTACCAAAGGCTACAAAACCCACCAAGAACAGGGTAACAGAGAAAGACAGCATCTAAACCTTCATTCTCTTTACATATTACTGGATGGCTT
Organism: Ifrita kowaldi; assembly: GCA_013398055.1. Taxonomy (NCBI): domain Eukaryota; kingdom Metazoa; phylum Chordata; class Aves; order Passeriformes; family Cinclosomatidae; genus Ifrita; species Ifrita kowaldi. The sequence continues at coordinate 290,475 of VZRS01011876.1, forward strand.
CAACTATTACTGGATGACATTACTTCATTCTCAACATCTAGAACTTTAATGTAAAAATCTGCCTTTTTGCAAGGTATTTGGACAGATAGGTCTTTGACCTAACCAGAGCACTGCACACACGACGCCTAAAAAAAAGGCAAGCACTAGGGCATATTGAGAGGTTTGATTCACCAGGACAGTGACAATTCCATGGCGGAGAGGGGAGAGGGAAGGTCAGGGGGAGCAGCTCCTCAGCCTTTATGAAGCCGTAACACAAAATGAAATTTTTCTCCTGCAAACGCACTCCAAATCATCGGCGGTCGGTGTCGCTTTAACCCAGAGCTGCTGCCCCGAGAAGGGGCTGGGGCCGGGGACGAGCAGCCCCGCTCCGCCCTTTCCCACGGCCGCGGGAGCCACGCGTGACCTTCGCTGCGCCAGGCGGGTCCTGCGCGGCATCCGCGGCTGGAGCAGCGCCGGGCCGAGGGGGTTAAGCGTGGGAGGAGTGTACATAAGGTGGTGGATCCGGAGCCAATGGGGATATTGCGCTATAGTTAGACACTGGATCCTAAGCGATGGTGACCATAAAGGCTGCTCAGGGCTGAGCTGCTCTGGATGACACCGGCACGGTGCCTTTAGTTCCCGGCTTATAAGGCGGAAAAAAAAAAAAAGCACAGGAGGATCAGCTGGGCTTACCTGCAGTTCACACCACGCGACTTCCACCCACGTCTCCGTGTCCAGACCCTTGTAGACCGTTTTGAAGGATCCCCGCCCGAGTTCAATATCAAACTTTAGGAATCTGCCATCCGGCGAGGTGGCAACCGCTTTCATGTCAGCCTCCTCCTCGGGCTCCTCTTTCTTAGCCTTGCCCTGGTCCTTGGCAGCATCCTGCGCCTCTCTCCGCTCCGCATCCTTGCCGGGCTCCTTCTGCTCCTCGGCGCCCGCGGCGCTGCCCGAGGCCGGCGTCGCCCGCGGCTCCCCGGAGCACTCGGCCTC
>VZRS01011876.1:291957-330674 GCA_013398055.1 Ifrita kowaldi
GCCGCTTTTTGTCAATGGGAGCGCTCCCAGGCAGCGCCCATTCAAGGCACCGGCGCTCGGCGGCCGCCAGTGAGGCTGCGGAGGGTGGGCGGCCGCCCCTCGTCCTCGACCCCCGGTTCCCCCGCCCCGCCCGGCGCCACCGCAGACAATGGGAGGGTTCCGTGCCCCGCCGCCGCCTCGCTCCGCGCCCGATAGCGTCTGCCCCCTCGGCAGGTGCCCGCACGGGCCCGAGAGCATCCCCAGAGAGCGCCCTCCGAGGACATCCTCCCGGCCAGCATCCCGCCGAGAGCACCCCGCGAGGGCATCCCCCCGAGAGCCTTCCCTCCACAGCATCCCTCCATAGCATCCCCCGAGGGCATCCCCCCCAGACATCTCCCCCAGAGCATCTCCCGTGCAGGCGTGGGGTGAGTGCGGGCCTCAGCTCCATCCGATCTCTGGATCCAGGAGGTGGCTGTGCCAAGCTGCCGATTATCACGGCTGCAAGCAAAGGGAAGGTGACTTGAGGGGAACTGGATACTCTTTCCACACAGCATCTTTCAGCATTCATCAAATGCAGAACATGACCAGGGACTGACTCACATGTGGCCACTGCCAACACCTCACAGCCCACCCATGCTACAGCAGGTCAGAACACATGACAAGCCTCACAATCTGGGGTTATCTCTTTTGGTTTTTTTTTTCTTTTTTCCAGGCAGTTCATTAATCACTCCATGAATATTGACCCCCATCATTCACTGTGACCAACATTTGGAATTAGTCTAGATAGAGGGAAATTCGGATCTCAACACCCATCTGTGCTTCGAAGAACCCACCTGGAGCACTGCCTCCAATTCTGGGGACCTCAGCACAAGAAGAATATCGACCTGTTTGAGCTGGTCCAGAGGAGGCCACAAAAATAATTGGAGGGCTGGAGCACCTCTGCTCTGGGGACAGGCCGAGAGAGCTGGGGGTGTTCACCTGGAGAAGGGAAGGCTCCAGGGAGACCTCAAAGCCCCTTCCAGTGTTTAAAGGGACTCCAAGAGAGCTGGAGAGGGACTTTGGGTGGTGGTCCAGAGTGCCAGTACAAGGGGGAATGACTTCCCACTGCCAGAGAGCAGGGTTAGATGAGATACGGGAAAGAAATTCTTGGCTGAGAGGGTGGAGAGGCCCTGGCACAGGGTGCCCAGAGAAGCTGTGGCTGCCCCATCCCTGGAAGTGTCCCAGGCCAGGTTGGACAGGGCTGGGAGCACCCTGGGATGGTGGAAGGTGTCCCTGCCCATGGCAGGGGGTGGGAATGAGATGAGCTTTCAGATTCCTTCCAACCCAAACTGTTCTGTAACTCACCCTTAGGTGAGGTCAGAGATGTGGGACACTGGCTTTGCCAAAGGCTGTGCCCTGTGACAGCTGTGACATTTCTGCTCTGTAAATTCACAAAAGGACTCTGGTTGCCACTACTGCCAAGCTGCTTTCTCAAGTATTAGATTAATAAAAAATACCATATGTTTTCCTAATTAAAATTTAAGTAAATAAAGAAAAACAAAAAGAGAAGCTTTACCAAGTAATTATTCCCTGAGATTTCTGAGGGAAAGGCAGCTGACTGTCAGGCAACCATAATTAGTTCTTCTTTTAATTAATTAATTTTTTGTTAAGAATTATTAAAAAAAACCTTTTAAAATAAGAAACCAGGTAGTTATTGTCAATAGAATCACTGGTGTTTTATTTTTACAAATCACACTTCACTAATAATTCAGCCTCATGGATGCATTTGATCTTTCAGTGGTTTGCTTTTTGAAGTGTTCAAATATCAGTGATATTTCTAGGACTTGCAGTTGTGGCATGAAACACCGATTTGTGTGATGTATAGAAACCCAAATTCACGAACATCAGTCCTGTATGCTGGGCTCTGCACCTCTCTGCAGATGGAGATTTGGTACACAGAGAGCAGTTTGCAGTTACCAGGAGAAAAGCAGGGAAGGTGAAGAGCTCTGACACCTTCTCCTACTTATTACATAAATTGACCCAGAACTCTCTTCCCGGCAACGGAAATTCCCACCACCATGTAGAAAAAGGATGAGATTCAGGCTAATGAGAGGGATAAATGTAGCTGGCAGCATTTCACTCTGCAGGTGGACAGGAGAAAATCGGGAATATTCTAGAGCTGACCTAATACCAACCCCAAAACCCACAATCAAGAAAAATATGGGGGAAAAAAAAAAGAGAGACTGGATTTCCCTGTCTGCCAGGCCTTCTCAGAGGACGTGGGAATCTGCACACTCTCAGGCATAGGGAGCATCCCACTCCAGCCTCAGGAGGACACATGAGCACTGCCAAGTGTCCCCTGACCCCTTCCGAGGGCTCCACAGATGAAACAAGACCTGTTCTCACAGCTGAGTTTTCGCTCTGTCCAGTGCCAGATGGTGCCCAGGGCTCTTCCTGTGCCCATTTGTCTACTGAAAACCTGGCAATAATTTGCATGTCACATTAATCGGGATCCACTATCAAGCGCTCTGAGTCTGTTGCACGGATGATCTTTAATATTACTAAAATGGAAAGAAAAAGCTTCTTCCCACTTCTGCTGTTTGACCTTTTCCACGCTGCCCTCTGCCCGCTCCGCGTCCCCGGCTGAGGGAGCTGGGCAGTGGTGTGACAGCCGGGGGCCACACCGCACCCGGGCAGTGCCACACCTGCAGGGCGGCGTGGCAGGGCGTGGGCAGCTCTGGGACTGGCCCACGGTCCGATCCAGCATTCCATGGTGGGTAACAATGGCCCATCCCAGCAGAGGGATGCTCCCCAGCAGACAGAGAATTTTCCTCAGCCATCAGGAGCTGTCATTCCAGGCCTTCCCAAGTGTCAAAGACCACAATGGACACACAGCTGGAGAGAGATCCAGGGCCCAGTTCTCCTGTGTCCTGTGCTCAAGCAGTCCCAAGCCAGTCCCCTGTCCCAAGCTCACGCCTGCTTGGTGAGGAATGCTCAGCGAGCACATGGGGTGGGCAGGAATGAAACTGAAAGCAGAGGCTGACTCACTCCTTGTTTCTGCCTTCTATCCAAAGCCCTTAGCCCACGGGAACAGTCACCCACAAGCTACGTTTCCATAAGGGAGAACGTCTTTCCTGTGCAGGTGACCTCACACTGCAACAGGCTGCACCAAAAGGGTGTGGAGTCTCCTTCACTGGGGGTGTTCCAGAACAGTCTGTGGACACAATCCTGTGCCAGGTACTCTAGAATGACTCTACCTGAGCAGGACCCACTGTGGTCCCCTCCAACCTTACCCATCCTGTGATAAGCTATTTTATTGGGTTGCCTCTGCTTTCCTCAGTTTACCCAGAACAGAAGCATGTCATTGATTCTCCTGCTGTCCTGTTTCAGCCTGTGCAAGTCAGCAGACACACAGACACAAGGATGTTGTATTACCAGCACAGCATCCTACATCAGAGTGCTTTATTACCAAAGGGCATGGAAAAAGATGAACAGTTGCAGTTTTCCTGATTGTTAGATCATCAACCATCATCAGAGCAGCCTGGAAGCAGCTTCACCCTCGAGAGCTGACTGGTATGCAGATGGCATTGGAAATTACAGCACATTTCAACTAACAGGCAGCAAAGGTGCTACCTCAGACAGTGACCTTAGTCAAGGCTTTGACTCGAAGAACTGCCCTTTGCAGGAATGAAAGCCAAGATGCTCATCCCCTGGGTGAAGCTCTCTCTCCATGCACGGCGCTGAGTGAGACACACGTCACCCCAGAGCACAGATGGGCATTTCCACTTGACAAGCAGATTAACACAGGTCTGTCTTTGACTCCTCTCACTGCTGGCTGGAACAGTCAGTCACTCACCGACACAGAGCAGGACAGATTGTCCCAGTTAATAGCTAGTGTTAGTTTTAAAAGGGAGAAAAAACCCATTTTCTCGTAATAACAGCCATTATTCTCTTTCTGTGTTTGTTAGTTCTGAGTGAGGAAGTTCAATCCAGTTCGACCAGCTTGACTTTCAGGTTCTCAGATACTGAGAATTTTTTTATTTGTTTAAAATAAATGCTTGCAGGGGACCATGGAAACCTCTATACTGGCCTCCAGTTTTCCAGTAACTTGGTTTTTTATATAGTTTATAACCTGATTGAAATCAGGTCAGATACCTATTGAGAGCTACTTTCAGTTGCACCCAGGGTATGCTCTTACACCTGCACACGTGCTCTGGGCCCTAAGGTAGTGCTATGTAGTAACTGTGTTTTCTTTGAAAGAACAATAAAGATCATTTAAAAACCCAGTTTCACATTATATACTCCATTAGGTCATCTGTGTTCTGTTCTAACTATTTGTTTATAGAGACAATATAGATACAGTAGTTCAAGTAGCACAGAATCCTAAAAGGATTCAAGGTCATTCCATTCCACCCCTGCCATGGGCAGGGACACCTTCCACTATTCCAGGGTTCTCCAATCTCTGCCCAGCCTGGCCTTGGACACTTTCAGGGATCCAGGGGCAGCCACAGCTGCTCTGGGCACCCTGTGCCAGAGCCTCACCACCTTTATGGTAAAGAACTTTTTCCTAAGTATCAGTTGATCTCAAGTTAATGGTTGGACTTGATGTTAAAGGTTTTTTCCAACCTTAATGACCCTGATTCTATGATTCTAAGTCATTGAGTTAATAAAAACTAATCACAAAGGTGTAAAAAAGCATCTCTGTGTGTCAAAATGATGGATGCTGTTGGCAAACTCACCTTGCAGGTCAGGGAGCCAGGCAGAGATGGGTGGGAAGGTGTGTGTCACCCTCCTCAGGAGGGGCTGAGCTCCATTTATCTTTGTTTGCCCTGCAGTGTGAAGCCGGTACAACACATCATTCCAACATGCATGACAAGCTTAGACCGAAAAAATATTCCATGTTTTTAATTCCTACAGATTTTAATAGGCATAAAAATATGCCACCACATTACCTCTCAGGTTCCTTAAATAAACAAGCTTAATGGTGCTGCTCAGAAGTTAATGGGCAGTATCTTCATTGCTGTATGGATTTATGAGGTGTGATTGCTGCTCCCCAGCCCAGGAGCCAGCTGTGCCGAGGGAACTGTGTTCAGGCCTGAGGGGCAGCTTAGTCAGCAGAAACGCAGTTATTTTACAATTCTATGATTTATATCAAGCATCATGTCTCCATGCCACTTCATGAAGGTGAGGTTTATTTTTCAGACAGGCAGCCTGTCACTTTTCCCACCCCAAATCTGACCAATGATGAATAGTTGTTTTAAAATTACTGCATAATTCCAAAGTTTGTATTTAATTATTTATCTGCTTTTCTTTGCCAGAAAACAATGGCTTTCAGCCTGCCATAAACCCAAATGAACGACCCAATTAATTTCCCAATGCTCCTGTGTGGCCACAGGGATTGCAAGAGTTCAAAGAGCAGATTGGGTTTTTTGAAAACCTCTTCCACTTCTTGTGCCATTTCCTGCTATGATCCCTCAGGTGCCTTTATAATGAAAACAAAATAGACGGAAAGAGCAATGTAAGAATTAGATCAAAACAAGGAACAGAGCAAAATAGACCAAATCAAGGAGTTGAATGTGACACTTAATAGCACAGTTAGGACTTTCCAAAATGTTAATGTTTAAGTTGAGCAAGTGAATAGCCTTTACTTTTTATTTTTAGCATGAAGCTGTATTTTATCAAAGAGCCCATCTAACATACTGTGTTGCAAAATAGGCAGATTTAAGACATAATGACAGTGCCATTATTCTTCCTAACATAAAAGATGGGGCATAAGTACTTCTAACTTTAATAAGAACATCTGCTGATCTCGTCTCCATGCAACACTGCTCGTTACACTGAGCTCTTTGATCCTGGCTTTTCCATGAACTGAAGAAGTGATGAGAGCACAGAACCTCAGCACAAAACCCTCCTTCCATGCAATGTGCATTTAGTGAAGGGCTCCTGTCACAAACGAGTCAGAACCGGCACTGTGCTGTGAGGATCGCGCCCATTTGCCCGACTGGTTCCAGTGACTCTGAACACACCACGGTGAGGAACAGTCAAAAGTCACAAGTACCTCTACTATGGATTAACCTGGAGTTAAAACAATATTTACAAAGGCTAACCACTTAAGTAATATAGAAACTGTGTCACACACGGATGGCAACGAAAGACCTGAGGAGTCAACGCCTGTGCTCCAAACAGCCTTCATCCTCCACCCTCCTCATGAGAACCTCCTGTTTAGTACACTGACACTTCATTTTTAACCTTCATCCTCCACCCTCCTAGTGAGAGCCTCCTGTTTAGTACACTGACACTTCATTTTTAAGTACTTTTAAGTAAGCAGCGAACACCATTGGCTTCCTGAGGGGAGTCACCACATGGACACAGAGCTCCAAGCCTGTTTAGGGGTCACAACAAGGACAAGGAACTTTTTGCAGTCCCAGGGTGACTGAGATACACAACACTTGAGATACGTGACCAGGCACGCTAGGGCATCACTGGAAAGCAGGCAGTACAATCGGGATAAAGAGGTCCATCCACAGGCTCAGTGCTCGGACGTGGCGTGTGGGCTACACAGGAGAGGTGGCCTTGTGTCATCTCCTGCAGTCGTATGCAGTTGCTCAGTATAATCTCGCTCTTCTCTCTGCTGGATCCCCTGCAAACATTGGGAAAAGTCACAGAATCAGTAAGGCTGGGAAAGCCCTCTAAGGTCATCAAGTCCAACCATTAACCCAGCACCGCCTTGTTCACCAGTAACCCAAGTGCCACATCTACACATCTGTTAAATCTCCTCGGGGATGGTGACTCTACCATTGCCCTGGGCAGCCTGTGCCAGAGCTGGACAACTCTTTCAGTGAAGAAATTCTCCCTATTACCCAATCTAAACCTCCCCTGGGGCAGCTTGAGGCTGTTTCTCACTTGTTACTTGGGAGAAAAGAAACTCGCACCTGGCTACGCCCTCCTGTCAGGGAGTTGCTGAGAATGAAAAGGCTCCCCCACGAGCTTCCTTTTCTCCAGGCTAACTCAATTGAAGCTGCATCATCCTTTTGGGCAGAATTACATGCGTGGCTTTTTTTCTTGTAACAAGAATTAGTGGAGAGCCACTGGTACGCACGTGTTGCAGGGTCACAGCCAGCTCTGAATTGCTTTAAGAGCTCCGAACAGAATTTTGCTCTTACTCTTATGCCTTGCAGAATAATGCTCCAGAAGAACATTGATATATTACCAGTTTTCAGTATTTGATGAATATGTATGGCACATTGCTATGTCAAAATTTTCCTTCTCATCTGTCAGTCCAACACAACAAAAGAGAAATTGAGAAATACCACGGTGTAACGAAGCTGCAATTATCGTTTCCAGTTCCCAAGAGGAAGCCAGAAAATCCATTGAAGACACCTCAGACCACAGACAATGGATTCCAGGACTGAGTCCTTTGTTCTTTTTCCTTCTTTTCCCTGACAACAGCAAAAGGCTGCACATGAATCCTTGATCTCTCGACTCTGCCTAGACAGTTGGCATCCTGCATGAGGAAGGGTTCAGGAAGAGCCTTTGAGACCTCCTACTTACAACACACCTCCAAAAATAAAAGCAATATATCTCACTTTGGGTACCAAACACCGAGGTCTGGAGTTCAGGTTCAGATGTTAAAATTCGGTATTTTGAAAACATCAGATATCATTCATTGGACTGTCGTATTTGTCTGGTAATTTAAAATAAGTAAAAGTGTTGGACAAACATACGAAACTAAAACTCCACAAGATTTGAAGAGCAACAAATTCATACTTAACAACGGATAGTTCAGATGACAACTGAGTGAAATTGGTGTAATGTCCTGAATTTCCAGGTAAGCTGTAAGCACAAGTGCTTTGTCTGAGCCAAGGTCCCAGTTCTGGTTTAATTGCACTGACGGGTCATTGATTTAAATGAAGGCAGGATCAGCATGTGATATAATAATGCCCCTGTTTAATTGTGGATCTGCTCACTGTCCCTGTGCTTGTTGAGTAAAAACATGCATTCAAACAAATGTGAGGTCTCCCACCCAGACACATCCCAAAAATCTGCAAGGGAAAGTAAAACATGATTTTAAATCTGAAAAAGAAACCAAACATGACATAATTGTACCCATCGCTCATCCTATATATCATAAATTCAAAGGTCCTAAGCCCATATTTTAACTTTTTTCTTTGAAATTAACACACTGTATATTTTATTGCTTTTAAGAGGAGAAGAGATGATTACCAAAGTCATTAGCAGCTAGGCACCAGCATCTTGCTCATTAGAATTTATGGTACATTTTTGGGTTTACTTTCTGGGCAGGGATTTGGCCCATTTTCAAGACACGGGGGACAACTGGTTGTGTAATTGAAGAGTAAGTTTACAAAACGATGTATGTGAGAGCCAAAATCACTAAGCTCCACCAAGTGGCATAAGAGAGAAGGTGTTGCCACAGCGTCCGAGCATTACAATGGTTTCAGAGGAACTGATCTCCCTTCATGCTGCCATAGCCAGGTGTGCAGCTACCCATGTTCTCTAATGTTTGGCCTTTGTTTATTTTTAAGGGGACCATTACACGTCATACAACATGTTTTAAACTCTGAATTTGACATGGGAAATAATATGATATGCTTTGGTGTGCCCAGAGCATAGAGGGAGAGAGCACACTGGGAGAATAAAAGCAGCAACTACTGTGCAATTCCCTGGCTGAACTGACATGATGGAGAGCGTGGTGTCAGGAAGAGTGAAGCCACCACTGCGGCCATGAGACATCTCAGGGTGCTGGCTGGTAATCACATCAGTCTGGGACTGTTGGCATGGCAGTACCACAAGCCAGGGAGGGAAGGAAGGAAAATTTGAGAGAAAAAAAAAACCCAAAAAACAGCCCCAAACAAAAAAGAAAGAGTGAAAAAAATGCAGGGTAAAGCACATGAGGAAAATAGGTAGTACCATCTTACAGTATGGTTGTTAGGTTAGGAACTTAGGGTTGGGAACTACTACAACCAAATTTGGATGTCCCATTTGAGCAGAAAAGCCCATAAGTAACTCACTGTTCTCTCACAATTTCTCTTCTCAGGAAGCAGGTCTTTGCCACCAGCAAAAATTCTGGAAACACTTTAGAAAACAGCCTCAAGAGATTTGATGCTTTTTAAGGGAGAGTCTATGAGCTATGGAGACTTGTAAATAGAACTTGTATGAAATGGGAGCACTGAGAGGCAGAAAACCCCTGGATGACAGAGTGATAACCTGAAGGAATTGGATTCCCTGTTCTCCTTTCCAGATGCCTGTTGACTGTTGAAGGCAAAGTCATTTTCTGAGTTGGGATAACTAAACCTTTTTGCAGACACATTTAAATTCTTATTCCATATAACATCTTACCAAACAAACCATGGTTGTCATGGCACGACGCTGTGCCAGGGCAGGTTTGGGTTGGATATCTGGGAAAGTTCTTCCCCCAGAGAGTGCTGGGCACTGCCCAGGCTCCCCAGGGAATGGGCACAGCCCCGAGGCTGCCAGAGCTCCAGGAGCATTTGGACAGCGCTGCCAGGGATGCCCAGGGTGGGATCTGGGGCGTCTGTGCAGGGCCAGGAGCTGGATTCAATGATCCCTGTGGGTCCCTTCCAGCTCAGGAGATTCTATGGCTGTCTGCCTCGATGTTTCATCAGTGTCTTGCTAGTCAGACCAGAATGACTAAACCTCAGTTAAGACCTGCAAGCTATCTAAAAATAATGCTAGATTTTAATCTTTGCCCAAGATAATTCAAGGCATTTTTCTCCCTCTCACATATTACTTGTCTCAGTAACGTCAGGACTGACATTAAAAGAGCTTCCCCAGCACGGAGGAGAAGCTATTACTATGTTCCCAGGCTTTAAAGATGAATGCCTTTTAATATAAAAGTTTCCTAGCAACATGTGTTCTCAGCCCAGAATGTATTCCAGAGGCAGTGGTGCTTTCAGTGTTGTCTCTGTCGTTCCGTCTGAAGCAGCCGCTGTGCTCTGCTGCCGTTCCTGCCTTCACAACCCACAGTATTACAGAACAGCAGTCTCCTTTTCCCAGGTTCAGCTTCTCACTGTCTCCCACTTTCGTTTTACACATGAAAATATCTACCCACCCTTGTCTAGTGATGTGTATCTGTTGCTTTTCTTCAGCGTTCTGAGGAAGCATCTCCTCTTCCCTCACTGAATATCAGTCTCCTGAGTATTTCTGGCTCTCACATTACTTAGACTGCACATGCTCCAAACTAGGCAGCTCTTTTATCTGTGTTTGGAGAGCTGTGGACAGCTGAAGGATGGTCCTGGACCAGTGCCAGCACCTACCCGCCTGCAGCACCACCTTTTCCAGCATTGGGCATGATCACAGAGCAAGAGCAGGGAGCATGAGCACCTTCCACATCAGGAACTGCATCCCACAGGACAAATAAACATGGAAAAAGCATTATCAAACCTGATTTTTTTATATTATTGGGGAAGAAGAAGGAAAAGAAGAAGGAAGGGAAGGGAAGGGAAGGGAAGGGAAGGGAAGGGAAGGGAAGGGGAAAAGGATTATCCTGTAGCTCCTTTGAAAGGGAATCATCATCCAAAGGGTTATGCCAGGCCATTGAGTCCTGAGGAAAATCCTTTGGAGCGTGGGTGTGGAGACTGAAGTCTGTGGCAAAAGGTTCTTCTTCCCAGGAGTAGATCCTGACCAGAACACCACCCCCTCTGTCCCAGGATTCCCCTCTCATGACCAGGGTTCTCCAAGTGCTGAGAGAAACGACAGGGGAGGGCACAGGTGGAGAGATGGGATGCTGGGGAATTAGTGAAGGTCAAGACGAAAAAAAAAATCCCACCCCTGACTATTTCTTGGAGGAATTGGGCCCAAATGCCAGGATTGTAAAGTGCAAACAGACAACTGTCTCCCTGGCAACCTGAAAAAATACTAGCACTAACAGTAGTGTGTACAGCTCCTCCCCTGGGAGCAGGGAACGCCTGCAGAAAGGCAGGTTTAGGGATCAAACAGAGAAATTACACAGTCTCAGAGGGAGCAGTGCCTTCCTCACGCTGAGGTGCAGCTGGTCCTCAGCAGCTGAAGGGTGGATGTCACAGAATCATGGAATCACAGACTGGTTTGGCTGGGAGGGCACTCTAAAGTTCATCTTGTTCCACCCCCTGCCATGGGCAGGGACACCTTCCACTGTCCCAGGCTGCTCCAAGCCCCAGTGTCCAGCCTGGCCTTGGGCACTGCCAGGGATCCAGGGGCAGCCACAGCTGCTCTGGGCACCCTGTGCCAGGGCCTCTCTACTGAGCTGTCTGTGGCTTGGGCTGGAAGTGCAGCCCTCGACAGCTTTCACAGCTCCCAGGAACATTTGAGGATGTGCGGCATTAACAATTATGCAATGTGTGAAGGCCAAATAATCCAGATCCCAAAGGGACGTCAGCTTTGCTCTGAGCACTTGTTGGTCTCAGAGGAATAGGAGGGCAGTGGGATTTTGGACAGTTCCTTGCTAAGTCAGGCTGTTGCAGCCCTAACTACAAGGAGGCAGGCTGCTAGTGAACACTCTACACAGCAGCACCTAGGAGCAACATCTGAGCTCCTCTGTGATCCCTTTCTCAGTTATTTACTGCAACAACATACTAATGAAGTTTTGCAAGCACAAGGATATGCAGAAGCAGCTGAGATACCACACAGTCAGTGGTTTTGTGATGCAGCATTTGCTTTAATGCATCCTGCAACAGCAGGTTACAAGACTGGGTTAGAGATGCTTCAAAGAACATTACTTTCAATTTACTCAGTTCCTACATGGAGAAATTCATCTGTAATGTCACCGAATACCTCTCAATTCCTTCATTGCACAGCAGTTCTACAGTGCCCCACCTCATTAAACGAAGGTGCCTCACACCAGCTGTGCCAGCTCTGGACCCTGCAAGGTGCCGCAGAGAACACGAAGCCAGGAGTCAAACACTGGCACGCAGAGCTCTCTGCCAGGGGCTGGACAGGCTTTGGAGCTACCTTAGGACAGGTAGGAAAGCTTCTCTGGGTTTGTCTATTACACAGGTGGTCCTGATGCTGTAGGGAATATTCTCTATACATTAACCTGCTCTTCTTAGCAGCCACTTAATGTTTGCATATTATGGGATCTCGAGGCTGAGGAGCCAAAGTTGCCCAGAAAAATTCTAACACACAGTTCCTTGCAAGAGGAGCCACGACTCCACTCCAACTGCTTTGAGAAGTCAGGCAGGTTTTATCAAGAATCAGAGATTTCTTCCACAAAACCGTAAGGACACGAGTCCCTTTGCTTTGATTAGGGCTGATGTGAAGCAGAAATAGCTTCAGAGGAAAAGTCCTCTTTGTGCATTGGGGGCTGGCGGAGGAGAGAAAGGCTCTTCATTTCCCTGTGACCCCAGCAATCAGCCCCCAGACACCTCCATTTGGGAGCCAATGCCTTGCTGAACACAAATTCCTTGATGCTGAATGTTACCAATCCAGCAGCATTCTCACAAGAGACAGATTTGGACTTGGCAAAGACGAGGCATAACTGGGATTCCTCTGCTGAATGTCAGGGGTGTCTCACCCTCTCCCTTCCTCTCCCCGGGGACCAGGCTGCAAACGGACTCCTGGAGAGTCTGTATTTTTCTTGTTTCTGCTAATTCTGGGATAAAAGGGATAATTTTGGTTCTTGCTATGGGACGAAAATATTCAGATAACCTTTACAGTGTTAATTGCAGCACACACAACCCAAGCTTAAGCCATATATTTTCATTTGGCTCACAGAGCACACTTTGCACGCTCTCCTCTCTCCTTATCAGGCTCTACATCTGATGTACTTTATTTATAGACATCTGCCTTTCTCAGGCGGTAGCTCTGGCCCTTCTCACTCTCCACAGCTCCCTGACAGAAGGCTGAAGTGAGGGGGTCTGTCAGCCTCTTTTCCCATGTAAAAAGTGATAGGACAAGAGGAAACACCCTCAGGTTCCACCAGGAGAGGTTCAAGCTGAATATCAGGGAAAAAAAAATTTGCTGAAAGAGCGGCAAAGCATTGGAACAGGCCTGGGACATGGTGGAGTCCAGGGCTGTTCAAAATAAGAGCAGACATGGCACTTTGCAATGTGGTTTAGTGACCATGGTGGTATTTGGCTGAAGACTTGATAATCTTGGAGGTGTTTTCCAACCTTAATAATTCTATGATTCTTCAAAACTGTGAGTGTTACAGCTTCTATCCTGTACCAAATGCTAAACAAGCAAGGGAAAAATGCTCTGCAGCCCAGGAGTGCTGCCCTTCACATCCTACCACAGTCACAGCAGTACAACAGCCAGAAAAAATGGAATCCCATCACACCCTAAGCTCATATTCCTCTTCTGCTCCTTTAAGTGTGCAAGTAGCACAGAACCCCAGAATGGCTTGGGTTGGAAAGGACCTCAAAGTCCATCCAGTGCCACCCCTGCCATGGGCAGGGACACCTTCCACTGTCCCAGGGTGCTCCAAGCCCCGTCCAGCCTGGCCTGGGACACTGCCAGGGATCCAGGGGCAGCCACAGCTGCTCTGGGCAGCCTCAGTGCTTGGGCCTCACCACTCTAACAGGGAAGAATTTCTTCCTAATATCTAATCCAAATCTACCCTATTTTAGTGTAGAGATGTTCCCCATTGTCCTATCACTATCTGCCCATGTAAAAAGTCACTCTCCATCTTTATCATAAGCCCCCTTAAGGTACTTGAAGGATGTATCTTCTCTGTTTCATTCATGCAGGTGTAAAAGAATTCCTCCATAAACACAAACTTCAGAAACTCATAATAAGCTGAGGGCCAGAGACACCAAAAGGTATGTGCCAATTTTCCTTCCTGCTTGGTACCACTCTTATCTCATAAGAAAATTGTGCGTAAAGTCCAATTTCTGATCTCAGTTTTGCTGTCCAGGCATATAAACTTAATTTCCTGATCCTGAATTTTTTGCAGATTCTTGTTCTTTCTTAGCTTCACATTTTTAAGGCTTCATTTCTTTTTGCTTGTAAACTGTGTTGTTCTAAAAATAACCCTGTGATGAACTAGAGGAGGAAAAACCCAGTAACACCTGTATTCATAACACCCATTTTCTTTACAGCTTTACGCAATCTCGTAAATTTTTTTGGAACAGCTCTTTAGTGCTGCTCCTGCTGTCTGCAAATAAATGAGATGGTGGCAAAATGCTCTGAAACTTCAGTGGGAATAGAGGGGACTACCACTGTGATGAGACTGCAGAAATCCTGAACTCCATAAGCACACCGGGCTGTAGCCATTTGAGGAACCATTTTGCTCATTCCAGCAGGCCATATTGTGGTTATCAGTCAGTGCAGTTATTCCTTCCCCATGGGGCTGGAAAACTGTAAATAGCAAAAAGAATAAGAATAGGCAGCAGCCAAGCAACAGAATATTAAAAAGGTCATATGAAGTGCACAGCACCAAAATAATGGAATGGCTGTATTAGAGGGTGGAATTCTGATAATAGCCTCCCAATTCTAAGATATTAGCAAGGATAACTAGCACAGAATGGGAATTTGTAAACAAGAACTGTTTAAAAGACAGGGTTTTCTTCAATACTCAAATTCCTTTTCTGAATGTCAGCTAAATTCTGTGAGCTTTGTCATCCTTTCACGGGAGGTTTTAATGATGCTCCATTATATGAGACTGCAGCAGAATGAAGAAAAGCCGCAGTTGTTCTCTTTGACCCTCCACTTCCATTTCCCATGACACGTGCTTCCCTTAGTGGCTGGCACCCTGCGGAGCTCAGTAACTCCTGTGCATCCCCCACAAACATGAGAACACACCCAGCTCCCCGCTGGCACAGGATCAATCCATGCTAATCACGGGTGCAGCCCCGGGGAAAGAGTGGAAGAGGGAGATACATAATTGCATATTGGATGAGAGATCAATGGCTCGTGAGCCCATCACCCCGGGAGATGGGACCAAGCTGCTGAGTCATCGATTATTTCAGATTATTTCAGTGCCCGGTGTCTGCTGTTCCTGAGCACCAGAGCGGCTTCAGGCATGTAACACAAACTCAGTGATTCCTTCCATCACCCTTCTGGAAAGGAAGCCAGTTTTCAAAGACTTCAAAATCTCTGCTATTTCCATAACTGCAAGAATTGGTTTGCTTCTAGGAGTTTAATCTAAAAACTATATATAACCTTTCAGGGCTTCTGTCAGAGCACCAAAGATGGGGAGAAATCCGTGTTGCTACTGGAGACCAAAGCGAGGAAGGGATAATGGTTTCTGGCAGCACCAGCTGACAGCACACAGCGAACACAGTTCTCAGCTGGAACAACAGGCAGCACCTGAATGTCACCTTTTAGCTGGGCAAAGCATATTGGTATCAGACAGGGAAGTTGGAATTAGACAAGGAAAAGAAGTGTGTGGCTTTCACAATTAAATGCCTGAGCACCAGGTTCAGGGAACTGTGAGCATGTCACTGGGAATGAATGAGGAGCTGGTGTGCTTCAGTGCACACTGGAAACTTAAACCTGCAATTTCCATTACAGTGGTAATGCAATGAAAGGGTGTGAGGGTGGGGAGGCCCTGGCACAGGGTGCCCAGAGCAGCTGTGGCTGCCCCTGGATCCCTGGAAGTGTCCAAGGCCAGGCTGGATGGGGCTTGGAACAACCTGGGACAGTGGAAAGTGTCCCTGCCCATGGCAGGGGGTGGAACAAAATTATCTTTAGGGTCCCTCCAACCCAAACCATTCTGGGATCCTGTGATATGCAATAAACTGCAAATAGGGTGACAGTTTCCAGAGGGTGAATGTGCTGTCCTGTGACAGACCAGGAGCTGAGGGTGGCTTCACCTGGGCACAGCATCACCTAAATCTGGCTTCCAACATGCTGATCCTACTCTTTCCTGCCAGGGAAGTCACTTCTGGGCCATGCATCAGGTTATGCATCAGAGAGGCATTCTAATTTTTGGGCAACTTTTGACAACAGGGCACAGAACATTCTTTACTGCATTTCATTACAAGTTTGGACAAATTTGAATAACAAAATCTTTGGTACAAATTTATATCTGTTGTACAGATGGGCTTAAAAAGCTTTTTCAGAGCTTTGCAGAAAATATTTACCAAAAATAAATAAAACCAGTTAATAAAATATTTTCATTATTATTTTAAAGCAAAATTCTCAGTTCTTCCCTTTGTGCAATATCCTGTTACAGCTGGATCTCTTTCTATTTCATTTTGTGGGGCAGAATTGCACTCCATAAGGCAGTAAGGTAATACCTCAGTAGGGAATTCTTCAAGCTCATTCTTTTAAGCATTTATATTTTCTAAAGTGTTATTCTATTTTTACCAATAGACTCCAACTTCTAGAAGTAATTGAAACTCTATCTGTGCTCACTAGATCGAAAATCCCTGATCTGAACCACAGGGGAGCAAAAAGAGACCTTTATCCTCTGCACTGAAATCCTGATGCCTGAATTCGGCTCTTTCCAGTGATCTTGCAGATTTTATAGCAGAATTAACTACTCAGTGCCAAATTCTGCTATTGGTTTCAGATCCTTTCGGTCTAATTACTAAATAATAGAAGCATTGGAACAATAAAAGATCAGTTTCAAGTGTGCCCTATTTAAATACATCTGCTTATCCCTAAGATTGTTTGTATCAAGGATATAACAGAATTATTGCAGTAGACATCAGGGGCTGTATCACAGCAAGGAAACCACCACTGCTTGGGAATGCATTTTCCCAGTGTGATGTATATATATAAACACATAACCCCATCCTTCCCAAACACAGCAGCTGTGGAGACTTCCAGAGCTGGAAGAGCAACAAAAGGAG
Source organism: Ifrita kowaldi (assembly GCA_013398055.1). Lineage (NCBI taxonomy): Eukaryota > Metazoa > Chordata > Aves > Passeriformes > Cinclosomatidae > Ifrita > Ifrita kowaldi. The sequence continues at coordinate 308,670 of VZRS01011876.1, forward strand.
CAGAGGTTCTGGGAGTGCCATGGAGACAGACAGTGACAGCACCAGTAAAACCATAGAATCATAGAATCTCCTGAGTCAGAAGGGCCCTGGCCCTGCACAGACACCACAAATCCCACCCTGGGCATCCCTGGCAGCGCTGTCCAAACGCTCCTGGAGCTTTGGCAGCCCCAGGGCTGTGCCCATTCCCTGGGCAGCCTGGGCAGTGCCCAGCACCCTCTGGGGAAGAATCTTTTACTGATCTCCACCCTGACCCTGCCCTGGCCCCGCTCCAGCCGTTCCCTCGTGTCCTGTCCCTGTCCCAGGGAGCAGAGATCGGAGCTGCCCCTGTGCTGCCCCTCGGGAGGAGCTGCAGCCCCCGGTGAGCTCTGCCCTCAGTCTCCCGTTCTCCAGGCTGAACAGAGCAGGTGCCCTGAGCTGCTCCTTGTACATTCCCTCCAGACCCCTCACCATCTCCACAGCCCTCCTTTAGACACTTTCTAATGGCTTTATTAAAAATCATCACACGGTGTCTCTCTGACACGGGGTAAGAGATCACAGCAACAGAAATCTCCTCATGCAAGGCAGATGTCCTAAAGGCAGTCAGCCTGCTTTTATCAACATTCTCTGAAATGCTTTGCCAGCATTTCTGTAGGTAGCTGTGCACTATCAGCCTTTGTTTCATCAAAGGACGACACGAGCTCTGCAAAGCCGCCTGCCCAGGGCAAGGCTGGGCTGCGATGGCTCTCACAGCCCAGGACGAGAGACAGCAGCCAAGGCAAAACCTTCTGTGAGTACATGGCTGCATTTAATGCCTCTTCCAATATCTTAAAATAGCTCTATTTGCTTTTCTTTTGTCATGACACTTTCTTCACTCGCAGGCTGGAGCAAGAGTATTTTCTCACTTGATTAATGTCCCCCTAGCAAAATGACTCATAAATAGATACAGAGCAAGTGTTGCTGAAGTGTCGAGGGCTTGAGCCTGTCTACCACTTTGGGTTTCATAACCATGAACATGCTGCTTTCCAAGACTTAGCCCTCCTCTTTGCCATTCTTCTGACTCAAAAATAGGCCTGTGTTAGGTTTTTTCATAACCACCATATGGTGCCTAGAAAACCTTTGGTACATTTGCAGTTCCCTGGGGCCTGCTCTAGATTTAAGAAGTAGATTTCTGAGGATGGCAATCATTTATGGCAGCTCAAGCAATTTTTAGACGTGGTTCTTTACATCTTTTCTCGTGCTTAATGTTTGTCCAGCAAAGAGCTGGCATCTGAAGACAAGTGGCTCCTCAGTGAAACTGTGTATTGCCTTTTCAAGACACCAGATTTGATGCCTCTTAATTTAAAACACTTGCTCCTGCAACAAAAGTACACAGAAGTGCAAGATTTTTCTTCAGGTCTCTAAGCACATCCCCTCTTACCTGTACACTCCCTGCCTGCTATTTGCCTGGCTTATCTCCTACCTGCTTTTCTCAGTACTTCTTATTTAAACAATCCTTTTGCAAACAGAATTGAAAGTTGTGCTGCAGGTGAGGCTGCAATGTGGATCTCAAACAGGATGTGGTTACATTTGCTGTGGCATTTATCTAGATTATTATCCATCTTCTCACATTTTATGACATGGCCATGGTCACACTCTGATCAGCTTCCTATAATTTCATCCCTGCAATGTCTAGAGAGGCTTCAAGTTTCTTTTCCATTGTGGGTTGCTTTTTATCAACCTAAATTTTATCTATTTTGTGGCTTGGTTGGTTAGGTTCATCTGAAGTATTTAGGTTTTATCTTTTAAACTAAATTTCTCCTTGAAAACTGTGGTATGAGTCATTCACATTTACTGCCTTGCCCTCTTTGCCTTAACGCCTTCTGCAGTTTCTTCTGTTCCAGAGATGAGAATAATTAGTACCTACTCTTAATTTTATAGTTTTGGAGTGTACTATTTTTGCTAGAATGAATATCCCCCTTCTTCTGAATGTGTTTTAAGACAGCTGGAGGTAGGTGACTTGATCTGAATAAATTAACAACTAAACTTCCTTACAGAACAGACCAAGATGTACTCTGATGAGTTAATTCATTATTTCCCATTTTTTTCTGGAAGCTGGTTTTGACCCCCACAATGGAAACAGAAATATTTAATAATAATCATACAGGTTACCTTCTTTAAACTGCTGAAGTCTCAAGGACATGCTCCAGATTGTGCTGGCAGCTTGTTTCGGGGAGACTTCTGCCCAATTTATCACCACAGGCCTTTGATCGGCTGAATATTGCTTAAATGCCTTTTGGGTGCTAAATTGCCTCAGAAGGGAAGAAGAGAGGAGTGATTTTGCTACATTCCCACCCTGCCCAGCCAAGGACAAGATCCATTTGCTTGGAGACAAACAAAAGAAAAAGTTAAAAAGGAAAACAAAGAGCTCTTGGATCATAAATTCTGACACATCATAACTTAAGAGTGTTCATTCATGTCAGTCAGAAAGTATTAAAACAAGCCACTGCCATTAACAACACAACATCCACCACTTCAGGATGGTTGCATTTCCCAAGGAAATTAAGGCCCCATCCAGCTTTACCTGGAGACATCATTCTAAGAATCCAAAAGGCCTTCCACAGAATTAGGGCAAATTTAAATACATTTCTTCTTATCATTTCTTAAAACCAAATACATTCCACCTTTTGTGCAAACTCAAAAGGTTACAAAGGCATGGGATGGTTTTAAAGAATTGCTGCAGGTTTCCCTAGAGGCACAAATTTTCCAGATGTGGATCAACTCTTTTAAAGTTTTTAAATGATAGATTTAAAAGGAATTTAAACAGATTTTGGAGCACCCTCCTGGAACCCATCTGTGTGTCTTTGTCTTCTCTATGTGTGTCCTGCATTCTAAGACCCCTTGACAGACTTGTCCATCTGCTCTGAGAGTTCTGAGTGAGGGGTGTGGGGACCTCTGGAGTGCCGTGCCATGGGAACAGCACAGGGGCTTTCCCTCTCCATGCTCCCACCAGAGCTGCTTACTCCTCTCCATCTCTGCAGCCTTCCCCTGGGGTCTGAGCCAACCTCCACTTCTCTATTTTCTCACAGACAAAGATAGAAAAAATTACTTTTGGGGGCAAAACTTGAGAACTAGACAGAGATGTTGCTTAGCTACGCACAGGCATTTACATTTGTATCGCCTGTCAAGAGGAAAAAAGACAACTCCATTGGAGTAGCAGGGATAAAACAGCACTGCAGAGAGGTCACCCAGGCCAGCCCGATGCTCTGAGGCAGGCTCCTCGAGGCATGCACCACTCCTGCCAAGTTACATGTTGTTCCAGCCTGTTCTTAGCAGACCTCCAGCGGTGGATAACCCACATCTCACAATGCAGGCCGGTGGCCAGGGCCCCGGTGGAGGATCCTTCCCTCACACCAATAATGGTCCTTTTTATTCTGTTTTGGCAGATGCACAAAGGCATTTCTTCTATCCCATAGATCAGGCTAATTCCCTTGCTTGGTTTGTTTCTGTCAGCTGAGCTTTGAAGATGCCCAATAATTCTAGTCCTAGGAGAGTGTTACAAGCTGTTCTCTGATGAGCACATCATCAAGGACAACACTCTAATGGTTTTTAAATTGTTTCTCTTAGTCATAGGCTTAAAATAAAAATTAAAAAGAGGCAGAAGAAACAGTACAAGCTTTAGACAAATGTAAAGAGAAAGCTTAGACACTGTGAAAACCACGGAGAACATAATTACACACCATGTTTCACTGAGAGCATGACTCATTACAGAAGACTAAAAAATGCTTTAAACATATATATCTTAGCTGTTTGGCTGATAATAAAAGTGATAATTAAAAACAAGAACCCCAGACACTTCGGGACTCCTCAAATCCCTCAGATTCTTACATCCAGAAATACAAATCAGAGCACACCCTCAGGTGTTGCACGGAGTGTGCCAGTTCTCCCCAGCTGCCAGATGGCTGCAACAGCTGCAGAGCATCTGGACCTTGGACAAAACACACGTGCAGACCCAAATCACAAAGCCACAGGCAAAAAACCCCACAAGCCTGAGAACACCTCATCTAACAAGGAGCAAGGAGTTGTCCTCGTGAAAGATGCTGCTTCTCACAAAAAGCAGGGCAGTCTCCTGCACACCTGCCTCCAGCAGTGGCCTTGGACACTGCATGGTGCAAAGCCAGTAAAACTTCGGGGTGTTCACCTGCACCCAGGGCATTCCAGCCCATCCACGTCACATAAACACAACGCCATCAACCATCAAGTGTTTCCTTCAGCAGTTCAGTAGTTCAAAAGGAGACACAAAAAAACCTCAATTCAAGATAAAGAGCTTTGGACAGCCACAAATACTTATATGTGTATTTTACACTTCCATAAGCATGTGCATAACTGCACACGTGCATTTGTGTGTAAATACATACAATGTAAATGCAGCCAGGAGCAGCCTGGACTGTAAGTTACCTATGGCCCCTTGTTGACAAGAGGCATCCCCTTCCCAGCACCATTCCCAGCACCTTCCTGGCTGCTTTGCTCTGCCGAATGATCAACTGGTGAATGTGGAAATGGATGTGGAGGGAAATCAGTGGCAGAGGCAACACTGGGGAAAGAGCCTCCCCCCTTCCACAGCCTGAGGCATCAACCAAGTTTTTAATCCTCAGGGAAGGCTGTAAAGCAGGAAAAAGCAGCAGCAACCCCAACAAACCCATTCCTCAGACAAAAACTGCTGACAAGGCATGGACTCCCTCCTAAGTCCTTTTGTCATGAACTGCCCTGGTTTGCCTGGCAGCTGAGATCAGTTTTGAGCTTGTTCTACACAGAGATGACTATATTTTATTTTAATTTTTTTAAATAAATAAGCAATAATATTAACATTACTTCAAATAACCTCATTTTTGTGGCAGGATAATCTATTCTCTCCTTAGCTGCCTGCCAGAACTGACTGGGACATCCTTGGTAATGTAAATGCTGAAGCCATCTCTACAGAATTGCCTGGAGATAGCTGAATTCGTATGACTCACACTATTACGTGCCATTAATTTTGTCTTCAATTATTTATTTTTTTAAAATGTAAACAAGTTTGTACATTGATTTTGTAATTATTGCTGTTAATTTTCTACCCAATTGAAATGTCTTTCTTTCTGCCCATCTACATGGGATATCCAGGTGTACTCCAGCAAGTAACAAACCGGGTGTTATCTAGGAAATAAGGCTCTTGGTGTCTGTAGAACATTTAGCATGTGTTGAATGCTCTGCACCATCAGCTGCATTCAGATCTCCTACAAAGAGAACAAAAATTTGCCATAAAGGGTGCAAAATTTTACCCATCTCCAGCAAGGCCAAAAGGGTGCAAAATTTTACCCATCTCCAGCAAGGCCAACAGGTAAGGCCAGCTTTAAGGTTCTATCATGCCCCTCTTTTGCTGAGAAAAGTGAAAGAAAAAGAAATCTGTTGATATCCAGTCACTGAACAGGTGTACTCCAACAGGATTTGGATGGGCCCCCACATACACAGAGATGTCTGACGTGTGTAAATACAGGGTAGACACGTAGATATGTGTATTGTTTAAGCTCCTGCAGCAGTTCAAACCAGCTATTAAAAACTCCAAAAAGGCTGTCAAATTGCTTAAAAGTTTAAGGAAAAGTTACTTTTCAGGTTTGATTAATATTATGCATTCAGTCTAAGAGCATTGCAGAAGTCTCAAGGCATGCCTAGAGAGACATAGTAATGCTGGTAAAATAACCTCAAGATGCTTTTGTGGAAACCTGTACTATGCTGTGTCCCTGAAGTCCCATCAGCCCACGAAGATAATGTTTCCGTAATGTAATTGCAGCTGCATGATGTTACCACTATTGCATTTTAATAACACATGTTTAACCGTATCAGAGAATGAAAAAGTGCACTGCAAAAAGCCATGGCACAGTAATCATACTCAAGGCAATTTTCTTCATAAAATTTGAAAGAACCCTGGAAACCCGATTTTATATAAGTTAATTGCAGAGGGGAAAAAAATTTAATGGGAGGCGTTAGAGTTGTGCTGCAGTTAAAACACAACAGTCAGCAAGGCAAATTAGAGACTGCTTTTAAAATTAATATCAAACACCAGCACAAAAAACTAAATATGTAAATGTCTCGGCAGAAATTCAGCTCTTTTCCTAAAATCAAATGTGCAGACTCCTCTTTGGAGTGTATAACGCATCCTTTGTGCCTCTGCCTAGCAACAAGCTGCCTGGGGCTGGATGCTCTCGGGAGGGACATTCCTGTTACCCAGACCTACCACCTCTTTACGTCTTCTGCTGGGTTTTTGGGGGAAGTAAGTCCTATTTCAGGTTTCCTCCACACCCGTTCTGTCTGAAGCTATGGGTAAGGTGGGTAGGCTGCGGAGCCCTTACATTAAACAGAAAGTGGTGAGCTGTATTCTGTCACTGCACAGCTGTATTCACAATTGCAGTCTCACACACAGTGCTGATTGTGTTTACTGGCAAAAGCTATCCTGTAAATGATGACCAATGCACCTAATGGCTTTAACTTATTTATAGGACTGCACAAAGGCTTTAGACCCAACCTTTGCTCTCATATTGCCAAAGGCTATAATTAAATTTTAATTGACAACCTGAATCTGCCCAAGAGTTATTTCCTCATCTCTCCCAAGGACTTGCAGGGTGTTGTTCCCTGGACCTGGCTTGCACTTAATCAGAGCTGAAAAGTGGTCACAGCAGCTTTAGGGTTTTTACCAAGTTTAATTCAAGCCCCAGACCTAGAATGATGAGTAACACACCTAACCTTTGTCTGAATCAAAGGCTTTTCAATGTCATGTGATGGATTAGAATTCCTGAGGATGGTGGCCATTCCCCACGGGAGAGCTCCCAGCAATCCAACATATACCTGCACGAGTGCCTCCTACAGCTCCAGCCTGAACAGAGAAACCCCTTGACTGGTGGTCTCTGACCCTGTCTATCAATATGAGGTTTGATAAACTGTGCAAAGTTTCCTCTTTGCCCTTCCAGCCTACACCTCAGCAGAAATTGTTCCCTCTGCACATGTAGAGGAGGAGTTGGATATGCTCTAGAGGATTAAAGAGAAGTTAAAATACTGGGAAGAGGGAAGATACCACAGGAAGATGGAACAGGCAAAATAGTAAATAGTAAGGAGATGGAGAGAGCAAGATAGATGCTTTACTGAAGTACCATCCCATTAACAAAACCCCAAACCAACCAAAAATCCCAACCAAAATCACTGCAACAAAACCCCACAGCAATTCAGACTTTAAATAAGGTTTTTTTCCCACACAGGCTGTGAAGTTCAATGGGACATTTGATATAGGCAGTATATTTTCATTCTGGAAGCAGCCTGGTTCTCCCTGCTGCCAGTGTCTATTATTCCTACAAAAGACTACCAGCTAAGAAGAGGAACCCACACCTACAGACTCTGTATAAACCGAAACAGAGAAAAGCTATTGTAGGCAAGGGAGATCAAACATGCAAACTACACAGCAGGTATCAAACGTCTTTTTTTTTGTATTTAACACACACATTTTTATATGTTTTACCGCAGTCTTGGTTCACGTTCAACACACTCAGCAAAAGCTCACTGCAGGATTTCCTTCAGCTTCAACAAGATCTGGATCAACTCACAAACACACAGGCTCTCTTTCCATTACAGAACTACAGCACCATGGAATGGGTCAGGTCAGAAGAGACCACAGTGGGCTCCCCCATTCCAAACTCCCTGCTCGAGCAGGGTCCCTGGGAGCACATTCCCATAGAAGATGCACAGCACACACAGGCATTACGGGCAAGGGGCTCACCCACACATCTACACCTCGGAAATCATGCTGGTAGCAGCTCCATGCCCATGAGCAACTTCATTTCAACAATCAGAAGTGTCTTTAAAGATGCATCAGGACGACTGCTCTGCACTAGCAGATTCAGGAATGTTGTCTGGCAGCCAGCACACACAGCTGTGCTCTGTACCACAGTACTACCCAGTTAGGACATAAATATTGGAGTGGGGTAGGCAGTTTATCTCTCTCCAGTGCATGTTTCAGTATAGATATTAGGGAGATAATGCCTGGTTGTGCTGGGTTGTTTCTCGAATCACTAGCCCCATGAAAAAGTGTTATCAGTTATGTTTGCATGTGTCTGCAGATCTTTTCCTTAACGTAGGTGCTTTTCACAGCAAGTCTGTAGTGAATTGGGTTTGAAGAGAATGGCTCTAGAGACCCTTGAGCTTCTAAATCAAACTGTATCTCTAAACCTGAGCAGATACACAGAGAGATAGAAGAAATACTTCTTTAATCTTACTCTCCTTTTGTAATTCAGTTGCATTACAGAAAAACCTGTGCAAAAGTCTACAATTGTATTCTAGAATCATACTTCAAAAGACTAACCCTCTAACCTTCGAAAGACTACCCTCAAATGTACTGTCTACAGGCCTGGTTACCTTTACTGAGAAGCGTTTTGTTTCCTTTGAGTAATTTCTGAAGGCATGTTTCATCATACTCTTGATTTTTGGCTTCTAACTTGAGCTGGAAACTGAGAGCAGCTCTCTTGTTTCAGTGCATACCCAGGCTCCTCGGCACAGCAGAACGACCAGGGCACCTGATGGCCTCAGCACAAAAGCTGCTTTTTGTATTGCCTTCCTGCAGCCCCCCGAGCTCGACGGGTGGCACGACGGGTCCTGCTGCAGGGAAAGCCCTGCACACTATGGCACAGCTCCACACCAGACCTGCTGCCAGGCCCAGGGGTGTGGAAAACTCTCCCCTGGCACAGAGGCAGCAGCTTCCCCCACAGCCTTCCCAAAAGGGCAGAAATCCTGGACCTCAGCTCTCACTCAGTATTACCTACAGACACAGTCTTACGACTTTCTTTGTTTGCAGCTGCTTAACCAGGGCTTAGCTCATGATTTAATAGGGCCCCTTACTTTGATTACTTGAGAATTTTAAGAGTTTTGTTAAAACCTTTGTGAAAAATGTAAGTTAAACACAGCAGCCATTTTCAAATCCTCTCTAAGAATCAAAGCAGGTTAAAGAACTGCAATGTGCAGTTGGTTAATTTGTGCCAGTTTGGCTCCATGGGGCTGTGTTTTTTTCAAGCCTTGTGTAACTGTCCTTAATTATACTCTCAATTAATTTCCTGAATGGCCAGCAATGCTGTCCACAGCGAGGCACACCGCTTAAAAGCAAAGCAAATAATTTCTTGGGATCATTACTACAACATGGTAACATAAACATGTATTTTGTGCCCTGAGTAGCACCAGAACAAACTGACTCAGACTACTGACCAAAGATGCCCTTTCCTACTGCTTTCGACAGGTTTATTAAAAAAAAAAAAAAAAAAAAAAAAAAAAAAAAAAAAAAAAAAAAAAAAAAGAAAGAAAGAAAGAAAGGGGGGAAAAGGAGAAAATATATTGTGGGATAGATAGATAAACTGACAGGCAAGCTTTGTATACTTTGTATATACTTACTGGATTAAATTTCCTTTAATAAACTGGAGATGTTTCAATAATAATAATAGAATCCTAGGTGCTGGTTTCCAATAATTCATCCCATATAATAGTGCAATTCCATTTTGCATTGTTTTCTCTATGACTTGGATGAACACCATCTGGCAGCAGGGTGTTGGGAGGATTTACACTGTGAACTCATCTTCAGACTTTGCCCTAAGGTTACCAAAAAAATTTTAAATTCCTGGAAAGCCACACTGATCCCACATCTCAGTGAAAATGGAATAAATATCTTATTTCTTTTCCTAACGGCCTTGCTATTCCGCACAAGGGATCTCTTTACATGCTAGCTCCTACACATACCTCCTATTTTATCCGATTATATAGATGCTTTTAAGACTCCACTAAAATTAATAAAGATGCGCTTGACTATGTCTAGTCTGAAAAACGGTTAAGAACACTTAAAAAAATTAGTGCTTTTTGGAACCAGGATGTTAAAGTCCATCTTGGTATCTAAACTGTGTGGTCTTTGAAACTGCCAATGGATCTGACATAAAGGTCTCAAAGCTGAAGCTTTCTGGAGTCTGAATTATGACTTTTTTAATATATTAAGACAAAAATTATTTGGAACATGTATATATAATCAGAAACTGGCATCCCTCAAATTGGGAAAATTGGAAACCTTAGTTTTCCTGCAATATTTTCAGTCAGGTGGTTTAGAAAGCAGTCCCAGTTTTAAGCTTTTCACCTTCATGCCAGGTGTGGGAGAAATGTGTTTTTAGGAGGTAAGTGACCGATCAGTAGCAATTAAGTACATCAGAGCAGTTTTATTTCTCACAATTTGCATTTCTCCTGATAGCAGTTCTTTAAGAAGGTCTATGCTCAAGGTATTCATGTCTCACTTCCCATACAGCCAGCACCATTGCAGAAGCATCTGACAAGGAAATCTGCAATGTTACTTACCAAGAAGGTTTAACCATAACTGTTGACAATAATTTCTTTCAATATTTACACCATACCATAAACCAAGGCTTTAGAACACAGTGACTGGGACATGGTGCAGCCAGGCTAAGGAGTCCACATACAGATTTCTTTTTCATCTTCCTCATTCATCTTTATATGCCACCGATATAAAAAAAATGCAGTGTTTCTAAGCTAGACTGAGATTTTGTGTTTTCCTTTCTTAAAAATGTGAAGGTGTTAATTTCTGTCTTGGTCATTTTCTTTTTTTAACATTTTCAAAATTGCTGTTCTGTATTTTGAGTCTATAGCTGCAATGCTTTGATAAAGGTCCTGAGACTACCCAGTGTTGTGGTGTAAGTCTCCATTACTCTTAAACACTACCATTAGAGTTTCTCTTCTGAAATAAAAAACAAGTGCCTAGAGATGCAGCATACAACAGCATCCAAACCACAGCCGCCCTGGCCTCAGCATTAGGACATTTCCTGTCTGTCATTGATTACCTCTGGTTTGTATATTAATCCTGCAGAAAAGCAATGGCAGAGAGAAAGATAAATTCATATCTAAAGCCTCCTGCCTACTTAGGAAGTCAGAAAAATTGTTTGGTGGTGCTCAAGAAGGAAATCCTCAAAAGGGACTAATGACTTCCCCTTGAATTATAACCCTTTTACAATCCATCACACTGATTTAGGGCCTCACAGCTCACCCTCCTGGCAGCCATTGCACTGCAGTGATTCACTACAGTCCCACAGCAGCGACAGCTCTAGCCCAAAGATTAAATTCTGCCTGCACCGGTGCCTTGAGCCCAGCCCTCCCCGGGCCGGCAGAGCTGGCAGTGAATACGAGCAGGGATGTGCAGACACGGGCACCTGGAGCCTGCTCCAAGCACAGGACCTGTGTTTAGTCACTGCAGGCTCCCTTAGGAACCAGATCCAGGACAGAACTCGCATTTAGCAGTGCTTCACCCTGAAGCAGCTGATCCCAAAGCAGATCAGGGGATTCTGTGGTTGCACCTAGTTGTTCTATCACAATGGGATTGGACATAGCCAGCAGTGCTAGATTTCCCTGTGGGGCTCGCAGTCACTAGCATGCCTGGCTTGCCAATGTTTTGAGGCAGCAACTTTTCCTCCTTCTATCCTCAGACATTTAAGTCACCCAGCTTCAATGAAGATCCACAGCCTAGAATGACCTTCCCCCTCCAGCAGAGACGGGTGAAACTCTTTTCTGAGACGAAGGAGGAGCTGTATTTCGCCTAATGAAATGCAGCAGCGTTGCTGTCAGAGCACTCAGCTAACTCCTTTCCCAACAGGATGGCTCCGACCTGTGCCCCAGATACCAGAACCATGGCTCTGTCACTGTCAGAGTCGGGGTGCTCAGCCTCTCACACTGGAGTCATGTCTCTACCCCTGAAAATATTTGCTGGATCAGCAGAAGAGTGATTCTGGATTGGCTTTCCCTGTGCTCCCCAAAGCACCCACTGAGCACCCCCATGCTGGGCTCTTCTTGCACTTCTGGGCATAACCCCAAATTTTTATCTCTAACTACCAGTTTACCTCCTCTAAGGCCTATGTTTTAAAATAAAGTTGCATCTTCACCCTGTAGACTAGAGGGACCTCAGCCTTATCAAAACTATCTGGACATTCCTGGGGTAGGGGGGAACAGCTCCATCCTCAGACCCCCAGAGAGGAGAATTAACCAGGGTTCAGCTTCCAGGCAGATTCAGCGGTAGGATGCTCAAAGAAAGCATTTCTTTAGGTAGAAGCACAACTATTGATTCGAATCTTCAACTAGACAGGGGTTTCAAAAATCACATTTGCAGATCTAAACTCCATTTATCTATGGGTAATTTCCTCCACACCTCAGTATTTCAGTAACACTGGACTGATGTTCAACCCCTTCACATGAGTAATGGGAGCATTAAACAGAGATGCTGACAGCACAGTTTGGCAATGGCAGAAACGGTCACAGCAAAGTTAAAAAAGTAAAATATGCATCTTAAGGGGTCAGTTATCCTAAACTTACATTTCATATAAGTTTCTACAAAGTTTCTATGAAAACAGATAGGAATTACTTATAACAAATACCCTGTAAATACAAAGATGTTTTTCTATCCATAGGCTATATTACTGACATTACGATATTCTTGATACCTTTTGTATTTATGTCCTATTAATTCCACGATCACTATACTCTAAGCCAAAGAAAATTATTCACAATTAGTGCAACCATCAAGATTTAACAAAAACACAAGAGTCACTCAGCAAATAAAAGTAGAAAAGCCAACAACGTGAAATAATTGCAAGTATAAGCATCTAGTGAAGTGAAAACATGGCAACAGTGCTAATAAACGGGTTATGTTGGAATTATTTTTACACACTGCGTCAAATATTTGGTGAAAAAAAGGAAGACAAAGCCAGATGGCGCTGCGTTCGTTAGGCAACAGGTCTTGCAAGAAAAGCCCTTATGTACATACATGTTTTTGGAGATAGGAAGCAGAAAAGAGAAACATTTGCAATGTGTTTCTGATCGTCTGCCAGTAAAACACCAGAAAATTTGTATTTTTACAAACAGCCCTCAGCATAACTGCAGAGGGGAATGCAGACCACAGGCAGAATTAATGTCTGCAGGTTCTGCTGAGGCCACTCAGCACTACCAGGCGAAACAGATTTTTAACTTTCCTTATGTATCATATTTAATGGTTTTAGTCCAGTCTAGTCTATAGACAGTGTTCACCACATCCCAAAGCTGTCAAGTCTTTTAATGTCAGCTTTAAAAGCAATGCCAAGGATTCCAGCAAAGCCAACTGTCCTTCTCTGGTTCAACCACAAGCTGCTGGGCAAACTGCAAGTGGTGCTACAGGAAATTCAAGCAAAATGATCACAATAGTGATTTCTGGCCTTGAAATTCCATCTGGGATCGAATTTCCTCTTGCTATTTTAAACTGTGTGTCAGTAATGAACAGCATCTGTGTTTTGTACCTACCTGGTCTATCACAATGGGATTTGAAGTAGATAACATTTTAAATGATCCAGACCTAAAGATTTCATGTGGTTTCCTCAAAAAATCAAACAAACAAATGAAAAGCTAGACTGTCAAATTTCTGGCTTTTCAAAAGGTCCTGTCTATGAACATGGCAAAAGAAAGCATGAAAGGGATGTAAATTTATATTTGTAAATTCATATATTGGAACATTACCATGACAAAGAAAAAACCAAAAAATGCTTAAAGACCAATGAGCACGAGCGAGTCTGACCTCACAGCTGATCCTACTTGAGCAAAATGTTAGGCTAGCTGACCTCCTGGTGTTTCTTTCAACCTGGATTACCCAGAGAATCTAAGAACAACTTCAGAAATTCTGGAAAAAACAACCTTAACTAGGAATTCTTTCTAGGGAACAAAACCAGCCCCACTGCTTGCACGCTCAAGACATGTGGACTCCCATGTTGCACACATCAGTCACTCATAAGCCTATTTTGCAGTATTTATGGGCACATGCAATGCACATGAACTTATCCCATTGCACACAGTGGAACCTGCACGCAGTCTTGAGAGAACACAAAAATCCCAGAAGGGATCAGGCCCTACAGCCCTGCACACAGACACAATCCTACTGCTACACAGCAGCTCTGAAGCCTTGACTGATGCTGCAAAACTGGGATAGCTGGCAAAGATCACCTATTTTTTCTTTTTTTTCCTTTTTTTTTTTTTTTTACGGAAGACAGAGAGGGTGTGAAAAGTAAGCTTTCCATCCAGCAACAGTTCAGAGGATTCTTCATAAATGTGATTTGAAATTCTGCCTACTTTGAATGAAGCATCAGACCCTCCTTGAGGTCACTGATGTGGATTTAGGTCTTTGTTACTAAGCAAACAGCTAAATTTGGAACCTTCAAAAAAGTGGGGAAGAATAGGACATGAATGCAAACAGGCAGCAAACCCAGAAATAACAGCCACATTCGTGAGAATAGGAGTTACTCTATGGATTTATGGAGTGTGATGTACTAATGTGTATAATGAAGCAGACAATCTAATGACTCAGAGTGCTAAAAAGGAGGGAAAATATAAATCCACAGAAGTCACAAGATAGACTTTCAAGATTAATGGGATAAGCCAAACATTCCAGATGTTCTAGTCCTGGGTTCTTGTCTCTNATAGTAATATTAATAAAAGACACAAGGAACAGGGAGGGGCTGCACCTCAGCAATGAAGGCTGCTTTCTTCATGCCTTCCCTCTGGCCCATTGCAGGGCAGGTGCTTGGGGTCTCGGGATCCTTAGCACTGCTGTTACCTGTGGAGCTGGTGCTCTACCCTACGGGGAAATTGTCTCTTTTTCTTCCTTCCCATCTCCCTCCTCTCCCCATACACCTTGGAAGCTGGGAACTACTCCTAAAAGCATGAGTCTGATACAAAAGAACCCTTTGAACAGCTCATTTATTTTCTTTTTTCCTTTCCTCTTTTTTTTTTTTTTAATGCATTTCAATAGCATGCATTGTTCTATGAATTACATTTGGGAGTAATTCCATATACAGAGGCCTTTTCATTTAACTGGATTAGTCCTTTCATTGAATCAGCCTTTGCCAACAGCAGCTCTAGGGCCTGATTCTTCTCTTATTTACCTGGTTGCTGACGAGATAGGTAGGGACATACAATTCAGATTCACACCTGTACCGAGACCTGGCATTTTACACAGGCACATTCTTTACTCTGGTTTACAGATCATCTCCTTCCACTCCCTCTTCTGGAGCACTGCTCCACCTCTGCATATACCTGAAAAGTACATTAGGTTTGATTTTTCTTTGAATTCCTTGTTTTGGAATATATTACTGCAAATGGGTCATCTCCGACCTATCACTGCCTACACGTTTGATGAAAAAAGTTTAAATTCACCTTTCAAAAGCCAACATTAAATTCCAGAGTTTGCGCATAGAGATATTTAGGTCAATCTCCATCTATTTGATATAATAAAATCTTTAAAAATAATTTAAGGATAGCAAGGAAGTTCTGTTGGCTAGAATGAAACAATGAGAACACAGTTTGGGAACAGAAATGCAACTGATTCCTGATCTCATTCATTACCTAGATGAAGATTCAGCACCTCTGAAGCGAATCACCAGTACATCTTCTAAAAACACACCACCACCCTGTGTTATTTGTGTATTTTGTAACACACAGCTAAGTTACGCATCTTCAGGCACATGCAAATGTGATTTTCTCAGCAAGGCACTTTACCAGCTAAGACAAATCATTAGCACTCATCACGGTTTTATAAAAGCCAGTGCTCAAGCTCAGCAGAACTTTTAGACCAGCCTCACCACGCCAAATTTGCAACTTTATACACAAATCTGTACTTCACATTCAGATGAGATACCCATGAGCACTCCCAGGCACCTCCCTCCCAGACGAGCCCGAGGTCATCGCGTCCCTCTTCTCCCTAAAATCAGCCCTGCCAGGCACAGCCTTGCTAATATCTGCACTACCGGCACGTCGGCTGCTCACCAAACAGCACCGAGCGCTGCAGACCACGGAACAGCTGTTTGTACAAGGCAGAATAGAGCAGCTGAGAGGCTGATCTGAGTGTACAGCTAACGTGCTGCGAACACAGCACACTGTGCAGCAAAGTGTGAGTGCGTGGAGGGCAGCAAGCCCAGGGGAAGTGAGCGCTACAGCACAGAGAAGTCCTTTATGTAATGGGTAGTGCTTGCCCTTTACAGAGAAAATTAACTGCCTTACACTTCTAAATGCATCAGAAATTAATCCAAAAGAGTACTGCTAAATTGTATATCTTGGGTCAGACCGTTTTCACAAACTCCAGACGTCCCCATTTTAATGCTAGACCACTTGCGTAGATGTTTCTGCTTATTTCTAGGTAGGAGCTTACTCATTTCCTTCTGGCACAAGTCCAGCACTGCTTGAAACCTTCTTTTTCTCAAAAGGTCTGTTCCAAACATGTGCGTGCCAAGCGAGGCAGCACATCTTATGGAAAAAAACATATTTAATCACTGGTTTCAAGGTTTCAAATCCAAAATGGACAAACCTGATTGCTGGAACTGATCTTCCCAATACTAGAGGCCAGAAATTTCCATATGTGCTTCATGCATTAAGCCCACAAACAGTTGCTTGTGAGCAGGGAAAATCAGAGTCACAGAATCATGGAATGTTTTGGGTTGTAAGGAACCACAAAGATCATCTTGTTGCAACCCTCCTGCCATGGACGGGGAACCTTCCACTAATGTCTTTCCAGAATGTCTGGAAAATGTTCCAGCATGTCTTTCCAGATCCTACAAACTAGGAGGGAAGGGCACTATCCCTTGCCTGGATCATTGGCTTTTCATCAAACTCATAGTAAATAAAAACATTCAGGTCACTTTCAGAACTCTGATATTGACATAACCATTCATTCCGGGGGCTGCCAGGCAGCCCTACAGTTCAAGTGATTCTGGAGCAATTCCAGCAATGCAGGTAGGTTATTATACAGGGGATTCAAAAACCCTCCTGACCCTGTGTGATGCAGTGTAATCACTCACAAAATGAGTTCTGAAGTAGCAGAGAATTAGATATCTGCCTGCAGTACAGAAAACTGCTTGCCATATTGATATTACATACCCACAAATGTAACCCTCTCTTCCCCAGACACTTGTCACAGCACCTAAAAATATCCCAATGACCTCCTTCTCTGATTGTGTGCCCACAGCAGATCACTGAATCACAGAAGAAGTTGAAAAACACCTTTAAGATCATCAAGTCCAATCACCCATCCAGCACCATTTTCACCAATAAACTATGTGTGCCATATCTACACTTTTTTTAAACACTTCCAGGGATGGTGACTCCACCACTACCCTGGGCAGCCTGCTCCAATGCTTGACCACCCTTTCTGTGAAGAATTTTTCCCCTAATATCCAATCTGAGGCTCTCCTGGCACAACTTGAGGTAATTCCCTCTTGTCCTGTCACTTACTACCTGGGAGAAGAGACTGACACCCACCTCACCATAATCTCCTTTCAGGTGGTTGTAGAGAGCCATAAGGTTTCCCCTGAGCTTCCTTTTTTTCCAGGTTAACACAGATGTATGTCTACAATTAATTCTCAACCCAAAGCTCTACTTTGACAAAGTTCAGCTTATCTAAAAGTCCTTCAGTGTGCATGCCCAACCAATTCCTCCCTCCACAACCCTCTCCAATATTAGTGATGGCTGCAGTCATAACCCAAAACAGTTTTGAGTCTTTCTTCCTCTTTCTCTCCAACACAGAGCCGTGTCCCGATAGTCTATTTAAACATTTTGCAGTGGGTATGTGCTTGATTGCCACAATCAGACCAGACCTTCCAGCCTCACCTTCCTTTATCACTCTAGACTAAGTTGCACTTTGTGGGAAGTGAGTAATTTTGTAAGATAAATATTATGGCACTATGGAATTAATAGTGTCACAGATTTACTAAAGATCCAGGGCATGCAACAGGTCTAAATTATGCATCATGACCCCTGGACACAAAATGAACTGCAGGAGATAAGCTTGCAGTATTGGTTACACCGCTGGGTATGTCCAACCAAGGGAAGTAATTCCATACTGGCACCATTCATTATAGAAAATAGTACCATTTTCATGCCCATTAGGAGGCTATTTGAAACAGCTAGGAAGAAGCAGACAGAAGCACATGAAGCAAAGACTGATTTTAGAGGGATGAATGGAAGATGCAGGGAATTCTGCAGTTCCACTGCCAGGCTTGGTGTTTGTCAAGCCCTTCTCCTTTGCTTCTTCTCCAAATTAATGCTTTGATTTCTTTTACCCACTCAATTTTTGTTTAAGAAGGGAAAGTGAGACAGTTCTCTTGTCCTTAGGTGAACATCTCTGCTGCATCCCTCCATTCACAGAAAGCATCATGGAAATGCCTTTTTGTCTATCTTCTTCCAACTCCCAAGCAGTTCACATAAGCACAAAGAGGAAGCATCAGACAGGAAATTATGACAAAACAAAACAAAACAAAACAAAACAAAACAAAAACAACTAAGCAAATAATTCAGGTGAAATATAAAGAAAGAAGTCAGTTTCCTTCCTAGAGACCTACAAGTAGTCATGAACTAAAGGGATATCAGATAGCAACAGCTAGCTACTTTTATTAATGTTATTTCCATTAAAATCAGTCATGCATTTAGAAAAAGAGCTGCCTAAATTAAGCATTTATATTAACATTATTTTTAAACACCAAGAATTTCGGCAGAATATAGTGCAAGGCTTGCAGGAATAACAGGAAACTAAAAAAGGAAGAAAGAGCACCAAATAATGTGCTTTCACTCCAAGTAGTTTCAAAAATATGATGCACTTTCACCTCTTCCCAGAACAAAGAAACAATCAAACTGCACAACATATCTTGCAGTAAGATAAAAAGGGATTTTGGTTTGCTTTTTTTTTTTTTTAGCATAGCTCCCAGGGCAAGGAACTAAAATTTCATAAAAGTAAATTTAGATGCCAGAAAAAAAAGCAGGATGTGATGAGGAAGGTAGGAGGAGATTATAAAAGGTGCTGCAGCAGTATCTATGCAAAGTACCAGTCTGGGAATTTTAACCTCTATATCCATATAAAACACCTCAAGCAGCCTCATTTTCATCATCAGCACCCTCCTTCTTAGTTCCCTCACTTCTATGTTTTTGAATGACTGATCCGTTTCCCCACAGGAAGATTGTACCAATCTCTTTACTTAAACTTGTGTTCTAGTTCAGAAGTACCAATTTGGATCACAGCATGCTTTTATGGTGACCACAAATGCCAGGGAGCACCAAATACTTTTTATTTTGGGTTTCTTCAGATTGTCTCTTTGGCCACAAGATAGTATTCAGACAGAGAAAATGAATCCCTAGCAAAATAAAATGCAAATTCCTCCCCAAAACCAAGTCACGGCAAGAAACTCTTGACATTTTTGTGAAATGTGAAGTGCTGTCCTTTCCAGTTGAGTTTCAGCAATGTTTTAGGATCATTCTGTGCCTGTCACATTGTCATCACAGTGATTTTGAGGAAAAAACCCCACAAAATGGTTAATAATTACTTACAGCTTGAGAGTCTAATAGAGACTGGAAATTCCTTTCATAGCTAAAATGCAAAGATGCAGAGCAGTGGGGTTTTTTTTTGTTTTCAGTACTCCCATCCAGATTTCAATGGCTGTTCTGACAGTGGTCCCAAGGATTGTCTTTGCATCCTCCAACATTTGGTCTGCAAAACACTCACCAGAACCCCTGACACAGACTCCTGTGACAACACTTGCAGGCTCTCTTTTTGTAACTGACACGCAAACAAGACATACCTACCACAGAGTGTTGCTTCATTCCATGGCTGCAGACTGATCACATCACCAGCCTCTCTCTTACCACAGTTCGGGTCTGAGCCTATTTCCCTGTAGGGAGCACAGAGTCTTTTTCGTAAGCAGCAAAAGGTTCGTTTTTTTCAGAAAAAAATCCACAGAACTAACTCAAATGCTGGATAACAGGAAATTTTATTGTTAAAAAAATTATACTGGACTGACAAATGCAAAGTTTCAACAGAGAACTGACAGAACTGACTGTTTCAGACCGTATATCTCACAAACACAAATTCAGCTGTTTCCCAGTTCCACTGAAATTACACCTGTTTCCCACAGGATTAACAACAGGCCCTACTCTCAGGTCTCCTTGGCATGTGACTGTGCAGCACAAAGCGAGCCACCACACAGGAGGAATCACTCAGCACTACCACTGTCATGTACAAAGAGCAGACCTCTCATTTCTAGGACTAAGGGCAGAATAATTTCACTAGAGCACATCAAACCTTTACAACTGCCAAACAAGGTTCTCAAAATGCATTTGCAAGGAGGTATAGAAGATGAAAAAGAAGTCATTAGAAATATAGAAGTATCTCTGAAAATGTCACTGGATGCTTGCAACCAGAGAGCGTTCTGACCAGGTTGTCTTGGGATCCAAATGCAGCAACAATTATGGTCCATGCATATTTAATAACTTCTGAATGAACAGGTAATATATCTGATAAAGGCTGGCCTAGCTGAGCATATTACTGAAGTTTAGCTACCACAAACACAAAAATTAAGGAAAACAACGTGCTTTCTTAAGCCTTGGACTTGTTAAGAACTGACAACAGTGTGGTTTATACACATACACATATACCTTTGCTGTAGTAATACGTTGTTTCTTCCAGTTTCTACTGACTACAACAACAAAGTTTATTTCTCTCTAAATTAGTGTTTCCTAGCCCACTGCACTAAGCAGGCAGCCAAGGAATCAAGATAGATGAGGAATTCCTGCAAAGTCTAATTAAATAAATGTTCACTGAGTCGTTTGTGAAGGCAGTAACTTGTGAGTGTACATTGTGTCAAAGGAGTTTTGTGTGATGAACATTAATGATCAGCTCAGCACAGTGTGGAGAACAGTGAAATGAAATCTTCAATAACCTTTAGCATGAAAAATAGAACCCCAACATGTGCTTAATTTGTACTTTGCCACATCTGGTTGTCCATTCGCTTTTGTATGGACTCCAAAAATGGATTCAGTCACCAATTAAATCTGCTTTAATAAAAAAATCACTGTGAACTCCCAAACAGAACTCAGCAGTTTAAAGTCAGAGAAGACAGTGCAGTTTAAAGTTGAAGTGAACATGAATTTCCATCACACCCCACTGGAGACACTCCACAGCACTAAACAGTCAGAGACACATAAAATTTTAAGGTGGTTGCCACAATTCCCCTCTCCTACCTGCTCAGAAGTTATTGCATGTCAGAGAGGTGAGCTCAACTGCTGCATGGGTAAAGCTGCAGGGATATGGCATACAGGGGAGATTTTTACATGATGTGTCACAGTCCTTAAACCTCAGCCTGCATTTTCAATTTTTTAGTATCTTTTTTAAAAATTCAAATTATATTTATATATATTTACATTCTGTATGCTTGTTTATATTCTATATGTTTGCTTGCATTCTGTAAATAGAATATCCTTTAATTCTCTTTAGAGGACGAGAAAAACAATTCCTAACGTGGATTTTGAAGGAGTTCACTTGGGGAATACACATTTGGACTCTTCACGTAGAAAGTGGCTCGTGTAACAACTATTCAGGAACATTTTCGGTGCAGATGTGCAGTCAGGCTTTCAAAGAGATCACACGTGGTCATATAAACCCACTTACTTACATTTATTTTTTACATTTCTGCTCTTGCTGGCAGCTGTTTCTATGCATCTGAGCGTTCCTCTGATGTCCCATTACCATTAAACCTGTATGTTGATCGGTTTTGTACGTGCTCTTTGTCACAGCACAAGTGGGAAAGTAAGCATAGGGAGACAAAAATATATAGGATAATGAGGGAAAAAAAAGAATAACGACACTGAAACCCTAAAAACACTGATCAAAAAGCTCTTAAAAATCAAACTCTAGTCTTCCTCTTTGTCAAGACAGATTTGCGAAATGACCCATTTCCATACATTTCCAATTCCCTACACACAGAACAACACGCAATGTGATTCTTGGCCAGCACCGGATATTGGGGCTCAACCCGGGCTGGTTTGGCTTCGCCCCCGGTGCGGGTGCGGGCTCCGCTCCGCCGGGGTTGCAGCCGCTCCGCCCGCCCGGGGCGCGCAGCGAGCGCGGAGCTCCGCCGGGCCGGGCCCCGCGCGGAAACCTCCGCC